>PVJO010000479.1:0-202505 GCA_004026905.1 Hystrix cristata | reverse complement strand
AAAAACCAAATTACTTCAGGATTTTCTTCTTCAAATGTAAATATTCTAATAATAAATCATTAAAGCATTTCAGGGCAAGCAACATATGCCTACTACTTGCATATTTAGAAATATCAAATTAATTAACATTTAATTTGGTAGTTTTCCAATTTAATTCAATTTTAGGTTTGTTTTGTATTATTTGTGATCCCAGGAAAGAAATGTAATGATAAGAATCGGATAACCTTGCACTTTCACAGTTTACCCCTCTTCTTTCCCTTTTCTTCCCAAACTTTCTAAGCCAAAGGATTGGAGTATTTGGAAAACTGAGCATCTTCACCTACTCAAGGGCTCTGGTGAGTTGTGAATGCACTATGGTTTCCTTTGTCATGCCAGGGACGTTTCCTTATCACACAACTTTTCTCTTACTTTCCAGCCACTCTCTCATCCTCTTCCTCCGCACAGTCAGTAAATGTCAGGCAGACCAGCAGCATACAGAGGATGGCTTCTTAATGCGTCTTTTAATTTTCAATCTGACGGTTTGGTGCTAGCCAGGGTTTTTACTGAACTCCACTTGATAACTCTTCTCTATCCACTATCCTGGGGTCTGTAACACCATCCTGTAACCCTCCTTCTTGTTTCCCTTTGGTTATTACTAAGACTCCATCCTCTGTCCTGGGTGTCTGTGGGGACATCTGACAGTTTTACACTCAGACCACTTCTAATTAGGGATCTCAATTTTCTTTTGTTAACAACTCTCTTTATATGGTCCTAATCCTGATTCCTTTGTTTTTCTCTCTTTAACAACAATTTAAAGGGTCACGATGGCAAATAGTCTGTAAAATTTATTTTAGCTTTCCCTGTTCTGTTGTGCTAATTGGACACTTTCTCCCCTTCTAATAGACTGTGGTGATGCTATTTTTTCAGTTAGAATTTTCTGATTAATTCTTCATGATTTGGATCACCTTTATCACTTCAAGGAATCTGATTCAGTTAACCTAGAGTAACCTCAATTTTGTACACAACGTAAGTAATGTTTTCTTTTTTTCTACTTTTTAATACAGTCATGCTCAGATGATCTTTTTCTGAGTAACCTTTAGGGAACTTTAAAGGAAGATTTAGGGAAAACATTGTAAGAGCAGAAAGTTAATTGGAATCTCAATAAAAAAATTAATTGCCACGTCCTACAACAATAAGGAGGTCAGACAAATTTCCAATGTATTTTGCCAGCAATACATTTGCATTAGAAAAGATCAATAGAAGGTAAAAAAACAAATTAATTGAGAACATGAAATTGGTCTGTTAACCCTTATATTACCTTCAGAGTTGGTGCTTTTACTGATAGAAGTGAAACAACTCTTCCTATAAATCGGTCTTATTCTTGTTGGTATTGTGCGGCCTCATAAATTTGCTGTAATAGTTCTGGGTGTGCATTAAACTACAAACACAATTTTTTCTAAATATTTTATGGAATCAGAGATATTCTGAGTTCAATGTGCTGGTTTGTTAAACTTATATGTGCATTTATTTTTTAAATTTTAATTGTATACAGGTATATAATGCATTTCAAACGCACTGGTGCCACCAGTGAAACATTTGTCTTTCATTCCTTCTTGGGAACCAATATTTGGAAGAACCCACATTCTATTTGAAATAATTTAGGTTGTTAGTTTGCCAGGACTTCTCCACATTAAAAGGAGGAAATGGGTTGCAGACATATAGCTCAAAAACAATACAAACTTTATACTTTTTTACTGAATTTAATCAATACCTACATGAAAGATACTTTTTATCAGTTTTCAACATTTCTGTAGTACTTTATACTATAAATATATGCACATCACTACATATAATCTATCTGTCTATCTATGTATCTGGCTATCCTGTCTCTGTCTTCCACCTCCTCTATCTACTAACAACTGAAAAAACAGTATTACTTGAATTAAAAATAATAATAAAAATCACTCTCTATAAAACTTATTATCTTGACCATACCTTCACAGGCTTTTTTTTTTTTTTTACCAAAAGAAGTACCTATCATGCATAATGATTTGAAATTTTTGTACACAAAGATGGCTGCGTTTAATTGAATGTGTATCTTTCCTAAGGCCAAATTCAAGCATTTTTATTGAAGAATCATTTTACATAGACATGATATCATTTCGAGACCTAAGTGAACCTCCAAAAATATTTTTCTGATCTTGGCTGTCATAATATACAGCAAAGGTCAGCAAACTTCTATAAATGGGTAGTATATTAGTTTTATTGTAGCTTTTATAAGATATTACCACAAATTTAGTGAACCAAAACAACAAAAATTTATTCTCTTATGGTTCTGAAAGTCAAAAGTTTGAAGTAATTGTAATGATAGACTGAAGTCCAGATGGCACTAGAGCTGATTCCTTCTAGAAGCCCTCAATGGAGAAAGTACACCTTTGCCTTCTTCAGTTTCTGGAAGTCACTACATTTCCTTCATTCTTGATCACTGCAACCCCTCGCTTCAGCATTCACATCTGAGCATCTTCCATGTCCTGTTTTCCTGGTATGAGGACCTTCATAATTACTTTGGACTTGCTTGATAAATCCGTCATAGAGACTGCGGACTGTGAGGACTTTACTATGTACTGTTTAATTGCCTGTAGCCCCACAGAGCATTTTCCATCCATTATCACTTGTAGATAGGTAAAGTAAAAGAATAAATTAAGGATCCCAGACATGCAATCTATTCTTATGCTTCTTTTTTCTATGCTAGTTTTTGTTCTTGTTGTTTTGTTTTTCCCTATTAGTGGTTCTGGTAGGTAAACAAATGAAAAAGTTCTTCCTATATGCCTAAAATAGTAGTTTAAATTTGTAATATGGAGTTTGCTCCTTTGTAGTTGAATGTCCTGCTAATATTCTTATGTCAAAACTAATAGCCAAATCCATCTGTACTTGGAGAATAGTTTTAATAGAAATTAATGTGCCTTCAGTTTTCAACCTATATTAAAACTTTCAAGGCGATGTTTGTGAAATCTTAACTTTAAAAATATCCACGATGGCAATCTTTTGGCAATGGGTTTTGACGTGATTTTTCAGGAAAACTAAAATAAATTGAAATCATGCCTGATGAATCTAATGTTGGTTATCAAATTGAGTTTTAGAGTATTAAATTTAAATCAAGAAATTAAAGACATGGAGCAAATCTCCTAGTTTTTTTGTAAATTTGCTTTGAAGTTTAATTGATGAGTCCAAAATGTGTTATACAGAATACCTGAACTATAGTATACCTTTTCCCTAAATTTGATAGCACGGTAAAATACATATAACATAACTTTTACCATTTTATCCACTTTTTAAAGTGTGCGGTTAATGGAATCCTACATATTTGAAATGTATTACGATGAACACTATCTATCCTCATATTTATTTTCATTTTGTAAAACTGAAGTTTTATACCTGAAGGATAATAACTCCTCATCTCTTCTCATCCATCTCTGAGAAGCACCATCTACTTTCTGCCTCTGGAAGGTTGACTCCTGTGAGCACATCACTGAAGCAGAATCCGCAGGATTTGTCTTGCCCTGACTGGCTTAACGTGCTATTTCATTAGCGTGTCTGCCACATCATCCATGCTTGGGATACATCAGAAGTTCCCGTCATTTTCAAGGGTGGACGATATCCTATTTTACATATATAGTGCGTCGTGTTCCTTACCCTCTCATCTGCTGATGAACTTGGGTGTTTCTCCCTGTTAGCTCTTGTGAATAGTGCTGCGATGAACCTGGGTATATAAATATATCTTTCTGACCCCACTTTCAACTGTTTTGGGTTTGTATCTATAAGATGGACTGTAGAGTAATTACATTTTTGGTTTTTTATGCACTTTCATGCTGTTTTCCACATGGCTGTTCCATTTTACATTCCCAATAACAGTCAACAAGGCACCTAGTTTCTCTGCATTCTACCACTTGTTATGCTTTTCCAGTAGAAGTTATCCTAACAGATGTGAAGGTGAAGTGGTACCTCATTGTAGTTTTAATTAGAATTTTCCTAATCCTTCATTCATTTATTGGACATTTCTATAACTTCCTTGGAGAAATAACTGTTCAAGTCCTTTTTCTCACTCTTGAATTAAGGTATTCGCTGCTGTTGTTGAATTTTACTAATTCTCTATATATCCTAGATATCAATCCTGTATCAGATTTTTTTACAAGTATTTTCTCCCATTCTACTGTCCATATTTTTACTCTTTGACTAATATCTTTTGATGAACATGTTGAACATGACAAATATTTTCAGGAAACCCATATAAATTGAAGGATCCTTTGGAATTGCCACATATAAAATATTGTATATCATCTGTGAAGAGTCAATTTAATTTTTCTCCTTCCAATTTAAATGACTCAAAATTTCTTTTTCTTCCCTAATTACTTTGGCTGGAACGCCTAACATTCTGTGGAACAGTGTAGGCAAAAGTTGGCGTTCTTGTCCTCTAGATGATCTTATTGGATGAGCTTTTAATGTTTAAAATTATATTTTTATACATTTGTGCCCCAGACCATGAACAAATAACTTTTGTGAACATATGTTAGTGTCTCAAAATATGGAGAAAGCAAGAAATTGAGTTATAAGTCATTCTGTAGTAATGATAACTTTCATAAATGACCCTGCATTCATCATTGTTGAGATCTATCTTTCATTCATTACTTTTTAGTTAATGTCTACTTTTTACATCCTAAAGGATTCCTTGAGTGTTTTTTCTTCCAGCCTAAATCTAACATTAAAATCTGCCTCCATCTGAGAATATCTTAATTTATCCTTCACTTTGAAAGGCAGTTTTGACAGTGTAAGATTCTCAGTTGAAGTTTTGGGGGGTTTTTTGGTCATTGTTCACGAATTTGAATAAATTGACTTCCTGCTTTCTGGCATCCAACATTTCCAATGAGAAATCAGCTCAGAATCTTGACACCAATCCTTTGCATGTGACAAGTTACTTTTTCTCACTGTTTTCATGATGCTATGTATTTCCTTTTGACAATTTGATTGTCATGAGTTATGTATGAATCTCTTTGAATTTGTTTTATTGAGGTCATTGACTTTATTGGATGTTGCTATTCCTACGTTTCATCAAATTTGGGGAGCATTCAGCCATTAAGTTTTCAAATCTTCTCTCCTCCAATTTCTATCTTCTGGAACACCTAAAATGTGTGTGTTGGTACACTTGATAGTGTCTCACAGGTCTCTTATGACTCTTTTCACTTTTATTCAATTTTTTCCTCTGTTCCTTACTTCATTTCCCATTGCCCTAACTTCAAATCTGATGATTCTTCTGCCTGTTCACATTTGCCTGTTCACATTTAGATCTTCTAATAAACGTTTTTATCTAAGTCAATATAATATTTAGTATAATTCAGAATATTATTCATTATAATATTTATTTATTTTTCATTATTATTATGTTTTCATTCCTTATCAACATTTCTGTTTTATTCATATGTCCTTTTCCTGACTTTTTCATGTCCCCATTTAGGTCTCCAAGAATCTATAAGACACTTTAAAGTCGTTATCTAGTAGACCTGACATCTGGTCTTTTGCCATACATGTCTGTTTTTGTTTTTGTTTTTTGAATGCCTGTGATTTTATTGTTGTTGGTGGTTAAAAACTGGACATTGTATATATTTACAGTGCAATAATAGGAATAGTTTCCCTTTCCCTTTTCTGAGAGTTTGATGTGCCTTTGTTGTTACTGCTTGTTTATTGCTTTCATGTTTTTAACCATTTTAGGTTGTCTGTGTGCATCAGCCTAAAGTGTAAATTTAAAGTCTTTCCATGTCTTTTCTGAGCCTGAAACTTTCTGTGGGGATGGATGGTCATTTAAATAAACTAAATAAATTAATTAAGGATGGATTTTTTTTTTTTTAATGAGCTGATCCTTTAAATCTCTTGAAAATTACTTCAGCCAGATGCAGCATGGCCTGCAGTCATGGGTGGGGGAGCATCAATAACAATTGTTACTCACGTCTTTCTTTGTGCGTCTATGATCAGAAGCACCCGTCTCAGCACAGATCCCTGTTATTTG
The DNA here is from genome assembly GCA_004026905.1 of Hystrix cristata. Lineage (NCBI taxonomy): Eukaryota > Metazoa > Chordata > Mammalia > Rodentia > Hystricidae > Hystrix > Hystrix cristata. The sequence goes on along the minus strand of PVJO010000479.1, from coordinate 196,468 downwards.
GGGTACAGAGCCCCCCCTCCTCTGCCCCCCACCATCTCACCAGGTATGTACAAACTATTCCAGAAAATTGTGCACAGCTCTGTCAGGTGTTGGGGTGAGTAGTGGATGACTGCTGCTGTACTAAGACCTGAAAGTGATTGAAATTAGTCACTAGTTACCTGATCTATATTCCCTGGAAGCTGGCAAACTTTAAGCAGACTCCAGAGTTCCTAAATGCTGTAGTTACATCAGACAGATTCTGCTGGTGCTTTTCTTATCTAGATGGGGAGATAGATTCTTGATCCTTCTGATTCTACCATGTTCCCAAAAGACTCAAAATATCTTTTTATTTTGAATATTTTTCTGTACACATATAACTAATATAATCTTGTGACAATTCATTCATGACAACAGCAGAAAGTATTATACCGACTTAAAAATTTTATAATGTATATCATGTACAACATACACAGACACATACTTTAATGCCGAGGTAAGATAATTACATACTATAAAGTTTTTTTGAGTGACTATTCTTAATCTCTTATAACTTTGTTGAATATGTCAAAATAACAAAATATAATGTTAGCTAGGTTATAAATGAATAAAAACTAAATATTTTGACGTGTAAAGGAGACTAATGTTTGAATAGTCTAAGAACAACTTTAGAAACTTCAAATACTAGCCAATATTTTCTAAATTCTCAACTTATCAAAATGCATATACACACAATGCTATCTGATGTGTTATGCTAAGTTTTGAGGTACACATAAATTTGCAAAAATATCATAAATTTAATAATTGGTTTTAAAATAATATTGAATCGGATTCTCTCTGCATGTTTTAAAATGAGGTGTGTTATTTTAAATAAAAATATTATAAGACAGAAGAATGTTTTGTGTGGAAAATCCTCCATGTTATGTTAATATTGAACTAGCATGTATCTGGCAGGGTATGTATGGCTGGTATATTTTGGAAACAAATTAAAACTGACAATAGCATTGCAACCTGCTCTCAGGTTAAATTTTCACTCTCCAGTGGAAAGATATAAATGACAAGGACAGAGATTTATCTTCATTTATTTGCTCTCTAAACACTTTGCCTCTGCAGCCTGTACATGTACATATGCATGTGTCAGATGGAGTAATAGAGCTCTCCAACCTTAATTTAGGGAACATGCGGTCTGTATTTAGTGTATGTGTGCACTGAGAACTGGAGATTGAGGGCTATCAATTTCCGGTTTAATGTAATGCAATTATAATTTATTAATTACTACTTACTGTGATTAGAATGGTAAATTCTGTTTTAAATAAAGTAGCAATGAGCTTATTCAATATGAATTACATTTCTAATAGAACTAAAAAGTCACTAAGCATCCACATGTGTGTGTGTTCCTTGGCCGAATATAACCAAAAGCAAGGCAAGTAAACATAGTCCCTAGAAAATATATTTTACATACAAAAGACATATTTAAAACCTTTTAGAAATCCACTAAGTTTGACTTCAGGTCTGGAATAATCTCTTAAGTCTTCATAAATGTATGTGGAAAGCATGAATTTCTGTTAAAATCTTATTTTCTAAAGGAAAATGGGGAGTTAAGAGGACACTATCTTTTAGTTCATTTTCAGTTTTTGCTTTAAAATAAATCAAAGAATGAGCTTCATAAAATGCTTAATTATATAATTATAATGTGATACATAAGCTTGAAATATATTTAAATATATAAAAATTTCACCTGTAATTAATCAGTGTTCTCAGGGCTAAGCAGTAAGAATATCTTTATCATTAAACTAGAAGTGACACCTGGTATTTGGGAGTGTGATTAGGAAGTACATTTAGCACAACAGATTTTTCCATGCTAAATAATTACTAATCAGCAGATAACTATTTTGTGGCTACTCTGCTCATTTAGTTTTTCCCACAGGTAGGTAAAAATTTAACAGAAAGTTTAAGTATTTCATAAAACTAAGCACAATAGGGAATCATTTTCTCTTTGTTCATTGGTATTGAACATTAAATCAGGGTAGCGTAATTCAAGAAACCAAAAAATGAAGTTACACTGAACCGTCTTCTCAGAGAAAGACCTAAATGCAAGGTTTTAGTAATTTATTAATTCATAAGAGACATATTGACAATTTATTCTCTGCCTGATTTAGGATTAAGCTTGATAAAAAATTGTTTCTATGTAAACAGTTTAATGAAATTTTTGAGACAAAGAGGCAGATATGAAAATTCAGTAGTACATTATTAAACTAGAAATAAAGAAAATGTCATTATTACATCAATTTTTGTTTGAATTTGGAAATTATCTATCCCATGATGATATTTTATTAAACTTTAATGGAACTGAAGTTTAATGATATTTCAATAAATTAATAAGTTTATTGAATTATCATTTATTAATTAATAAATTTAATACATTAAACTGTAATGATATTAAACTTTAGTGAAATTGATGTTATTTAAATAAATTGATTAATATAGTTTTGAAAAATTATTAGCCTTAATTACAAAAAAGGTAAATATTTGGAGTTATAAATCACATAAACCAGATGTTTACGGGTACCTCAAAAATGTATCCTTGTTGAAGAATTTTTTTTCATCTATTTTTATATATGCTTTGTGTTCTCATTTGCTATCCAGATCCGATTTCATACTTTATTAGATCCCATATACTTTAGCTTTAACTGCTACTTTTATATGCTGCTTAACAATCATTAAATGATACTTACTTTTCCAATTATGGAAAGCTAATTATACAAAATAAATGAATTTTTATGTAAATTCAACATGAATGAAGCAAAATTACCCACTCTAAAATTAATCTTTCTAAAGAATTTAAATTAGAATTTTAATAAAAGATAGATAATAGGAAAAAGGAAGATAAATATTTTGCAAAGAGAAGAGGGCCAAGAGACAGAAGGAGAGAGGAAGGAGCAGGAGGGTGTGGATGAAAGAAATGAATCAAGGTGTGTTATGTACATGAACAAACTCCCCACATGGTATTTAATAATTATGTACTGAAAACATATATTAATAAAAACTGAAAAAATAGAATTTTAAGAATTATTTTCTTTTTGAGCTATTATTTTAGTAAGGAAAAGTTTTGAAATATGCATAGTACACAGGTATGAGGGAAACAATTATTTGTTTCTACTGGAAATATTTGCAAAATTACTACGTGGTCAAAAGAGGTTTTCAAACCATCTGAGACAAATTCACTTTCAATTGGAATTACAGGTATTTGTCAGCAAAGCTTTTCATATTTTGAAATTTGATAAATAATTTTAATAATAGTTTTGAAAGTACAAGAACTGTCCTTTACTATTAATGTTTTATTGGCTCATATGTAGCTGTCAAATTTCATTCTGAAATGCTATTTTATTTAATAGTACAGTATGATGGGGAAAATAGAGCTTCACCAAATTTCATTCATTTATGTCATTGTCCTAGCCACTTTCTCATTGCCGGAACACAATACTCGATATGTGCAACTTAAAGGAGAAGAGGTTTATTTTGGCTCACATTTAAGAAGTTTCAGTCCTTGCATGGTACGCATCAGGGTCGAGGGGCCTGTGCAGAGGGAAGCTGCTCACCTCGCATCAGACAGGAAGAAGACAACCACGAGAGGAGTCGGGGGAAAAGCTGTGAAATATGCATAGTCCATGGGAAAGAGGGGAATAAGTGTTTGTTTTTACCAGACCATACTCCAGTCTAGTCTCTTCCAATAAGGCCTGACCTCCTAACAGCACAGTTAGCTACAAACTCATCAGTGGACTCATCCAATAATAAGTTTGCAATCACCTCCCACAAGCTCCACTTCTGAGAACATGAGGGTTTGCGGGGGCATCCAGGAGTAAACCATAATGATCATCCATCCTGAATATTCATAAGGAAAGGGGTAACTATATGTGCTATATTGGAAATATATTTGTCACTCTATTAATTATATATATATAACTTGCACTACAGAATCAAATTGTGTACATTTTATCATGGACACCTGAACAAATTCTTTTTAGGTAATCTTAAAATAATGAGTATAGTTGCATCAGGACTACTTGACATAGATAAAAAATATTGGAGAAAACAAAAACCATTATCTAGTAGCAAATGGAAGAAAAATGATCAGATAGTATGTTAATAAAATACGTGTTGTATTTTCTTCATTTTATGAAGATTATTCTTTTATATCTATTTAACACACCATAGTGCATTTCATATAGGAAAAATGTACTCAGTTTTGTTTCTTTGTTTACAAGTCTAATAACATTATGGATACCTAAATATTGTTACTTTAGCAAATACATTACTCTATGCATTGGTCAATTTCATCATTGCTGGACAAAAATGTCTGACTCTCACAAAAGAAACAAGAAGTTTCTTTTGGCTCATAGTTTCACAGCGTTCAGTCCATGGTTAGTAGGTTTATTTTGGCTCATGTTTCATAAATGGTTGTCTGGCTCCAAGGAAGAAACACTATGGCAAAAGGGCATGCTAAAGTAAAACTGCTCACTTTGCAGCTGCTAGGAAACAAAGCAGAGGAAAAATACCAGACAGGAAAGGCCAAGGAAGCAGATACCACATGCAAGGTCACACTTCCATGACTATAGCAGACACACGCAGAAGTATTCCTTACTCATCCCCTGGGCAGCTCTCAAGCCAATCAAGTTAAAAATCCAGTTTAACTGTCACACTCTATAAAATTCTTCAAAATGTATCTGCCATTAGAGGAACTGTTTTGTGGTAATAGCTCCCCTCAGGCAAGAACAACTTATAAATACATCACCAGAATTAATTTCCTCTCTCAATTTTATCCAAAAATCTCTAAATACGATGAGATAATTCCATGATAACTTTTGAGTCATTGTTATGAATCCTGCTGCAATACTCACATGCATTGCTTTCAGTTTAATGAGTGTTAATTTTGACAGCCAGACTGTATGTGAATAAGTAGATTCTGTGAATGAGCATTTTAATTATCAGTTTTGCTTTGTACACATCTGTGTATTAATAAAGTACTATATTTGTCATCATCTGTTATCAAGAAAGAAAAACTCAATGAGATAGATATTGCATTTTCACAATTAACTAAGATTTCACTCTCTGTATTCCACAGATACATTTTGATCTTTTTATGTATCAAATATTGTTTTTCAGAGATGCAAATTAAATAAGCAAACTATTGTTTCAATTAAAAATGTGATTTTGTAGATTTAACACTCATATCTTTTTTGTGTTTGACAGAAACTAGAATAATGCAATGCATTTTTTAAAATTCAAGCATATAAAATGATTTTCCTTTTTCTTCATAAATTTGAAGCATTAGATTTAAATTCTGAATATTTAAGAGTATAAAATCTAGAAGTTCTCATGGTTAGTGGATCTGTAAATAGTGAACAGCTGCCTGTTCTGCGGTCCCCTTCAGGTTACAGAGCACTAATGAATATCATCCATCAGAGTTCGGGTATGTCTTGATTTCATCCAATGTTGTACACCTCCTGAGTTAGAAGGTGTTTGTTTTGATGCGGTTCATTCTAAGTGCTGCAGTAGGTATTGGTATGATAATCATGTTATCAGAAAGTCCTACATTGAGACTCAGTACTCTCTCATAGAATTTACATAGCACTAATTTAATAAACCATCTTGAGACTCATTTCTTTACATTTAAAATGGGGACAATCCTAACACATACTCCTCAGTTTAATTTTGAATTAAATAACATTAAACAATTTCCCTAGTGTTTGGCATATTGTATATGCTCAAAGTGTCAATTTTCTTTCCCTTGTTCAATTTCCCTTGTTTATTGACTTAAAAAAGTGATCCCACTCCACCATGATCTGGAAGGTGTTTCTCTCTTGTGTTTGCAGGAAAAAAAAAATCAGTTTTAGGAGTTTGTTTGTTACGGTTTATATCTTGAATCCTGGTGGGTAATATAGGTGACTTATTACTGAGAAGTGGTGTCTGGTTCGAAGACGGTCAGGTGGAATGTGACGGGCAGGCTCCTTCCTGACCACCATGTTGCGAGTAGCTTCTCTCTGCCCAGACTCTTCATGTCGTTTTTGTCTTGGAGCCAGGGGACCATAGACTGAAAACTCTAGCCAAAAATAAACTTCTCCTCCTTTAAGTTCTGGGTGTCAGGTATTTTGTTTCAGTGACAAGAAAGTGACAAAGACATTGATGTAAGGTGCTTATAGCTCAAGTATTCACAGCTTCATTAAATGATATATTTGGAGACAGAATCAGGTTATAAAATTTCATCATTCAATTCACACTGATACATATTCCTACTTGTCCCAAAGCCATTCAACCATCTTTATTCATAAGTATACATATTATGCATAGTTGTAATGAGCAGTAGGTTTGGAGAAATGCTCATGAAAATGATTGATGTTGTATTGATGAGGCATTGTTTTAAAGAGGATATTGTCATTTGATTGTTTAAACCTCACTAATCTCTCCCTCTCTCCCTCTCCCCTCTCTTTCTCTCTCTGTCACTCTCTCTCATCTCTCCTGATGGGGACTGAACCTAGGGCCTCCCCAATGCTTGGCAAGTGTTTTACGATTGAACCATACCTTCAGTTCCCCCAAATTTAGTAATCTCCTAATTTAATATTCTTTCTTCCCAAACAATAGTCACTTTCCTTTTATTTCATTCTTAAAAATAAAATAGTAAACTAAAAAATTCTTAAAAGCGAATTGTATTTAACATGACAGCCTCCATGTATTTCCAGATACTGAACTCATTGAAATAATTATAAGCACATGACAAAGACTTTTTAAAATGTTCTTCTCACATAATCTGGCTTAATTTAGTGTACGCTTATTCTACATTTTTCTTTTATGTCCTCATGAACAACTTTGATCTCTTGTTGAAGTTCATCGACTTTGGTAATGTTCCATGTCAATAGTTTTCTAAAGGTTATTTAGGGTATCCAATAGCGGAATTTTGTTAAGCATTATATCCCTTCACCATATTCAAGTTTATATCAAAACGTTTTAAAGTACAGTTAAATTGTGAAAAATACTATCTAATATACTGCAAGTATTGACAATTAAAAATAAACATGTTACATAAGTCTTTAAATCATGTTCAACAAAATAGAAAACAATCACATGGCTTCATATTTGTGTTACTTACTTTCAAAAGAAGCTTATTTCACAATGAATCACTTTGTTGTTAAGATATCTTATCCACGGACAAGAAAAGTGTACTCATACACAACATACCTTTTTAATTGAAAAACAATTTTTAAGTTTAAAGTTTATGAATAAGCATAAGTTTCTATATGTGAATTTAAGTAACCACATGAATTCATGGTAATAATAAACTCTATGATAAACTTTCTCCAAAAGAATTTTTCTACGTGTGAATTTTTCTTTTGGAGCACGTTTATCATAAAGTTTATTATTACTGTGAATTTATGCAGTTAATTAAAAAATCAAATATAAAGAAAGCATTTGTTGAAAATTTTAAGTAAAGTTTTAATTTAACTTAAATTATACTTAAATAAGATGAATAGATCTTTAGAACAAATTAATTAATTTGCACTCTATAGTAATTCACTTCATTTTCAGTTCCATTATTATTTTGGATATACTGTTGGATATCTTGTTCCATTTATTCTAAATGACGTATCAGCTGACAATTATATTTGGTAATACAATTTCTTGAAGGTAAATAATTGGAAAATTTATGACTGCAGAATAATTTGTAAGCCAATCATAATCATTTGTTTTCTCAGCTCCACGTGAACACTGAAAAATGTCCTCTTACTTGGACCTGTATATACTTGGAGCACTAACATGGGAGATAAGAGGAGGATTATTATGAAAAAGTCATGAGAAAATTATTCAGGCAGATCAAATTTAGGAATGATCACAGCGGAAGATGAGAATCTAGCATTGATTGTCTAAAAACCATCTGTCTCGGTCCCCAGAGGAATACTTTGTCCTCCTAGGCGTGCACAGACTTGTGGATGCTTCTGTAGTCAAAAGTGCAGCTACACATCACATGTCTTCCTTTTGCACTTCTCACAGTCCACCTTCAGTTTTTGTCTACTCTATTGATTTTACAATATGCAAAATTGTTCAGCTGCTCTGATTTAGAGAATAAAACATCTTCTCGAATCCCTTCCTCCTACCAGTTCTTAACTCACTTAACATTATATTTACCAAAATACTATTCCAAGTTTGATTGCATCACCTCAAATCTATTTCACCTTCTTTCTTGTTTCTTGTCTCCCTAAGAGACAACATCTGACTATTAGTACCGTCAATGTCTTCTTTATAAATATATGTGATAGTACTATTTGACTTTACTGTAGTTTTTTTTTCCACATTTTCAGCCTTCTTTTTAACAAATTGTATTAGTTAGCTTTCTGTCACTGCGACATAAATGCAGTTTAAAAAGGACGGAAATTTCGTTTTTGCGCACAGTTTCAGTCCATGGTCACTCGGTACTGATGCCTCCAGCCCCTCAGTGAGGTGGAACATCACAGTGGAGAACACATAGCAAAGTGAATCTACTCTTAACACAGCGGCCAGGCAGCAAAGTGAGAGCACATTTTTATAACAACGTTCCTTCCCCAAACCCATTAAACTCTGATGTCACGAATGGACTAAATCATCAATGAAGTCAGAGCCTTTATGGTCCAATCACCTCTCAACGGTCCCACTTCTGAACAGTGCTGGATTGGAGAACATATTTTAAGCACATGAGTTTGGGGAGATATTTAAAGTTCAAACCATAACACAGATGTTTATCATTGAGTACACACTATGTATGTAAAAGACGGTGAGTGATATGGATGTAACAATGAAGAAATTAAAATAAGCAAAGACAAAGATATAAAAACTGAAACATCGAACCTGCTGGATAGCAAAATAGGTAAAACATTTTAAGGCATAGTCAGGATTTTCTTAAAAGAACCTCAATTGCACAAGAAATAACACCATAATTAATTAATGAGACTATATCAAATTAAAAGCTTCTGCAATAACAAAGGAAACAACAAACAGAACAATGAGACAATCTAAAGAATGGGGAAAATTACCAGATACTCCAGAGACATAGGACTAATAACTGAACTATATAAATAACTCAATAATACTACACACTTCAAAATAAAAGACCCAGTCAAAACGTAGACAGTTGAAATGAATAGACACTTCTCAAAATAAGAACTACAAATGATCAATAGGTGCACGAAAAAGTGTTCAGCATCTTTGGCCAATAAACAAATGCAAATCAAAACAACACTGAACTTCTACCTTACTCCAGAAAGAATGGCTATTTTCAGTAGCTCAAAACATGAGAAATGCCAGCAAGGTTGTGTGGGAAAAGGAGCATGTCTACACTGTTAGTACAACCACTATGGAAATAGTGGTAAATTAGTACAACCACTATGGAAAACAGTATGGAGATTCCTCAAAAACATGAAAGTATTTTCAGTTAACCCAGCTATACATCTTCTGAATATCTTCCCAAAAGGGTGAGAAGTATATTACAATGATACAAGCATACCCATGTTTATAGCGGCACAACTCATACTAGCTAAATCAGGGAAGCACTCTCTATGCCCATTAAGAGACAAACAGATAAGGAGAATATGGTATATATACATGATGGAATACAAGCATTTGTATGAAAATGAATGTACCTCGAGATGGTACTGCTAAATGAAATAAATCATCCAGAGAAGGATAAATATCATATGGTTTCTTTTATACAAGAAACCCCATGTATAAATAGATTAAAGGGTGAAACAGGAGGTAGACCTTTGCAGGCTAGACCAGAATCTGAGGATGGGGGAAGACTGAAGGGAGGGGAGGTAAGGGAAAGTATAAATGTTCAAATGCTGCACGTATATATGCTAACTTCCCATGAAGAATGTATTTGTTATGCATCACTAACATATACAGTACTAATAAAAAAGGAAGATCAATGTTTAAAAATTTAAATAAAAAAATTTAAATATCCATTAGAGTGACACTGCTGGACATTTCCTAGAACTAGTAAACAAATTTGGCAAAATAGCAGGATACAAAATAAATTCAGAGAAATTATTTTCTCTTTGGTAAAATTAATATTACGTCCATTTTCTTGTGAGCAGAGACCGAGATACCTATAAAGAAAATAGCCAGATGTTAGCCAGTAAGTGGTGGCACTGTTACACACCCAGATAATTTGACTCCAGAGTCCAGGCCTTTCCTGTTAAACTTGTACTGTCTTTTCATTGCTTATTCTCTTACAGGTTTCGAAGATTTACCTACCCATTATATTCATTAGAAACCAGAGTTATTATAAAATCCTAAAGGAATATTCTGCCTAATCAAGTGCCTTTCATCTCGCTGGCTCTGAATGTAATATCTATTCATTTAGCAGAGGACAGTGAATTTAGAGATAATCTGAAAACTAGCTCTCTCAGCTTGAAAGATGAAAGGGGCCTTGAAATGGTCACTACTTCTCTCAACCTTGAAAATAGGTGCAACTCTTCCTTCAGAGTTTTTGGCAGTACCTAAAGTAGGTACCTGCATACAGCTATTGTCTGGATTGTTAGACTCAAAGGCCGAATTCTTCTTTCCGTGCATTTTCTCAAATGAAGCAATTACAACCTCAATCCTGCGTGCTTGAGTTTGACAAGAAAGTAGGAATGTGAAATCCTCCTAGAACCGCGGTACAAGAGCAGAAGCAAATTGACTTCCTGCTCTACATCACTCTATGAGAACTTTCTCTTCATTTAAAAACTCAATACAAAATCCTCAGTGTGGAGTGTACTGGACCTGGGAAAGTGGCCTGGAAGGTAAGCAGTAAGAGTTGTATTACATCAACTATGATAGATCTATGGCTCATTAGCTCCAATTTTCCCCATTGTCAGCATCATCGTTTACCAAGGTGCACTTCCAAAAATGAAAATACCTCTCTCGCCCCGAAGATGAACTCTGTACTGATAGATAGGATCCCAGTCAGGAGGTATATTTCCCAAAATATGAAATAAAATTTTGAGTAATTAACTTTTTTATCAGTTATTTTACCTATCTTATATTGTTTTATAAAATACCTTACCTTAAAATGCCTATATATGTATACTATATATTATACTGTATAATCTATAATTTTGTATAAGCTTCCCTATCATGACATTTAAAACATTTCTACACGTCCCCAAACTATTATCAAATACTGTGTAAAAGAAGATGTTTTCTAATGTTCTTTAAATCTCTCCATTACTCAATAAAATAGGAATTTCCATGCTCTAGTAATTTTAGAAAGAAACATCCTGCTGTGCTGTCTGTTTTGATTCCTTTCCTGCTGGCAGTCACACACCAGCTTCCTGAGACTGGTAATCTTGGCGACCTTTTGGTCCCCATTTTTTCCTTGATTTAAAGTATGTATTGGCCCCTGAATATATGAGAACAATACATTCCTCTCTCCTGAACTTTGCATGATTAGTTACCATGAAATATGGATATGCAATGAGTAACATGCAGCTGGCTAGATAAACATCTTCCTTTTTGGATACACTGGATGAACACTCGCAAATTTCAGCATCTTACCTTGAAGTGAATTGGAAAGGGGAGAAATGATGAGCTGCCCCACTTGCAAAAATTATAAAATTAGACTTTAATTGACCGATACCACTGCTGATGATCTGTCGTGAAGTTATGTGGTTGTTATAAACTCAGTGAACCATGGAATTAAATACGCATTCAATTTATAGACACATGGAACCAGCAAAACACAATACAAAAAAGGAAAACACTAAGTAAAAGATAGATGGGATAAATTTAAATATATGCATATAGAAAGTTAATTTTCATTTTAAACTGAATTAAATGGTTGTTATTTTGAAAGTAATCGTGTATCTAAATACAATATCCCCTTAAATTTTAAATATATGGGAGGGGTACCTAATTTTAAATTGAATTGCCAACATCGGGGATTTTCCTGCATAATCTGGCTTGTATTTCTCATTCTACATCTTCACCTTCCTTTGGAAGGTATTTTCTTCATCTCATTTTCAATCGTTTCCTTTGAAATTATAGTGGGACAAGAATCAGCAAATGACTAGCAGGAAGGCACACTACAGCAGCCTGTGAGCAGGCCAGTATCTTGATCATCTGCTGACTTTGGGGATGCAAGTCCTCCCAAGAAAACAATGTGCAATTATGGAAAAGAAAGAGCGCAAGTAGAATCAGGTATATCAACTGAGGAAGGTGCTGATCACAGACGGGCCTCACCAATTAATATTTTATAAACTCTCAAATTTCTCCTTCCCTCCTATGTTTTCTCTTAGAAGCTTCTTATTTTAAACATAATCCTGGAGTTATTTATTACTCTCTTCAATGTTTATTAACTAATGAATGTAAACATACATTTATGTATCATTTCTTTCTTTTTTAAATAGACACATAATAATTGCAATGCTCTTGGAGAACACTGTGATGGTTCAATATATGTGTACACTGTATAATAACAAATTGAAGGCTTTTAGCATATCCATTACTTCAGACACGTTACTTTTTGTGGCAAGAAATTTCAAGATATTCTTTCCTAGCTATTTACACAATACAGTATTGCTCACATAACATTTCTTACCTATTTTTCTAATAAGTTTGATCTGAACTTGATCTCTCTAATCCTGACCTTTTCGTGTATTTTTCCTTATGACATATTAGGAAAAATTCCAAATTTTACAGAGTACCTTTGAGGACAATGTGTTTGTGTGTGTGTGTGTGTGTGTGTGTGTGTGTGTGTGTGTGTGTGTAGGTATTTTATATACATTTTCACTTGAAGTATACATAGAATATAATTTAAAGATATCATTCCATGCTAACAATTTATTAATGGGAAAGGCAACATTCCATCTAAAACATGAGGTATAAATATGAGCATACAACAACAATATTATATAGGTAGACAAATCATCTTCCATCTGACTTAAATAGCAGTGATAAATCCAAATGTCATAACTACCTCAGATTACATCTTTATGCTTTTTCCCATCAGAGAAGCAGATACAATCCTACCTCAGAAATCTGTTTGTGTTTCAGTCTTGCAAGTTCACTCTACAGGACACAGTTTAAACTGGATGCATCTTCATTTTCAGCGTGAATATTTAATGAAAAATGATAGCTGAGACAATGCCTTGAGCAGAAAATGAATCAATTACTATTTCTAAAAGCATGATGGAATATTTAATGCCTTCCTGAGTATGTCAGAAAACAGTCCTCAACATGGGTTTGGAAATACGACCTATATGATAATATTTTAGGATAGATATCCTGTCCATGTGTCCACAACAAAGAAATGAAAGTGCAAGTATCTTTTATGTCATTTGTCATCAGCAGTCACAGCACTGACGCATGGCTTTACTCTTGATTCTAAAAGAGTGCTTAGTGTTTAGTGAGTTTACAAGGCAAAAGATAATTCAACCTGACCACAGGAAAGACCAAAGGAAGGAAATCTTCATGGAGATGAAGAATTCAAGTACAAATCCAAGTACTTGAGGAGTACTTGGATTAAGGAATTTAAAAGTCCAGGAAAGTGGTAGGTTTCAATGGCAAACACATTTACTACAGAGGTATCTTGCTTAACCTACAGGGGACGTAATGGTGATCTGAGGGTTTGCAGGACCTTGGTTATCAGAGAAGGGACTCTAGGCAACTTTGGATCAGTAAATAGGAATGTTGCTCTTGTTTTTCACTCACACATATTGAACTAGTATTACATAGTAGCTGGTATCCCGAGCACCAGAACAAAATTGACATGGTACCTCTTCCCAAAGAGCTTGCACTGTACTATGAAGAAGTAAAGGCAGTATGCATAATCTTATGAGTTCAGATAGTATAAGTACTTTAAAATATAAGGTGATGAGACTGAAAGCTACTTATGATCTTCTTTAGATTTGGTAGTTCAAAAAGTGTATTAGTTGGGATGCTGATAAGAAATAAATGGCTCATTTGAGCAGGTCAATTGAGAAAAACTGAATGGAAGTGCTACCTGTAAAGAAAGATATGAGCAGGCATAGAAAAAAACAAAACAAAACAACAACAACGAAAAACAGAATCGGGTAAATTCTTTGGGGCTAACAGCTGAGAAACATTATTGCCCTTAAGCTCAAGAAAGTCTGTGGAGAAAATAGTCAAAGAACTTCAAATAAATTAACTATAGAAGACATATGACAGATGAGAGAGAGAGAGAGAGAGAGAGAGAGAGAGAGAGAGAGAGAAAGAGAAGGGGGGAAAGAGAGAGAGAGAGTCTTACAACAGGCAGGGAGGGAGATGGGAGATGAGTAATCCAAGATCAGGCTTGGTCATTCTCCCAAACTTCTCATTGACCAAAAGTCAGAGGTCCCAAATCCAATTGTGACATTGCACAAAGGTCATTCTCTCAGGGACACAGCAAAGTAAAGAATGATATAGAATGGCACGTGGGAAATAATCACACAGAAGGCCTCGGCGAGGAGGTGGCATTTAATCTAAAACTGCATGGCTAGCAGAAAGGAAGGTTATAAAGATCTATGGTTTGGAAGTGGCTGTGAATTGTTCATCTAAAAACGATACACAGCACTTCTCCTTCCTGCTTCTGCTATTTACAAGTTTAAAAGTCCAACATTCTTTACGTGAAAAAGTATCAATGTGGCATCTTTTTCATTCAATGTGATGAAGGAGGAAATGTGGGAATAAGGTTTTCCTTTGAGAATATATGAAAAAAATGTATAGAAGAAAGACTTTGGTGCCTTCCTACTTATTCCTGCCTGTACATGGATATAATACTCGCAGAACAGACAACCTTTGTTTTAATGAAGACAAAATACAGACACGAAATACAGCTATACGAAGAATTAGAAGGAGCTTGGGTCTTTTATGGTATGATAAACCACCAGACCATTCCTAAATAGTTTACCTTTAACACCTAGCTGCATGATACAAAGCGACTTCCTTTGTTCCTTTAATTGTAGTAGAATTTTTGGTCACTCATTGTTGAACATAATTGTAAGTGTCTAATTGATAGATTATAAAGGTTGAGAAATAATTTGTATTGTGTTATAGATCTATTGGAAGATTTAAGGATTAAATTAACACCATGTGATATATTTTACTCAAATTCATTTCTGTATGTAAAATGAAAAATATTGTATAGCCGAAAGAGAATTGGGAGTGCCAGTAAGGAAATTATCACCACATGTAGCAGAGATTATGTGTAACCAAACCTATGTTCTTTCCTAGATAGCTGGTTCCCAGTGTAAGGTCTCTATATTACCTACGACTTTACCTAATTTTCTCCATCCATCAGTTAAAACTGTTATAATCATGTTCAACAATGAGTAACAAAAAACTGATGGTAATAGCCAAGAGGGCCATGGAAGTTAGATATTGGAAATGGAAAAGCTACAATCAGTGTGGGGTAAGGGGAGGAAAGTACCAGATCTTTCTCATCTTCCTCCCCATTAACCAGAAACCAAGCAACAAAAGCGAACACAAACACACTTCTATTTTCTGTTGGGCTATTCTATTATGGAACCATTTGCTAAGCTACTTGAAGTACTGTCACTTAAGTAAATTATTTGGTATTATGGTGAAAGCTGGTTTTTGAATAAAGATGTTAAATGGTGATTTCTAATTGATTAAATTTAAAAATTTGTGGATCAGTCTCCTGTAAACACTTCTCAATTTTGGATTTTCGAGCAAGTTTAATTCGATTGGATAAAGATTTGAAATACACATTACAAGATTCAACTACAGGGTTGGCCAGGAGAAGAGAGAGAGAGAATTTTTCAAGAGATGTTTTCTAATAATAAGCACTGGGGATTAGGAGTCAGGAAACAGCAATATGATACTTACATAAATTGCATTAAGTTTGCTGAGGAGCCTGTCAAGCTAACTGCTCCAATTAGTCCAAGTGGGGTTCTCATTCCTCTCATGGCTAATTAATTCTAATATGACCATATTATTTATCTTCCAAACTGGGACGCTTTTAAGAGTGACTAGAAAGGAAATGAGTTCATTCATCAGGAAAACACACATAAATGAGGGCAATCGTGGCCAAATCAAAGTAAAAGATGAACAGATATCCTAGGTAGTAAATGCAGAATGGTGTAGATGTGGGGCTTTTGCTCAACAAACCTCCATTTCAGGTGAGCAAGTGAATTGCAGAACAACAACCAACCAAAACCAAAGCCATGAACTCTGGTCTCGCTTCTCCAATTTTCACAGGTTATTTCTTGGTTTAGGTATTACTTACGTATGATACCTAAGTTAATAGAAATCCAATTAACTTTGCAAAATGCCAACACTTCTATCAAAATACAGGTCATTTGACTCACCTTCAAATACTCTCTTGCTTCCTCTCAGTCTTCTCCCAAAAGTAACCTCAGTTCTGATGTCTATCCCTAATCAATGGTTTGTTCATTGTGTGATTTTGTTGAATGTTTTGATATAGTTTATAGTTGTTCTGTGTTTACTTTCTTTCACAGCATAATGTCTATGAAATTCAACTTTGCTGCTTTGTACACCAATAATCTGATCCTTTCTATGGTTCAATTTGGTCTACTCGGTGGTGTTATTTTCTCAGTACATACTTTATTCCTACAAATTGATTTCTCATGCCTAAATACAGAATCATTAAAAACAAAAGGAACTTAAGAAATATGAAAAAAAGACAAATGCTTTTAATAATTATTTCTAGATTTGCTTATAAATTACCCTAATGATTAATTCCTAGATGTCATTGAGGAGATTTACGAAAGATAAATTTAATCAGGGACCAAGTGTTAGTAACTTGTATGCCTTCTCAAGTCCATTTATAACCCACTCTTTGGGGAAAACTTTAGAAACGAACGGAGAGGTACATATTGTAATATATTTCCATTGATTTAGTGAGAGAAATAGGTTCACCTTGGCAGTCTATTTCAGACAAACCAAATATATTAATGACTGATTTCTATATCTCATTATTGATTTGACTCTCATCCCTACATATTTCTTCTATAATAAGGATCTACGACTGGAACAGAAGTCAAGACAAATATATTATTCTTTTAATATATAAGATGTGCTGAAGTAGTGTGTGCTTATTGAACTTATTTTCAGATTTGTTTTTCTTTTAGTTGTATTTAATTAAACAATACATTTAGAAACTTAATTGAACATTAAGCTTCTAAGAATTCTTATTTTTGCAACACTCATTAAGCCCATATTCTATTATTTTCAACCTGTAGGTAGCCTTCTTCTAAGTGAAATGAATAAGTAAGCTTTCTGATAATAGGTAATCAAGCTATGGTATTCATTTTCTTTGGGGAAAATTGAAAAGAAACATTATTAAACTATAGAGATAGATATTTCACTTTTCATTATCATAGTTCCATTCAATTATTAATTCAGTCACAAATCTATCTGCAGATTATGTTATGTACTGAGAGCATAAGAATTAATAAGCTAGATGAGGTTTTAGGATTCATGAAGACTGCATTTTTTTTCCCCTGGAAGATAAAGATAAAGTAAATTAAATAATTATCAATTATAACTTACATATAATTTATAAGGAGAAAATAAGTGACCAGAGTAGAGAATAATATAGAGAGTATAGATGAGGGAGACATGAATAAAAGGGTCAAGAAAGTTCTCTTTGTGTAGACAGTTACCAAGATAGGGCTTAAATATTAACACTTTTATCGTGCTGGCAAATATAAATTCATTCAAAAAGCGTAGCACATACATAATCTCTAAGTGAGGAAAGAGCTTGCCAAATTTCAAAACTGATATTTAGTAACCAATAAAAAGTGTCATTACATGAATTCAGAACTAGAGATAAAAATTAGCAAGGTTACAGAGGTGAAGCCATATATTATTACACGCATTAGGATCCCAGACCAATGTTCGCCACTAGCTAGAGCTATGCCTCTCTACACAGCTAAGTCTCTTATACTGTCAGATCTAAAACACTGTTAAACTTCATTTTTTTATTCTAAAGAATGTTAGCAATATTTATCTGAGATGAAACTGTTAAGCAACAAAATTTATGATAAACCTGTTAGTGTCTTAATTTAAAAGAGGAAGAAGTGAAAGTAGGAGGCTTATTGTAAGCTCATGTAAGCAGATGTTTGTTGTTCCAACTGAAAAAAATGATAATTCATTAGACTATTTTAGTACCAGAGTTAGGAGGATAAATATTGACCTGATATAAGTAGGTAAGTTGATCACAAGGTGGTTTGCTTATATACATAATATTTAGGGAAACTTTTTAACCTTCTGTATCTCATAGTTCTCACTTTTACAATAGGTGAGATAACAGCCATGTTATAGGGTTATTATGCTGGTTAAAACTAATGTATGCAGCTAGTTTAGACAAATCCTGTGTATATTATAACTCTTTAATACATGCTAACTGTTGTAAGATGTTAAATACTGTTGTGTCACTTACGGTGGGTGGCACTGTTCCCAACAGACACTCTAATTACCAAGACTTGCAGTGACAAGAATCCTTATATTTTGCTTTAGTACAATGAGAAAATCCTGGACAGAACACGAGAATGCTATATGAAGGCAATTTCCCTGTAACTTGTATAGTATGAAGAACTTCGGCCAGAGTTAAGGGATAGAGATTACTGGTCTTAATTTTCAGCTATAAAGTTTATATACTGCCCTTAAATAATCCAAATTGTCCTTCACCCTTTGGAAGCAAAAGGAGTTTCTGAGAAAGACAACAGGCAATAGTGTTTTTGAAGTCTACAATCATTGATAAAGAGAGCCTCACTGAAATTTTTAGAATAACAAAAATACTTCATTGTTGTCTTCTTTTGAGAAAAATCAGATAAAAACAATTTTATATAATATAAAATATATTAGGATAGAATTGTATTTTAAAAACCCACACGATTCTAATTGCTATCTCTTCATCCTCATCCCCCAGCACACACACACACACACACACACACACACACACACACACACACACACTAACTCACACTGCTTCGAGTCTAAAGAAATTACTCTTGATTGTAGTGGCTCCTTCAATTTTTCTATTACACCGTGTACCACATTTTTTGCTGCTGGTAATATTCCTCTTTAGGAAAATGCCTTATTGCTATTTCTTACTTAAAATACTATTTTTGGTCATGTTCTTTGTTTATGTGGTGATTAAAATTGTCTTATCTTTATATTTCAGTGTTATAGGAGAAAACTTGTTTTAAAACTTTAAAAACAATTTTGAACACTGAGTGCTTTCCAAACAACAAATCTGAATATCAGTTTTGCAATGAAAATTTGATTTCTATCACTTCATGCTATGGATTCCTCAGGTTTCTTTTTTATTTTTATTTTTTTGGGGGGTGGCTGGGGATCAGGTTTTATTCCTGAGAGAGAGAAACACAGACAGAAGGAGAGAGAAACATTGAGAGAGAGAGAGAGAGAGAGAGAGAGAGAGAGAGAGAGAGAGAGAGAGAGCACGAACCCTGAATTCTTTGATTATACACATAATCCAAACCACATATAGTAGAAAGTTGCAGCAATGGCCTCTAATTTGAAAAAGTCCTACGTGTGTTGACTCTCGCACTCTGAGTCTGAGTTTGGTTATGTGATGTGCTTTGGTCAGCAGGACAATAGAAAAGTTAGTAAACAGAGTCCCGAAATGTATTAACATTGCGATTTCTTCCTGTTTGCCTATTCTGAACTATTTTCGCCCCCTTCACGCTAAGCTAGCCTGCTGCACAATGAAGGCAGATGTCTCATCCATCCTCGTCATCACACTTAGTAGGCAACGGAACTCTGGCAGCAGCAAGGTAGCTTACCAGCAGTACACCGCACAGCAGGGGAGAGCGTAGCCAAGACCAGTAGAGGGGCCGCCTAACCAAGCCAAGCCACCTCGCCGGCTCCCCGACTCACCAGTTAAACAAATGGTTGTTTGTAGAGTTTTGTGATGTTTGTTTTGCACTCAAACTAAATAATAAATCAGTAGTCTGATTTTTAATACATATATGCTTTCTTAGCCCCCAAAGATACCAGTTACTGCATTTTTGAGTGACCAGTAGTTAAGATATGACAAGACAAAATAAGAATAGTTTACAAAAATCTAATAAAAAGATTGTATGTATGTAACAAAACAAGACTTGATATATTATTTTAGGGTTTTTAATAGCAGGACCACTTTATCACACATGCTTCTGAAAGACTAGGTGTATGAAGTTTTTCCTGGCACCCAGTGACGGGAAGGGAGGAAATTTTTGCATGAGATACACAATGGACTCATTGGAAATCTACCTGGTGCCTTATCTGAATTACTTAATTCTGACTGCCTGATGTAATCGCTACTGGATTCCACAAGTGTATACTTCGAGAGATCTCATCAAACAGTACACTTAAGATTTCTGTAGTTTACAGCATGCAAATGTTCAGAACACAAACAACTATTTATTTCTGTTGAAAGATAAGCATGTTCACTCATTACCCAGAGAAGTTATGGTGATATTTGTCACCTTTGAAATGCCCCCAAATAACATGCTGATGAGGAGCGATTAGATACAGGAATATATATGTGATAAAGTGAATTTTAGGATATTAATTGGAGAATTTGGGTAGTAATCATACAGTTATTTACTGGATAATTTTTAAACATTTTTATATGCTTGAAAATGTTAATAATACCATGTTAGAAATATGCAAAAAATGAAGATATTTTGTGTCGAGTAACTATTATAAAATGGAGAAAATAAAATCTATAATATAGATATTTCAATATCTGAGAAAGTAAATATTAAATCAGGAAGAATCACAAAAAATAGGAGCATTATATAACAATGAGGCTGCTATTCACTAGGAAAACATTGTAGCTTTAATTTACATGCGCATAACTTAGTTTCCAAGTGCATTATGCAGATATTATAAGACCTAAATGGAGAGATAGATAACTCTCCAGGAAAAACAAAAAGTTTTAATACATGTCCTTTAATAAATAATAAAGGAATCAGACAAAAAATCAAGAAGGATATAACAGGCTTCAACCATGCTCTATCAAAATCACCTGAATGTATTGAGGTTCCCATGCATGTACATAGAACCATAACACACATGCATAAAATATTTCATACAACACAACAATATATATTAATTTTACAATAACACAGATTTAAAATATAACTTTTAACTTAATGTTAATGGTGCAATTATGAACAGTTACAACATGTCAAACATACTGAAAGAAAAAATAATGACATTTATATGAAAATAGTCTAGAAATTGATCTAAATCCTTTTTTCCAAAAAGAACTGATATATATATATATATAAATTTTTAAAAAGGGAGATAATATACTACAAAATTAATTTTATTAGTCTGCTTTTTATCATTATAATGAAATACCCGAGGTAGACTGCTTATGAAGTAAAGAGGTTCAGTTAGTTCATTGTTCTGGAGATTCAGGGGCATGGCCCTGGCATTCAGTGTGGGTCTGAGGGAGACCTCAGGGAGGGTGGCAGAGCCTGAGAGGCAGGAAGCACACAAAGTTGGGTGGGGCCAAGATCAAGCTTTTGTAACAACCCTTGGAGAGATCTAACAAGCAAGCACATAAAATTATCTTAATCCTGTCTGAGGGCAGGACCCCAATGAGCTAAGGACCTCTCACTAAGTGACGATTGTTAGGTTCCACACTATCCAAATAGCACCATACCAACGACCAACTTTCCAATGCATATGAACAGATATGTACCAAGATCAACTATTAGTAAAAGGGCTTTATCAGAAACTAAGGCAAGCTAGGAAAAAAAAAAAAAAAGATGTAAAGTCTTCAAGGTGCTGAAAGGAAAAACTGAAAAACAAATGAACCTACAAAAAGATTCTTAGGATTTTTAGACAGAAAATCTTTCAAAAACACAAAATAAAAATTTTCAAATAACAGAAGGTAAAAGAATTTATAAACAAGACCTACCTTACAACGAAGAAACATGACACTAGACAAGAGACACTAGAGGGAGGGTCTCTAGATCAGGGCCATGAGGTTTCTCATAGAGAGGGAACATTTATGTCATGAAAAAGCCCAGAGAGTTATATAGAATATGTGACATTTCCAGGGACTATTTGTCATATACACTAGCTTCTACTTAGTACAGTTTGCCAGCTAGGATATTTCAGAGGACTTTCCTCTTAACTATGTCATTAATCTATTTGATATCCAGTAGGCAAAGACATCCTTTTGGATAATTTCCTTCCTATCTTATTTGGAGGGACATCTTAGAGGTAAAAGGAGTTAATGACTCACATGACAGCTAATACTAACCCCCTTCTTCAACCTTTCTAAAACAAAATAATAATTTTTTGCTTTATACAAATATAAAGTAAATATAAATACATATAATGTATATCAAGTAAAAGACCACCAAAAATGTATGTACACTTCAGGAAAAGAAAAACTTGTATGAATATTTTAATACTAAATTTATTGAGACATCGTAAGATGCTGCTTGGGTAAGCTTTGTCATTGAGATCGCTGCACATGCATCTAGTGGGTTATCCGCAATATATGACATCCTCTAGTGTCCCCCATATGACAGTAATATTATCTATTGAAAAAACATCATATTCTTTTTCTTTTCCTGAAGTGTGTGTGTGTATATATATATATATATATAATATATATATTATATATATATATATTTTAGGTGAACTCTGTATATGGTCATTAAAATAAAGGACATATATATCAAAATACTGAGTAATGTGGAAATGCTATATTATCATGAGATTCCTTATATGATGACTAAAGTAGTATAATCACATTTGAATATGACAATATTGTTATATCAAATATGACAATGTGACAGTTGACTATTATAATTTAAATTTGCATATTTAAAACCCAGATACCTGCTAAAACAATAAAAAAAGATACTCTGAAGAACCAAGAGTAGAGGTAAAATGCAGTCTAGTAGCATATATTAATCCAAATCAGGAAAAATGGGAAAATGAAGGAAAAGTATGGAAAGATATAAAATAAAAATCAAGAATAGAGCAAAAAAAGAGTAGATGTAAATTAATCAAATAAATAATTGTAGTATATGATCAAACTCTATTAAAAGCAGAGAATTTTCAGGCCAAATAGAAAAATGGGTCCTAACTGTAACACAACTAAATACAGAGACTTATGGCTTAAGGTAAAGTGTGATGAAAAATACACAGTGCACATCTCAATATGAGAAATGAGAGTGTCTATGTTAATTCATAAAATATACTTCAGAACACAAATTACTGCTAGGGATATAAAAGGGCATTTCATAACAATAAGGCAGTCAATTTATCAAAATGTCCTAACAGTCCTGCATCTACCTTATACCAGCACTGAATATGAAGAAAGTGAAAACAGAAAGAATTAAAATTTCAGAAGTAAGATTTCGCAGTTACAATTGAAAATTTAACACTGATCTTTTATTAACCAACAGAACAATTAACTTTCAGAGTGTCTAAAAACTCAAGTGACAAAAATGGGTGACAGGTGTACCGCTAAACAGTATTGCCTTCATACACTCACACTGGAAAACTGATAGCAGCCTGTAAAACTCAATGCTGGTTCCGTGGTGAAGAGATCTCTTTCCTTGGAATAAGTCAGATGAAGACATATTTGTATGTTTGTATAGATCAAAAGGGCTTACATAAAATGCTCCATATTAATCTGACAAATATCACTATCAGTTCAAAGTTCTGTCAAGATTAGAGTACATAACTAAATTGTGATTTTCCATAAAACATAAAATACTGTACAGCAATCAATATGAAGTATCTGTAATTATAGTAATATATATGAATTTTACACAGACTGTGTTTGAAAAATCAAAAACAAAAGAGCATAGTAAGTGGTACCATTTACAAGACATTCAAAGACAAGAAAAAATAATTTGTGTTTGTATTAGTTACTTTTCTAGAGTCAAAAGTTTGCAGGAGAACAGATATAATAGAGGACAAGTCCAAGTTACAATATTCACACACACAAGCCAAATGTAGGAAGAGTGAAGAACATCTGTCTATGCGCTGGAGACCCGAAAGATCCAATCAAGGGCTGGCAGCCCACAGCAATGTCCCATATACGTCTGTGTCTGCACTAAAAGGTTGAAGAAATCTGTACTGGAACCCGGATATGCTGCTCACAGCAGAGATGAAGACCAGAGCTCCTGAAGCGAACGGCAGCCATCCTCAATTACAGCAAGCTCCAGAGCTCCTTCTGCGATGCCAGCAGCTGAGTTCCTTTTGGGAGAACCAGCCACAGCAGAGCTTCTCCTGGGAAACAGCCAGCCGCTATCTTCTGCTCTCGTTCTCCTTTATGTTGTTGGCAATAACCTTCAAATGGATCCTGTATGCCCAGAACCGCACCAGCTCAGTCCAGCTGCTTGCTTCTGCTCAAGTTGGTTGTATCAGTCCGCACAGAATTAGTGCTCAAGATGAGGATTTCCTATGGGTATTTAGTGCTGACTGACCAAACCAGGAATCTTCTCAAATACTAATAATGCTTAAATTCTTGACGAAGGAGTTGATTAAGTAGTCCTATTGTTTAGATATATAGTAATGAATTCTCTATGCACATTAAACTTCAAGACAGTTTAATAAAAAAAAGAAAACAATTATATATATTTGAAAAATATATATAAAGGCCTGAGATGTAGTTCAGTGGTAGAGTGTTTATGAATAGAGACATGGATGCGTGTGTACATGTATGTGCATGTACATATGTATATGTCTGTGTACAAACCTGGCTGAAGGCTATAGCTTCATTGTTATGTAAGTATTCAAGGCAATCACTTAATTTCTCTTTGTATTGTCTTTCTTTTTGTCAATGACTAAGCCTAGATGGCTAGCATGTGAAGTACTTTTTAATTTCCATGTTGCACATTGCTATACATGAGAATGTCACGGCACAAATATAACTTTCAATCTAATGATCTGAGATGGAGACAGAACATGTATAAAACAATTGTATTGGATGCCTATTTCTTTAAGTTAAAATTTGAAGCAAATGAAAAACAAAATGCCAAAGATGACTTTCATGTATCCATTTCGTTTTAACTGAAAAATCTTTATCAAATTTCTTTTTCAGAATTAAAAAATGTGTTTGCAGACAGCTTGATAATGTTTCTGGCCTGGAGATTCAAAATCACATACGTTAGACAATATGTATAAAATTATGCTTCTGTTTTTCAAACAGATATAATGAAAATGCTAGTAACAGAAATTATATTTTCCCCATGACTTCTCTGTAATTTTAATTTGCATTATTTTCTTTATAGTGATAGTAATCTTTATTCTTTTAGTTTTCAGAATATTCTTTTAATATTTATTCATTAAACTGGTCATATTGAAGCATTCGAAAATTCAGTTCTCTGGTGGGTAAACAGGAATGAAACATCATTTTTTAAAAATACTGCAATCTCAATAATCTGATATTTTACAGTGTGTTAACACTTTACTATCCTTTGGATTTTATGCTGCAAAATATATAAGGTTTGGATCTGATGCTCAGAAATATACATTTGAAGCTTCAGCTCATTTTTTTTTTAGTAGTACATATTTGCAGTAAATAGTGAGTACATTCCTCATGAGAAATCAGCTCACGTACATAACGCCTCTCAGTTCTCTCATCATCCCCTTCCTCTCTCTGCCCTCCTCACTCCCTCCAGCGCTTGGTCCCCTTCCCTTTTGTAAAAGAGCTATTTTCCTATTTCCTTGTATCTATCTTTTATTTTGTTTTTATGCATATTCTTGGTTTCTCATGTATGTAAACCTGTGCAATATTTATTCTTGTGTGTCTGACTTACTTCACTTAAAATTGTGGGCTCAAAGTGCATTCATTTTCCTACGAATAACTCAAATTTATCTTTCTTTATGGCACAATAGTACTCCACTGTATACAAATACCAAAATTAAGGGTTATCTTTTGCATAATCACTTGATATTTTATATGTACCTTAAATATGTGTAACTTTTATTCCACAAAAGAAGGAAAGTTATCCAATTTTCTATTTCTATTTCTATTTGAAAAGAATATCAGGGTTGGGGATTTAGCTGAAGTGGTAGAGCACTTGCCCAGCAAGCACAAGGCCTGAGTTTTATCCCCAGCAGCTTCCCCCCGCTGCAAAGGGAAGAAGACTATCTATGTTCCCTCTTACTCATGTTTAAAAGTATTATTATCTTCTTTCTTTTAATTCAGAATATTTAATAAGAAAATGCTTCCCGAATTGATTATAAATATCCTCTTAACACTTAAAAATTTCATTCATACTTTTATACACATACATATGACCATGTTTATAAATACATATACAATATATCTTGTATGTAAATTAGTAAAATATACAATAATACATATATAAGTGTATAAAATGCACAGATATAGTATAACATGAATTAACTGTCTAATATAGAAAAACCATCTGCTTCATAATTAAGTAAAAATTTTCCTACTCAAAGCATACTTGAACAGGTTTTTTGAATACTTCAGGAAAAAATTGACATATGTATTTGTATTTCTATGTACATATTCATGCCTCTTATCTATCTACATATTTATAGAAAGAGCGAGAGTGAGAATAACCAGAAAATTGTGGATAATTACTAAATCATTTTATTGCTTTTCCTCTGTTGTCCCTTCCACCATTATTTGTGGATAATTAATCCTTTCACCAGAAACTTGTGCAAACACAATGAATTTTCTGATCATTTTCAGATAGTCAAGGTCTCCATTAATTTCCAGTCCTGAAAATACTTTCCTTTCATTTCAGCATTATGTCATTCCAGTTTAAAACTTCTTTTCCTCTCTGGTTTTAGTTTGCTGCCAGCTAAGAAAAGGGAATAGTCAGCCTTTTCATCTTCTTTTTTAATTTGTCTTTCTGCCTTTTCTCCTGGCTCATCAATTATGATTTCTGTATACTGTAGAGTGAAATCAGGATAGGAAATAGAAGAATTAAGGAGACTGGAAAGGTCTTACTAAGGTATGCTCATAAATTAGCATATGTATTTTCTGAATTTAGATATTTAATACTCATGATTCTCATGAGTATTTCTGTCCCAGAAAAGCCTCCTTATCACCAGAAATTCCCTGCCTGTATTTCTCTTGAAGCAGATATATGCGTTTCTCTTACTGGTTCCCCTCAGTGCACAGTGTTGTTAACCGAAGCCTCCTTCCCTTTCTGGGTGCAGCCCTCAAGCGCACTGGAAGTCAGCCCCCGGGCATCACACGTGTGGCCACGGGAATGTAACTTTGATACACTGACTTTCAGACTCTTTCCTTTTCTCCTCTTTATTCTGAGCTTCAGGCTTCTTCTTCAAGGCTGTACTCTAACGGGTCTAAGTTATCAGTTACTCAATTTAATGTCTGCATAGTGTTTCATAAAATGTAACACGTGCATGATTTTATTCTTTCCTATTTGCTGTCATCACAAACAACTTTATGCTGATGTCACTGAACTTAGTATTTTTTTATATTTATATAGATTGAAAAATTGCCTTCTGAGATTTTATACTCCTACCAGTTATGATTTGACAAAAACATCTATTTTTCTATCCACTGATACTGGAGAGATTGGTGCTGTTATTTATTGTATTAATCAAAAACTACTCCTTAAATTTTTCTTATTTTGTAGAAACATGTCTGGGTCAAGGAGATGAATCATGGCTTAACTAGCAAATGATTACCAACTTCTTTCTCTGCTATCAGGTACTAGACGTGTAACTCACCCAAAAGGAGATATCTGCTGGAGATACCCGGGGAAATAAATTTTATTCTCTTTATTGTATCTGGATATGTAATAATTAGACCTGAAAATATCATGTCATTACTGTGCTTTGGCAAACCTAATGATGAAAATCAAGTAATCTGGAGATGATAGAGCAAAGATTAGAAATTTCTTGGCTTCTGTGTGACACTGATGACCTGTCATGTCAGTCACAGATCTGTTTAGGAGAGATGCATTTTACATGAGATACTGTGATAATTTTATGACCGATGGCAATTTGGACAGGAAACCTTTCAAACGTAGTCAAAAGCATCTTAATTGATAAAACTTGGTCACATTTTAGTTCTCAGAAAGTGACTGGTCAAAACTTTTTAGAAGCTGAGAAATGGAATATGAAAAACAGACTATATTTTGATCTTTAAAAAACCGATCTAAAAAATAGATCTAATTGATCTCTCTTCTAAATTAATGCCTAACTTTGATTTTACGAAAATTTAGATATAAAATTTCTAATTACTACTTAGAGTTTTAGAACATATAGAAAATGAAAGATTTTTGTTTTGTTTTGTTTTGTCTTTTAGAATCATAGTGGATCACAGTATAAATCTACTGAATGTAACTCCACAAACTGTGGAGAAATAGAACCTGTGAATATTTCTTGGTACTCCACAGTCAGAAGATTTAACATATACTGAAAGGAATGTTTGCTTTCACTTTCTTTTACTATTTGCTGCTGTTCATATAGCATCTGAACTTGATCGGCAGCCATTTGTCTAATATATGGCTTTAATTCGAAAGGGGTCATCTTAGTAATTTTCCAACTACTTGACTTTCTCATTCCACTTTTTGGTTATAAATTTCCACCTGTGGTTGCTTAATACAGAGTTGAGTTCAGTACTCAGTTGAAATCTCTCTACCCTACTCTACCCATTCTAGCAACTTGAATATGATAGGCTGCCTTTTTTTTTTTTTCAAAACTATGGACTGAACCCAGGGCCTTTGCCCTGAGCTACATCCCCAGCCCTTTGAGGAAAGGTCTCATCAAGTCACCAAGTTGCCCAGGTTATGCTTGAACTTGAGATTCTCCTGATTCAACCCCAAAGAGTGTTGAGATATCAGGCATGCACCACCACTCCCAGATATCTTGACATTTTTAACAAGTGTCTACTGATCAATCACTCTTTTACACTGAGTTAAAACACCAAGCTACTTGGAAGGATGGAATCATGTCTGATATCTCTACTTCAGAAAAGATGAATTGCAGATTTACAGACACCTCTGAGTCATAGAAGGAAAAGATGAATTGCAGATTTACAGACACCTCTGAGTCATAGAAGGAAAAGACCCCAGAATTTATCTGAGCCTTGGAATCATGTGTTTATTTTCCAAAAAAATTAGATGAAAACAAAGGATTTATTTTATCCTATATAAATAGAACAGATTTTTTCAGCCGTCTGTCAAAAGAAAAGGCCAAACCACTATATCTCTCTTGTATATAAATAGAGTGTTTGTACACCTGAAAATAATAAAATTTAAAATTCTGTCATGTGGGGTTTACATTATTGAAATATATCAGTACTAAGATCAACCAATCCTTTTCCCAGAAAATAGGTTATTTATCTCAGTAACATGGCATAAAATTAACTAGCAAGATAGCAGCGGACTCTGGTCAAAGAAAGAAAAAATAAAGCGATAATCAAGAAAGGGAAGAGTAGGGAGGGGAAGGGAAGAAGGAAAAGAAGAGAGAGCAAGAGTGAGCCAGGAGTCACCAACACCAGGGAACAGATGTTAACTTTAATTATTGACTTTCTTATTTTTTTGATTTGTTTTTCAATTTTTATTCATATATGCTTATAGTACATAATTATTATATTCTTTGGGGGGAGTTGGTACATGTACATGTCGTACACATCATAATTCTTTCTTGTTTAGTTTATAAGTACATGTTTGTAATTCATGCAGTTTATAGTAATCTTGGAAAGTGGTTACATGTACATATTACAGCCTGTTTTTTTTCTTTTTTTTAAATCCCCTACCACTTCCCCCCTCCCTCCTCCTCTGATTTCCTAATTCCCTATTTTGTAACTGTTGATACTATTTCTCTAAGAGCATGCTACGGCTTATAAATTTTACACTGGTTAAGGTTATTAGGTTCCTGAATATGGCACGTCTTTGTTCCTCTCATTTCCCTTCCATTTCCCCCTTCTCCCTCTCCTTGTTCCCTTGTACCATTTGCCTACTGTGCAGACTAGTGCAGACATTACGGAAATCAGTATGGAGAATTCTCAAAAAACTGAAATTAGAAATTCCTTACGACCCAGCCATCCCCCTGCTAAGTACCTTCCCCAAAGAGCTTAAATCATGATACTTTAGTGATACCTTCATACCAGTGTTTATAGCAGCACAGTCCGTAATAACAAAATGCTAGAAGCAGCCTGCAGACCCATGAACAGATGACCAGATAAACAAAATGCGACTTCCCTTTTATGATTTTCCTTTAGTTTGACCCCTTCTTGTTTCTCAGTGCTTTCACTCTTGAAACTTTTTCATTCGTGTTTAAGTCAACATTCTTGCCTCTTGCCCCACATTAGATCTGTCAGCACGAGTAGATTTCCTTTTCTAGTAATATTATCTTTGGGTTAAACATTTTGTTCACCTTCAAAAAAGATTTTAATACCTTTTAGAAAATTGTCAAATTAAGTAGTGGAAGGCATGTGACATTATTATACATTTCTGCATTCCCATGTAATTTAATTGCTACTATATCTGTCTATTTACCTATTGATAAATCAGTGAGTATGTTACTGATATAATATTCTTTAAATTAGCATTTTAATCTGCTTTTAATTTTCATAAAAGTGTCTACTTTGAATGTAAAAGCTTGTATGTAGAAGAGATATCTTTGGATAGGATCCTGTCTCTTTTAGAAAACAAAGATGATAATATTATATTTTGGGCTCTCAGAATAATAGATTCAAATAGAGTCAATTTATTTATCAAAATTTAATATTGTGCCTGTTGTTATATATCAGCATTTCCTAAATTTGCTAAATATTAAATCAGCAGTAGAGCTTTTAAATGCATATTATTAAATAGTTTTCCAGTCTAACAAAGTAAGTTACTCCATAAGTGGTTCTAAAAATCTTGTTTTTTAACAATTTCTGCCAAATATTCCAATTATAAGTCATGTTTGTGAACCACTGTCATCTTTCTTTAAAATGTGATGCAGAATAGTATGTATTGGAAGCATTAAAACTTCAAGTGAGCATAACTCTGATATCTAAACATAGCCCCAGATGTTCCACATTAAGTAGTCCATAGCGATGTCGGGTACTGGGATTTTTTCACAGATTCCTAGATGATTCCAATATGTGGGGAAATTGAAAAACCTTCACTCAGATGTGCCACAGGGACTGTCACATTTTGAATGACTTTTTCTTTGGATCATCCCTGGAGAATTTAGTAATATTGTTCTCATCAGAGGTCTATCTCTACTGCAATCTCTGCAGGATTTAGAAAAGAGATCTCAATCCAAATCCACAGCATTCAGTTACACGATTTTCTAGCAAGGTCTCTGTAAAACAGAACACATCAGGATATTGCTGAATGTGACAAGAAGAAATTAACTTTTTAAGAAGTAGAAGGATTTAATGTGTACTTTGACATATGTAGTTATTTTTCCACCAGCTAATTTGTCTATTTATTGAGCATGCATTCCACATACTAGACACTGGGGATACAGACTTAAATCTGAGTGGAAAAATGTCAAAATAATTATACTATGAGCTGGCATGGGGGAATTAGCTTAAGTGGTAGAGCACTTGTGTAGCAAGGCAAGGCCCTGAGTTTGCTTCTCAGCCTTCTCCTCCAAAAATTACAAGCTATAAGTGAGGAAGGGCAGATTAACAAGAGAGTCTATATTGAGAGAAACAGCGTGAATTAGGAAGTCAAGAAAGACATTACACGACGTTTATTACACGACATTATTGCACGACATTTAAGGATCTGAAGAATGAATTTTTGAGGAGTAGATGAAAAACATAATTTTGATGTCTTGGAGCAAACGAAAAGAAAATGAGTCTTTAGTTTTGAATTGAACCCAACAACACTCAACATAATTAACAAAGGAGAGAAATATAGGATTAGGCAGGATAGGTGCAAAGAGTCAAATTGTAGAATCTGTAAATCTCTTATGGATTTTTTGAACTTTATTTCAAGTTTATTTTGAATCACTTGAATAGTTTAAAGCAAAGGATTGAGAAATTATGGTAGTTTGGACCACAATTGTAGCAGCTGAAATGAAAAATACTACTTAAAAGGTGTTACTCAGCTTTTCAGTTTCTGGCACAAATTTTTTGGCTCACAACTTGAAAAATAAGAAACTTAATTTGACCTATGATATCTAATGGTTTAGTCCATGTTCAAATGGCTCTAAGACAGGAAGATAATGTTGGAAAAGTGTAGTGGAGGATAGATGCTTCGTTCCTGGTGGTCAGAAAGTAAAGTGCAGGGAAGGAATTCCAGAGACAGAGGGACAAAAGACAAGATATAGACCTCAAGATCCTACTTCCATGATGCACACAGACTCACCCAAAAGTGTGCTTTACTAATCTCCTAGGTAACTCCCAAGCCAAACAATTTGAAAATTAATTTCATCCATCACAACATATTTGAGATTTAGTTAGTCAAAATGAAAGAATTAGATGATTTAATTAGATAAGGAAGATAAGACACTGGTGCGCTGGTGGGAGTGGTGGTTCCCGCTGTGGTGGATGAGGCATCACTACTGATTTATAGAAGAATTGAGGGTTTGGAAAGGAGTATGAATTCAATTTCAGTCAATTTTGTATATAAATGCATGAGAGAGTTTCAGATGGAGAGAGGTAGAAGACAATTTTATTTGGTAACCTGGAGATCAGAAAAGCAGCAGCAGTCTAGAAAGATCAAGTGGGAAAGAGGAATTGGGGGGAGTTTAAAGCAAAACATGGAATGATAAAATTATGCTATACAAGAGAAGAAAGAATTACAGGTAGGAAGAAGTGAATAGAGATATAAAATCGTGATTCATGGAATTGTTCGAAAGGCTGTTTTTAGATATGACAGAACACCAGAGGACACCATTGACATCCCATGTATTTTGTGAGAAGACAGCAATTTAAAAAATCCTGAAGAATTCACTTCCTTTTATACCAAGTCATAAGCAAGGTGCTTGTAAAAGAGTAGTTTGTTCATTCCTATGTCTTCACTGGAGAAATGACTATTAAGAATTTGGTACATTTTAAAATCAGGTTGTTAGTTTTTGTATGTCTTTGTTTTTTACTACTGACTGTTGACTTGTAGTAGTGATTTCTATTGTGAAAATTAACTTCCTCAGGTATATGGGATGCAAATATATTTCCCATTGCATGATTGCATATTACTTTGTTGATTGTATCATTTTCTGTATGAATACTTTTTGTTTTAAGGTAGACCCATTTGTCTATTTTCATTTTATTGTCCATGCTTTTGGAGTTGTAATCATGAAATCATTGATAAGATCAATGTTGTGAAGATTTCCCCTTATATTCTCCTCTAGAGATTTTATGATTTCAGATCTTGATTTAATTCTTCCATCTATTTTGTGTTACATGTGGTATGAGAAATTCATACAATTTCAATTTAATGCTCTTTTGTTAATGTAGAGAGAAAGAGAGTGAAAGAGAGAAACTGACTAATGTATATACTCTTGTATAACATACTTAAAAGCCAGGAAGCACAATGTATCAAAGTTGTTTTGTTTTGTTTTGTTTTGTTGTTGTTCCTTCTTAGGTTTTAGTTGGACATTAAGGATCTTTATGGGTTCTGTACAAATTTTAAAATTTTGTTTTCTAGTTCTATAAAAAATTCTGTTATTATTTTGATAATGATTATATTGACTCTGTAGATCACTTGGTATGGAATGGACAATTTTACAGTCTTCTAATCCCCAAAGTGGGCTATCTTTCCACTTGTTTGTGTCTTTTTAAATTTATTCCCTCCATGTTTTATAGATTTCAATTTATAGGCCCTTTACCTTTTATTTCAATTTATTTCTGTCTTAGTTACTTTTCTTGTTGCTGAGACAAAATACTGGACACCTACAAGCTAAGGGAAGAAAGGTTTATTTAGCTCACAGTTTGTAGAGGTTTCAGTTCATAGCTGGCTGGCTCCAAGGCAGGGTGGCAGGCAGTGGAGAAACCACTCAGGGCAGGCAGAAGCAGTAAGGCAGGTAAGGGCCTTAGCAGCTTCTTTGTGCTCCTTTTATATTCTATGTAGGCTGCCAGGATTAGGGTGGCACCAAACCAATCAGTGGACTGATTTAGTAATCACATGCCCTTAATCTCACCATCACACACTCTAGATTCAGCCACCTCTGAAAAAGCCTCACCTATGACCGCATGAGATTTGGGGGGACCTCTAGGCACAAATCACATCAATTCCTAAAAATTTAATTGTTTTTGGTACTTTTAGTAATGGAATTGTTTTCTTAATTTCATTTTAGGTGATATATTGTTAGTATACAGAAACGAAATTTGTTTTTAAATGTTAATTTATATCATGTAAGTTTACTAAGTTTGAGTATTGCAGTGTTTCTAACAGTTTTTGTTGCTGTTTTCTGTAAGGCTTTCTATTTCTAATATCAATTCACTAAAAATATCATAGACTATGAATTCTCTTAATACATTTACCTCTGCAATAGTCTATGCTCCAATGAAATCCCTATCTATTATAACGAAACTTGCACAACTCCTAGGACTGTAAATTAGTGGGAAGAGAGAGGGAGAAAGTGAGATGCAGGAGGAGGAGAAAGAGAGAGAGGAGAGGGAGAGAGAGACAGACTTTCAGTGTGGGGTCATGTCCTTAAGACTTTAGATAATTTTTCTTTTGTTAGACAATCTTTTATCTTTATATTTCTGCCTGATAAGAGTTATTGTTAACAAATGACTATGCATCAAATATATTTTGGCTTTTGTATTTTGTTATGTTGGGCTTTGTACTTTTATGTACTCCTACTTCATTAATTTTATTATGTTTCAATAATATAAAGTGCATTCTTTTGGGATGAGTTCCTACTTTCTGTAATGACAGTCATGAAAATTGCATTAAAAAAACTAATATGCCTATATGCACTATCTTCAATATTCGTTATGATATTGTGTTATTAAAATAGAAAGAAAAGTTTTATTTATAAGATAGCTTTATCAAAATTTTTCAGCTTCTCTTAGTAAAGCCGGGATCCATAAACATCTTAAAATATTTACATATAGGAAGACTTATATTATCTAGAGTCTGATTTTGATAAGTATGTTAAATTTCTAGTGTAAAGAACTGACATACAGAGAGTTATTAGAAGGGGAAAATGACAAATGAAGAAGGAAAGAGGACAATAAACCGCAGGAGCTCAAGGGAGAGTAAAATTCAGAGAATGGAAAAGTAGTGCAGAGGCCAGACCAGAAACAAGAGTCATGAGAATACAGAAAGATTCAATCCAAGGATAAAGAAGATGAATTCCTCTACAGTTGTGAGAAGGTGACAATTATACAGCTCACCCATTTTAAATCTTTGCCTGAAAGTATAGTAGTGGGAGAAGAGCAAAGCATCCTGCTTCTGGCTGTGATGTTGGAAAGAACACCTTCAGCTATTAAATAAGAATAGTATTTAATAATTTAGTACTCATTATACACAGTTTATTGTCCTAATGTATGAAAACACAATTAGAATTCTTCTCAATAATCATATGAAATATTATCATCACAAGGACATAGATTAAAAAGAAACTAAATATGTTACTCATAGACTTTTGTGCAACTAAAGAATGGAGTAAAAGTTTGACCCTGGCTGATAAACTACAAAGAAGATTGTTTTAAAAAATATTAGTTTGATTCTTGTATAGGGTGCAATATTTTGTACTTTGGATGTATAAGTTAACAAAATATAAGTTCCCTGTCTTCAGGGATTCTTTATACAGTCTCAACTGCTGAAGTCATTACTGTATTCTAGAATGATGTGTGATAATTGCATTAAACATTAGCACATACCGAAAATTCACCATAATTTTCACATCTAATTCAATGACATATACAATATTGTGCAGATATATACGTTGCTACAATATGTAACAAAAGATAAAAATCAGCAAAATATTAATATCTTACAAAGGATGCCACAATTCCAATCAATTCCTTTGATTAGGTCCAATCCTTCCCTATGCACTACAGTATTAAAATCTATTATCTTATATTGAACACAATTCTAAACTGACTTTCAAAATTATAACTCTTGGGACTGAAATTTAAGCTTAATTCCCTCATATTTTATTAGGAAAAGAAACTTTAAATTTATTATATTTAATAATGCCCAGATGCAGTATAACGTTAGGCTTCAGTTAACAGGAAAACCTAATTATCTGGGAAAGGTCATTCTCCAGTGATATTAACAGAAACCGGTAATAAGGCCCATTTCCTGAGCGAAGTAGGCACTTTTCTTAACTTTTTACATTCACACTGAAGGAAATAAAATCGAACCTTTGAAATTAAAATTTCTTTTGAAATACAGGTCTTAAATAACTTGGCTCAATATATATGCACAGTGGAAATTAATTTTACAACTTCTTTTTCACACTTACTTGTTCTTACTGCTGTAATCATTACTGATTGAGTAGTGTCTTCCTAGTTTGACATGTTCACTCTTCCTTAACATTATGCTAAAATCCTACACTTCGGGAAAGTGTTAGCAGCCTTTGCCTAAGTATTTATTTTCTTTAAGAGAGCTTCAATTTCATTGTATTAAATAAAGTTGTAATTTTCCATGCATAACCTAAATAATTTACTCATGAAATAATACATAGGCAGTTCAAGAAGTAAATGCCTGGTAAATGCCCATTAAGTTAATGGGCATTTTCCTTCCATTGTTCTATATTAAAAATATTTCACAAAGATAATTTGAAATGTGGATACACATCAATTTTTTTAATGTGGAAGTAAATTTAAAATAGTCAAGGAAATTTTGGAATACTTATCCAGCTCACAGTGAGATTATCACTATATTAATACCAAAAAGATCACTCACAACTTTATAGAATATACAATTTAAAAAGCTGTTTATCTTGATTCAGGAACTTATTTTTAGGATATCGGTGATCTGTGCTCCCTGGGAGACTGTGATAGGATTATAAGTTCAAGTTCACTCCGGACGATCAAGCAATTTAATGAATACTTGTTTCAAAAGAGAAAATAGGAAAAGGGCTAGCTATATAGCTGAGTGCAAAGGTTTTGGGTTCAATCTCCAGTACCACTAAAGAAAAAGACAAAGGAGGAGGAGAAGGAGGAGAGAGAGAGGAGGGGAGACAGAGGTGGGGGAAGAAGAAGAGAGAAAGAAGATAGAAGGAAGACAGAGAGGGAGAGAGAGAGACTATGAGACTATGCTGGCAAGATTCCTCATTCTTATCTTTGTGTTCTATCCTGGTCTGCACCCTATTGCATCGTTCACTACATACAAGGCAAGTCTCCCTCATCAGTTTGCTCTCCTATGTCTCAGTCCCAATCTTATCTGGAAACACCTCCACAGACACACTGAAAAGTGTGCCGTATTAATTTCCAAAGCACTTCTCAGTCCAATCAATTTGGCAATCACATTTAAGTGAGGAACAAGTAGAAAGCATTCAGGTGGAGGAACAGAATATGCGAAGATTCCAAATGAGGAGAATTACCATAAAACAGTAGAACTGAAAGGAAATGAATAAGGGGAAATGCAGAGTAGGGAGCATATCAGCTTTGGAAGGGATTTTAAGAGCATATGGATGCTTTAAAGACAGAGGTGACAAAATCAGATTTGCATTTTGAAGCAACTTATTTTTATTTGTATCTTGGAATCTAGAAAAATCATTACTGTTTAACTTCTCATTTCTGTTATTGTTAAGGAAAAGCAAATTCAGTTAATGGGTGAACAAATAGAATAACTATATCCTCTGAGATCTCAGTGTTTCCTAGATTGGCTAGAAAAAGGCATGAAGGAATTGTAATGAATTCTCCTCTCTTAGGCTTCACATACTGTCCCCTTGACACTCAATTTTGTTTTGTTTCAGTTTGGTTTTCTTTTTTTTTTTTTTCCTAAGTTATGAATCCTTTGAGTATAAAACTGAATCTTACTGCCAGGCATACAAGTATTATGATATTTAAAAAAGGAAAATTCTAATTTAATATTATAGGAAGAAACAAGTTTCACAGCATCCTTAATAAAAAAAAGGGCTTCAGAGGTCAGTATTTTGTGTCAGAATTCAAAACAACTGTAATAACCAGAAACTAGATAGCAATATAAACACTAGTCCTTAGGGAAAGTATCCATGCTTAAAATAAAAATGCTTGGATATAAACATGATATTTCAAGAGGCTTAGAGAAAACAGTATGATGAGCTATATACAAAGTGATTTAATCTAAGGCAAAATCTTTTAGAATTTGCATTCCATTTTCTATACTTCATAGTACTGTCATGACACTACTTGTCTACTAAACTTTTAAATCATACTAAATCGCCTGGATGCAAGGGGAAAAGGTTCGAATTCTTTATTTCATATAAATGAGTCTTTTCTTTCATATAAATGAGCCTTACACAAGAATGCATGTAATCATATAGACTTGTAAATTTAAAATAAAAGAGCTCAAGTCTAGTGTCAGTAAAGTTTTAGAATTGTTTAGATTTTATATATTTAATTTGTATTTATAATTATTTGTAATATTTTATTATGAAATGTATTTTAGAGTAGTTAAAAATAAAATTGCAGTGTAACAACACTGCTATATTTCAGCTTACTGATAAGGATAAAAATCCATCATTACCATCACACTTACTACATAGAAAGGATGCAGACTATAGAGATAGAATTAACTTCGAGCTTAATATATTCACCCTTGGAAAATTATTTAATTGATTTAAACCAAAGTTTCTGCAATGCTAATCATACTTTCTTCAGAGCTTTATGGTGCCTATTAAAATTTATAGGGAGAGATGATTAAAATGTACCTTGTCCATAAAAACAGAATAAACATTTAGTGTTATGCCAAGAATTACACGGCACTCAAGTTGGAGAATATGAAAGAAGATATTATAAAAGACACCCGATAAATAATTATCTAGAATTCAGGAGAACCACATGATGTAGGACAGTGATTCAGTACTGAAACCCACAAAAACGTAGATCAGAAGACCCACATAACAGGAGATTTGGTCTTCAGTAGTGCACATTATACACCTAAGGAACTCTTCAGAAAAGAGACCATGTAGTAAAAAGGCAGACCTTACCCTCTTATAGCTCTCCTTATCTGTAGCTCTCCTATCAGTCTTGGAAGAATTAACTGGAAACTAGACAATAGAGAATACACTTATACGGTCTGTATAACCAAGCTTTCTGAACACGAAGGAAGCTAAATTCAGAGGAGAGCGGAAGCAAATAGAAGACTGAATATTCAATAAGTATAATTTTTTTAGCAAAACTTTTTCATTAGTAGAGAGCTTGAACTTACAAAATTATACATTTGATACAATCCACAAAGGAAATATCCAATTCAAGAAACAGAATAAATAAATAAACACATAAATAAATAGACTCATAAATAAATAAATGTCATCAGCAATGAGAATATCAGGCAAATTGTAGAACATAATCATTGGAAATAAACTTCTTATTTTCTTTTTTACCATTTGTGTCTTGAACTTTGAACAGCCACTAAAACCTTTCAAAACTGAAAGTAATTGCACCTGGATTATTGACATGGTGCTGTCCTCTCTCACAGTGCTTCTTGATTCTTGTTCATGCTACTGCTTCAAATTTAGGCTCTTCAAGAAGAATCACCAAGATGAGGCTGAGCATTCCATTTGCCAAGTGACACCGGAGGATCTAGATACCTAAGTATGCTTGGAATTTGAGGGGAAAAAGTCTCAAAATTCCATGATTCCATTACACACAAGAACCCAGAAGTATAATGTGCTAGTCTCCTGGCGCAAGCTTAATTCTGAATTCAGTTCATGTGGTTTGTTCAAGATTCACACACTAAGGAAGGAAGTATTAATGTGTGGTTACATTATGGATGGAACCTTTTCAGTCAATCCAATGCACTGTTGTTCCTTCCGTATGTGCATACATATAGAAGAAATTAACGTGTTTGTACTTCTTCATTCCACAAACAGCAGAGAAGATATGCTAAATTCATAAGATGCCTATGTCAAGAAGTGCTAATGGGAAGGGTAGATTACTCTGACACCTTGCTCTCCTCCTTCCCAGATGGTACAACAAAAGAAATTCAGAGGATAAGGTGAATCATAGCTGTGGCTAAGGACTTAAAGTCACCGGGGTTAAGAAGAGATACAATAAAAGTGCAATACCCTGTGTCTGCATTAAAACACAGCAATGGTTGCCACAGGTTTGCAGAGGTTTATCACTAACTAAATGGACTTGTTATTCTTTTTACTCCAGAGTTCCAGAAATTGTACATGCAACTAAATCTATGCCATAGACTAATGGCACTTGGTATGCTCTTTCAGACATTGCCAATGTCTTTGTATTCCAGTGAAAATTGAAAGATAATACTAATTCACATTCATCCAGCAAGGCCTCTAATGTATATTTGCATTTCTCCTCAAAAAATAGCTAAATGACCCTGCTGCTTGTCACAAGTTGGGCAGATCAGGATATAGTAAAAGTCCCTCTCGCTTCTGCTGTTCAACAATTTTACTACATAGGTGATGTCCTATTAACTGGTAAGTCAGAACCTCTAATATAAAGCCCCTGATACAATATGTTCAACTATCTACTGGCGGAATAGCTGTTAAACTCCAACACAATTAAAGACTCTCCTCACCAAATGAAGTTTCTTGGTATCCTTTGAGCATATTCTCAACGCATTCAGGTCCTTCCAACCCAGGGCATGGAAAACTAACATCTTTTTAAGCCCTAATACCAAAAGGACTCAACATCTTATTGAACTCTTCAAGAAATAGAGGGTCTTTGTGCCTCATTTAGACATTCTACTTGGTCTTATTGGCTCATCTGCAAATTGGCATATCTTATAGTGCATGCAGCCTCACCAACAGTTTTGGAAGCTGTACAGTGGTTCTCATGCATGATAGGCAATTGCTCTACCACTGAGCTACAACCACCTAGAATATTCATTTTATTTTAATAAATATTTCCCTGATGACAAGTGCATTCAAACACATATTGATGTGTTTAATGACATTGTGGATATCTTCAAGTTGTCTGTTCAAATGTCATCTGTCCAAGTTTTTGTGCATTTTTTTCTGTTGGATTTTTTTAATGTACATTTTTGTTACTTTTTTTGTTTGTTTGTTTGTTTGTTTGTTTGTTTTTGTTACTTATTTAACAGCAATTGCTCCCAGTGTGAAATGCAAGCTGATTTGCAGATATTTTAGAACTTTGGATTGTAGATCTAAAGCTAGAATAATATTTATTTTAAATTTTTAGCTAATCATACTTTGTTTTACCTGTGCAATTGGAATTCAAACTTTAGTGGCTAATTTTGTGTGAAGCAATGCCTTTAACAACTTTAACTACTTTGGCTATTGCCTTGGTCATAAACAAAAAAAGAGATCCTCAATTAGTGAAAAAAGAATCATGATGTGTATTTGCAACCTTTATGCTTTTAAATTTATCATGTCTTTAATCTTTTCTATAAAAGTAAGTCACTTCGCTGGGGATTTAGCTCAGTGATTAGAGTGCTTGCCTTGCAAGCACAAGGCCCTGAGTTCGATCCCCGGCACCACACACACAAAAAAAGTAAGTCATTTCATACTTCAAACCACTGCCCCACATCGTTATCTTCTTCCCAAATGACCATAACAGATTGTGCTCATTCTAATTCCTCCAGCAAAGTATCTTTGATAAGTAAAAGCTTTGAGACACATGTCAAGTTGTCAGAAAGAAATTCAGTTTTATTCAGATGTTGATCATCCACAAATATAGAAATTTAATATAATCTCAAAAATAATTTTAATATGATTTAAATATTTTCAAAGTAACTTTGAATGAAGAAATAGTTATATTAAAAAATGTTACAGATTTGCCCAATAACATACTAAAATGATTTGTAGGGCAAC
This sequence comes from Hystrix cristata, assembly GCA_004026905.1. Classification (NCBI taxonomy): domain Eukaryota; kingdom Metazoa; phylum Chordata; class Mammalia; order Rodentia; family Hystricidae; genus Hystrix; species Hystrix cristata. The sequence goes on along the minus strand of PVJO010000479.1, from coordinate 154,648 downwards.
AGAAGGTAAATGAAGTGGCTTATAATCCTAAAGGAAAGTCATATTAATCACATAAATTATATCTAACATACTGGAGAAAAGACACTTTAAGTAAAAAAAAAAAAAATCTTATCATTTAAATTTCTGTTAATCACAGAGAAAATTGCAAATTTAAGTGCAATATTTTTATTCATCTAATTATCAATCAAATGAAACACACTCTATATATTTTAGGGTGAAATAATACAATTTAATATCTAGAGTTTTAAAACTAGTATGTTTCCAAAGAAAATCTTAATAATGTGCACTAATAAAAAACTGAAAATTAGGTATCTTAATAATTCTACTTCCAAGAACTGATCAAAGAGAATATTAGAAAAAATACAAAAAGGTATGCATGAAAAATCAACATAAGAATATCGTTTATTATAGCCAAAGTCTTTTTTCAAGATTTGATTAATTAATATGTTTTATTTATTTCCATGGAATTGTAATTCATTCAAATATTTATCTAGTTATACTTTCAGTATATCAAGAATTTCTTAATAATTTATAAGGGACAAAGAATTTGAAAATACATTAAAACGTCATTAAATTTCTATGAAAAATCCATTATGATACACTAAAAAATCTTAATTTTCTCTGTTTTTTTTCTAGAGCAATTATGGATCACATTTTTCCTTAAAAAACAATCATTGCCTCACATAATTTTAATATACCCTTTTAAGGTTTGAGCATTATTTCATTTTATAATCTGAAAAAATCTGTTCATAATGTGTAAATAACAACTTTGAAATATAATTATCCCAGGAGAAAGAGCTCATTATAAGTCAGAATATTCTCAAGTTGTGAATGAGCATTTCCAAAGGTTGATTAAAAATTTTTACTCCATAAAAACTAGAGTAGAGTTTTCCTGTGAATCCATTCACTTATAAATTCTGAGTCTATAGTTAGTCCACCTTTATGCACTTCATGCATGATTTAGACTTATCATGCTTATATAAACACAAAATTATATTCATATTTGGTACAGATGTGCTTGATTATACAATGCCTAAATTACTGTTAAAATCATTTCTCTTCATCTGCTTGCATGCTGTAATTCATTTTGGTCAGATTGTTTAAAGGAGGGAACAGATCCTAGAATTAATCATATTTTTCCATGTTACCAATCATAATATTTAGTCATTATTCAAAAGACAAAAGGTTAGCTTCATAAAATCAAAGACCATTTTTCTTTACCTTTTTGTTAGATCCACTGTCTAGAATATATCCAGTACCTAACAGGCACTCAACACATACTGCAGAATAGAACTATTCAGTAGCAAAGAGTAAGTTACAAGACATGAAACAGAATAAGATAACCAATATTCTTCTCATATTCATACGAAACTGTTTGACATTCCTTCATTTCAATCATGACTTATCAAGAAACCAGGGAGATTAATATTTTCCATTGAAATACTTTAGAGACAGCATTTCCTCAGTGTTCTAATCTGTTCATATTTAATATCAGCAATGAAACTCTCCATTAAAGCAGAGTATTTTCAAACTACTTGGCCTTTGGTAAAATGCCAAGTTTGATTGCACCGAGAATGTAATCTGTATTTGTCATACTCAGAGGTTGTAAAGCTGAGAATGAAAGAGACAAGAAAGTCATTGATTCTGCGGTGAACCACAGCTTACTGACTGTGGCTGACACACATCATACAACTGTCATTCAAATTCAGGAAAGAAAAACTCATACGTTGCATCTAATTTTTCTCTGATCTCAGTTCATGGGAGGAAACTCTGTGAGAATCTTTCATTAATAGCTAGTTGATGTCAAATGATCCTATTTTGTTTGTATAAGTAACTGGGGAATATTTTTATCATTTTTTTCAGGGAACACATATTGTCAACATTTTAGTATTAAATATAATATTTTCATTAAAGATGACCATGTTAACAATTATCCAAATGCAAAGCAGATTTCTGGGAATAAGCAATTGTCATTTTTGAAGGTGTATGAGTTGGTGGATTGAATCATAGCTCTTTCACAGTTCATGTATTGATGTTCCAAACCTCAACATGACTACATTTGGGTAAAGAGGCTTTGAAAAGATAACTAAGGTTGAACAAGTTCATAACAGTTCATAATCATGTAGAACTGGTGTCCTTTTAGGAAATAGAAGAGATACCAGGAGCATGTGCACACAAAGAAAAGGCCATGGGACATCACCCGAGAGAGATCCAAGGAGAGAGACCTCATCAGCAACCACCCCACCATGACTCTGATTTTGAACCCCCAAACTTCATGTGTGAAAATACAAATTTCTGTTGCTTAAGCAATCCAGTCTAATATACTTTTATAGCAGTTTGAGTAGCCCATTACACTAGGTCTATGTATACAGATTCAAGGCAATAATACGTCCTTTGTGCTATTTATTATTCTAATTTAATTAAGGGTCAAAGTCAGTGAAATTCCAAATTAAATTCCAAATTAAATTCAGACTTTGTGTTACCCTCAAACACCACATCCACTCATTTTCATTAATCCCCAAAACATTGTTTCTATAGGGTCTTGATCACTAGTGACTTTTTTTCTTAATAGAATTTGCTGAATCAGAGCTCAATCAACAGTCAGGATGTAGGTATCCTTTCTTTTGTTAGGTTTTCCATTAGAAAAGAATGATTAATATTTCCTAAGGGAAAAGGCATTACCAGCCTGTCATGTGATTACTTTAGGCAGCCATATATACATCCATTCATTTCTTCACACCTACCTGTGAGTCTATTCTAAATTCCCTAGGTAGATATATCTCTCTTGCACTATTGTTCTATTTTCCACTGATACAGTTTAAGTGCCAATTATAGTTCAGGTAAAAGTAACTCTCAGTGTAACTGGGAAGAAGCAGGTGTTATAAGGAAAAAGATAACATGAAAAGAAAAAATCCTTTCAGGAAAAGACAAGTCAATGTTCACATCCATTCATTGATGCAGTAAAATTTTAAGAATGAGAGACCAAAGGAACTACTGATAGGAGCTATTGAATGTGAAGAATGATAGTGTAAGATTATATAAGCCATAACAAAAGGACCTGCATGCATGGAATAAAAATATAGTATTTGATATTTGGTTGTCCAATCACTGAGAAAAAAGAAGCCAAAACAAATGGATCTCTCCTAATAAGAGATCAGGACCCTAAAATCCTGTTCTAGAAAGAAATTCTTTTTATCTAAAACAGATATAAATATTCAATCAACATTAGTAAAATAATCTTGATATGAACCAATCAAATAATTATCTTTGTTGATCTTTTATTTTACAGTTCTTTCAATAACAAACAACTAGTAGTCACTGAAAAGCATTTAACTTTTAACATGATAAGGGCAATTGATTTTGAGTTCTAATCTTCTTTTGAGATATGATAGTCTACAATTATAACACAAAACTTCACTGTAATTAAATACATCTTTTTACTATTAGAAATGACTAAAAAAATAAAAAATAACAAAAAAGAAATGACTGACTTCATCCAATTAAATTGGAAGTATTTAATTTGTTGTATTCTTATTCCTTTTTTGTTGGTAACTTTTGTGTTTGGTTTAAACAATTCTTTTTCACTCCCATACAATAAAGATATTCTCCCAAGATTATATTTTAAAAACTTTGTATTTCTTTCTACATTTGATCTGCTTACCTGGAATAAAGTTTTTGTGAAGTCTTGGGGTAGAGAAAAAGGTTATGGGTTTTTTCTTTCTTTCTTTCTTTCTTTCTTCTATATTTGAAAAAAGAGGTGGAAGGAGGATCTGTCAGTACAACATTTATTTTAAATGTGTGTCTTTCTTCACTGCCATGCCATTCCACCTTGTGTTTGTAAATTGATATACCTGCTCCTATGCTCCAAACTAGTTCTCTCTGTCATCTCTTGAGCCAATATATGTGTCAACAATAGTTCAGATTTTAAAGTAAAACTTTTCATGTTAGTTTTCAAAATATAATTGTAAATTTGAAATAATCAGTTATTTACATTTATTCTTAACCAGGTATATAACCAATCCTCTCAGTGTCTCTTATCCATAATTACTATATCAGTCCATCCCATTAACTTGACAAGTCAACATTACTGTTTCATTTTATATATACAAACCCCGAGAACCATTACAGACCTATATTTATTGAAATCAGCTGATCAATATTCACGTAACTGTTCATTGTCTATTTAACAACAATTAATTACTTTGCTCAGCACTCCCTGTGCTAGAATAACTTCTATTTCTTTAAACTTTATCCATAAATCATATTTTCTTTTATCATTTTCCATATTCTATTGGGCATGTTCATTTTCTCCACATTCATTTAAAGATGAGAATATTGGAAGAAAATTTAAATAATCTAAATAACATTCCTGATTGATTTCACAGTAATCTCAGCTTGCTAACGTATGCTGAAAAGGAACAAGAAATCGGAATCTCTATGAATTAAAGAATCTACTTTACTTACCTACCAGAAAGGGAAATCAGAGTAGACTTTTAGCAGGGCATTGTGGCATGAGTTTGTCCAGTGAACGGACTTTAAAATAAAGTGTAGAATAATAATCTCATTGAAGTGAGACTGATTAGTGGTTAAATGACTTTAGTGATTAAATGTCTACCATAAACATTATTTGTTCTGCATCATGAAGCACAGTTTATACACTTGATATAAGGATAGTTAGTGACAAAAAGACATTTATTTGCTCACTTTACCAATTTGAAGGAAAATAAAAAGAGATTACAATGTCATTAAATACCTAAGAAAATATCCATCTTCAAACTATCAATAATCTTGTCTTTCTCATGGGGAATGTGTTATTTATTCTATCTCTTAGGTGGAAAAAATTTATTACCACACCTTTTTTCATATTTTTATAATGTTTGGTGGACAATGATGAATTATATTTGTTGAGAACGGAGAAGTGAATCTGGAGAGTCTTCATTAAATATCTAGTACACCAGCTGCATTTATACCTCAGTTTGTATACATGTGCATACCAATGAGTAGCATATTTAAACACTGTCAAGTAAATCATGTCCAAAGAAATGAGAACCTGTGTTTAAAGACTATTTCAATTGAAATAGTTGTATTTTTAAAGTAACAAAGTAACAAAAAATGTTAGTAAAAAGTAACACATTTTTCATGCTCAAGTAATATTCTAGAAGGAAACTAGATGAATGGGATTCTGATTATTCTATATTTATGCAATGGATTAGGTTGTCAGCCTGGTGAATACTATTATGCACTCTTAAAAACAATAATACTAATTAATTATAATAACATAGGAACATATTACATAAACAAAAATACAAAATTATTGAGGCAGCTATACATATTAAAATAGAATTTCTCTACACATAATAGCATCTTTAGTAATCAAGTAACGAGATAGCCATGTCACAGATTTTTCTCTTTTGGAGGGCTGCTGGGGATCGAACTCAGGGTCTTGCGCTTGCTTGCCAGGCAAGCACTCTAACCACTGAGCTAAATCCCCAACCCTTGACTATTTTAAACTAGTGCTATAGGTAAACAGTATTTGAGATCTCTGCAATAAATACAAGTGGTATGAAAAAGCTGTAATTCTTAATTGTGATGAAATTACAGGTACTCATAGTACTATTGTGATTTGTCACCTTGATTCATTAAAAGAAAAGTACTAAATTTTAATTATACATCAGCAAACATAAAGACATTGTTTCTTATACTAGTTCTTGGGCCCACTGCTTCGGGTCTATAAATATTTTGGGAAACAAGAGCTCCAATAATTAGAGTCCTTTTGATGAACCTGGGCTTATACAAATTTGGACATGAAGCCTGACTCGTGAGGGGCTCCTTGCGTTGGCTTGGAAAAGTCCTTCCACCTTCCTGAAGTTAATTCTATACTATGAAATGTAAGAAGAATAATGCATATCTTCCAGTGTTATTTTATATTTGAGCTTTCTCTTTGCCATAGGTAATATATGCTGTATATAAACTGCTAGCCTTCTTAGATTATAAAAGTATAGTATAGACGTTCTAGATTTTTAAAATACAGCTTGAATGATTAATACATTTAAAATCCAATTAGACCAAAAGTGGCTGCCATGCCTGTAATCCCAGTACTTGGGAGGCTGAGTCAGGAGACTTGCCGTGAGTTCAAGGCCAGTCTGTGCACAACGCCAGCCTGAATTACAGAGCAAAACCCTATATCAAAAAAAAAAAAAAAAAAAAGAAAGAAAGAAAAAAGTCAGTATGGGTGTGCATGTCTATATTTCGATGTGATAAGTGTATAAGAGTATTTCAGTTCTATCTCTGACATTATTGCCCCGTAGGTGTAATTTTATTCACCTGCCTCTTCAAATCATTCAGTCCTACCTACCCTTTCAGAACAGCCCTTCCTTCTCTCAACGTTCATCTTCCAGGAACCGTGACGTGAAATGGTTCTAGACCATCCTAAAACCCAGTCTGACTTCTCCTGAAGGCAGTTCCGGCTTGGACTTTTTCTTTGATTTCTCCCAACTTCACTGACTTCCCCATGCAGCGCTGTCATTACTTAGCCTTTGACCTGCCTTCTCAGGACTTTTCCAGCTTTTCAGGTGTATTAGTTTTCTACCACTGCTGTAGCTATTTACTACAACCTAAGTGGCTTAAAACAATACAAATGTATTATCTTGCAATTTTGGAGGTCATAATATAAAAACAGGACTTATCAAACCAGGACCGGTGTGTCCACAGAGCTACCTTCTTTTCTGGAGGTTCCAGGGGAAAATGTACTCTGGATTTTTTCATCTGCTAGATGCCACTTGTGCTCTTTGGTTTATGTTGCTTTTCTATCCTCACAGCCGTCAATAACTGGCTAAGTACGTATCGCATCGCACTCCTTTGACGCTGACTTTCTCTCTTTGTTGCCATGTTTAAATACCCTACTGTGAGCAGTCTAATTCCGCTTGCTTCCTTGATTCTTCCTCGCAGCGCAGGGCCACGTAACGCGGCACCGTCACAGGTTCTGAGGGTTGGCGTACAGGCCTCGTTAGGGGCTCGTCACTTATTTATGACCCAAGGAGAGAAAGCAATACTTCTTGATATGCAAGGAGAAACTATGAAGTTAAGATGTGTCTTGTTTCAGAAATTTTATTAAGGGAGTGCTTTCAGCCAAACGATATTCTAATCAGGTAACTTCAAGGTCTACCACAAGACGATGAGAGAGGTACTTGGGAGCTGTTTCAGGCGCTGGCGAGTCTGTAAATCACACTTGATAGGTAGCCGTCACTTCTAAATGCACGATGTGCTCCGCATAAATAATAATAAAAGTCACGTTTTAAGTTTAATGCACTATGGAAAAATGTCTTTGTGTCCTTGATAAAGCACTAGGTGAAGGCATATACTGACATAACTCCTGATCTAGGTGTGAGAAATAAAATTGTAAGTGCATATTGAGGCATTTTACTGACTCTGATCATAATAACTTCTTGTCTTTTACATATATAGGTATAATTTTATTGTAAAGGTAATTTGTTCCTAATATCAAAATAGATGAATTATATCAGCCATGGTAGAAGAGAAAGCTTTTCAAAAACCACATTGTATTTATACTCACCATTTCCAAATGCTGTTTCTTGAGCCTTAACTACCATAGTTAGCAGTATTCGAGTCAGTCAATGAAGTTAACTTTTCAAAAATAAACCTTTACAAAAATAAAAAAAAACCTCTGTAGTGTTTGATATTTTTTTCCTCTATATCTAAATAAGTTTTAACTAATATGCGCATTCCTTCGATGAGTTTAAAGAATTCATTTTACAAAATTATTTCAGTATGTCACACCCCCCTTGAGGGAATATTAGAGTGTATTTTGCCAAAGTGTGCCTCTCCTCCGTATCACACAGAAGCTTATACAGGCGGCCATGGTGCAGACCTCAGCGTGCCAGCCCACTCCAAACCTCTGCTTGCTTCCTACCGAGTTACAAACCACTGACCAGATCAGACAAGACACGTGGCTGAATCTCACGTCAACAGGCAGGGAACATCACAGACCATGTGAGAAAGTCACTAAAAATAAAGTTACAAGGCAAAGCGCATGAGTAAAGGGAGGCTTCAAGAACACTACCCACAAGGAATGTAGTCATTATGGACTGCAAACATGTGTACTAATGAAAATTGAAAACTGAAATAAAAGAATTAAGCCATTATTAAAATGCACCTGTAAAACTTAGAGAACTTCTGATTATGCAAATTATTTCACCTCAAAACTTTACACATGCAACTATATTCATTCTATAGCTTTCTATAGATACACTACGAGAGTTTTCAGTCACTTTATGTATATTTTGATCCAGTAAAGTTAGTTTGTCCTTAAGCAAAACTTAGGAATCTGCTTTAAAGAGACTAAATGAGAAGGAAATCAATGATTTCTTACATGAAATAATCAATCTGTGTCTTAGACATCTCTAAAGCCATTTCATGGGACAGTGAAATTGTGGTTATTGTATTACAGACTCTTTGAAAATAGTAAAAACAAAATCAGAAAAGATAATTTCAATAGCTCCAAGTAGGAACACTTGTATGTGTTCAGGAAAATTTAGTGTTTAACTGTAGGCTTTTACAACCTGGATTACTTTAACTATAGAAATCTATGTATATCAGAGATCCGGGGGCAGAAAAAGCATAAAGAAAAAATAATTAATACATACTCCACTTGAAGAGTAGATGCTAGAATCATGCCCCAATAGTAATATTAAATATTTCAAGTGCAATATAGCTCAGCTTCATAATTGTCACAGAAATATACCTGAACAGACAATAAGTAAAGGAAAAATACATCAAGGAAAATTACATCTTGCATGGCACCGAAAGATCCTGAAGTTAAGACAATCATTTTCTATTTGCAGATGCTCCTCTTGTGTACACTTAACATTTATTCAGGATTTACTATGTGCTCATCCAGGTATGTCCAGCCTGCAAGCTGCAGGCTGTTTGATCTCTTTTTTAAATGTTACAACAACAAATACTTAAAAGAAAGTTTTACTGATTATATACATTAACTCTACTATGTACTTTATATCTGGCAAAAGACAATTCCTCTTCACTCAATATGGTCCAGGCAAGCCCAAAGTTTGGACAATCGTGCTCTAGCCATCAGTCTAAAACAATAACTAAACAGAATTAAGCAATTTAGGTATTGTTTTATTACACTGATGAAGTAGCTGAGGACAGCTTAGCTATTTGATAAAACAGCTAGGTAATAAGGGGCCAGTACTCAAAGCCCAGTGGTCTGGCTGCAGATTCACAGTCTTTGCCATTGTGCAATACTGAATTCCCTTTATAGGACCCAGCAGTGCCAAGGAAACTTCATACCTTGTGTAGGCCAGGTCCTCATTCGACAGAATTCTGTCCAATATTAACTCCTCTCTTTGGGGTCTTGCTTGTTTGTGCCTCCACCAAGAATAGCAGTGTAAAATCCAAGCCTAAAATGATTTTGAAGGATGATGTAAAGCAGTGTGGCTATTCTTGGATATCAGTGAAACATGGTCAACGGAAGAGAAAGTTTTAGGATTTTGGAAAAGAGTTTTCTCTAGTGCTGTTTAGAAATTCCTCCATAAAGACTAAGTAGATTCTCTGTCTTGCAGCACAATTTATAATAGCTAAATATTAAAAACAATCCGTATGTCCATCAACTGATGAATAGATAAAGAAAATGTGGTATTTATCCACAGTGGAGTACTATTCTGCCACAAAGAAAGATAAACTTGAAGCATTTGTAGGTAAAATGATCCACCTTGAGACTATAATGTTAAGTGAAATAAATCTGCCACACGGATTTAAATATTCCATGGTTTCTCTTATATGAGAGACTGAAAATATAAATAAAGAGCAAAATAAAGGATAGATAATAAATAGGGAGCTCTTTTACAAATTAGAAGAAGAAAAAAGATGGAGGGGGTGGGAAGAAGGGAAAAGTATTTTGAAAAGAGAAAAATAGAGCTTTTCAAATAGGAAAGGGATCAAGAGTTGGAAGGAGCAGGGAGGGATGGGAGGGTAAGGGGACTAGAAAATATTAAAATGTGTTATGTATAGGTACAAACTACTCATGATAAATGTATCATTATACACTGCAAACATATGAATAAAAACATAATTTTAAAAACTATTTAAAAAGAAAAAAGAAACTTTTAGAAATAAAAAAATTTAAATTGAAATTTTAATTTTAATTAAAATTGAGATACTGTTTATATGATACACTAGACATAATTAATGATACAATAACCTAAAACATAGGTTGGATAAAAAGAGCACTGAATACAATGTTTGTGCATAAATTTTTATTTTATTTTATTTATTTATTTTATTTTATTTTATTTTGGTGCTGGGAATTGAACTCAGGGCCTTGTGCTTGTGAGGTGAGCACTCTAACCACTGAGCTAAATTCCCAGCCCATAAGTTTTTTTTTTTTTTTAAAGAAGGACACTGTAAGGAAAATATTTACATATATATAAATATTTATGCACATATAAATGTATATATTTATGCAAATACATACATAGATATATATTGTCTATAATACAGTAGTTTGTGCAACTTAACTAAGAAAATTCTTAAGAACAGAATTATAGCTTCTTTCTCATCTTCAAATATATACTCGCTATTTGATATTCTGTTTCTAAATTATAGAGTAATTATTCCTCTCATTTTGGTAAAGCCCAGTTTTACTTAATTTGATTGGAAAAATAACATAAAGTTATACAAGGGTAAGCACTGCTATATTCCTGAAGCCTTTCTATAATTTGCAGGTTTCTAATTTTAACGTATAGTTCTCCTAATTATTTCTGAAATTATTTTGCTTTTATAAAAGTGTGATTGTATCTCTTCAGTTTATACTTACAAATAAATGATTTTGCAGCTTTCTTTTGTCTGTGATAGTGGCTTTTGCTGCTACGTCCAAACTGTTCAGTATGTTTGTTTTCTCAAACATTTCAAAAATAAATTCATACCATGTCAGGATATATTAGTTTCCTAGACAGTACTATTCTTATATTTGATAAGTTACAGGAGTAATTTTGAGATTGCAGAATTTACTGTAATGTACAGCCTCCTTGCTTCAGCAAATTTTGCAAAATGTGAAAAGTGATATAAATATTTAATAGTGTACAATGTTAGATTAATAGAAAAAGTGGTTGAAATATTTCCCTTCCCTACAATCACTCATATTTCAGTGTTACTTTCCATGTTTTCCATCTAGAAATGAAACCTCTATATTTTTCCTGTTTCTTGAATCCAGTTTGACTTTTGATTTCTTCTGTCAAAGAAAATGCAATGGAAGAAACACAAGTTTCAAGAGTTCTTGCATGCCTCAGCTCACGCTGATTGAACTGCTGTACAGCCACCATGAGAATAAGCCCAAGCCGGTCAGCTGTAAGACGAGAGACAGACAATGGAGGCTTCCACGTCTGCGCACATAGCTAAACCACCACCAGACGTCGTGTGAAGTAGAACATCCTACAGAAGCCAGGCCCAGGTAAAGTGGCATCTGACCACAGAGGCACGCAGGAGCCAAGCTGAGCTCTACCATAATCCAGATTTGCAGAACTTCCCAGTGCCCAATAAACCTATATAAAATATATATATGTGTGTGTGTGTATATTTCAAAATTTTAAGCAAATATTCACTAAAATTATACCTATAAAATCTCCAAAAATATGTATTTTTGTACACCACCAAATTTTGAGATAATATAATCAAAATATGAATTGATTCCATATGAGTTCAAACCTAGTAAGTCATGTGTCTTTCCATATCAATAGGCATTTTAGCATATATTTTATGTTGTTTTTGTTCTTCCTATTTAGTCTCAAAGTTTTTAAAGAACAAATATTTCCTTATCATTTACAAATTTCTCTTAGCCATAGTCCTATAAAATTGTCATTTTTATTTTTCAGTAGATTTATAATTCTACCATTATAATTCTACCTTCTGACTCTTTAGGACAGCAAAAAGGACTATTAAATTCTTTTTAAACATGTAATCAAACAAGTCTTCTTTCAGAACAACGTATGTTAGCATAAATAAAGAATTCACGTAGAATAAAGCAGTTTAGATCATGTACTAGAATTTCACATTTTTCTTATACTATTTTCTCTTTTATCAGTCAATTCATAATAATTATTGACTTATATTATTTAAAATCAAAGCCCAATAGAGTTAATTAATTTTAAGAGTTCTAAAGTTGATGAAGTCTTTCAACTGAATTTTCCTTGAAATTCAGTATTCTTAAATATTTAATGCTTATTTAATATTAATCTAATGATTAATTCATGAGCATTAAATATTCACTATAAAGAAATATTAAATAAAATAATACCACTATTTTCTAATTTTACAAATGTTTATTTTTCAGTTATTAAAAATTATATGAAGAACAAGAGCTCCCTGGATTCTTAAGCAACACACACTGTGCAAAACTTTGGTGAGTTGCTGATACTTGTTCCTGTTACTCACTTAACTCTGGCATTAAAAAGCATGTTGTTTTTTCTCCCTTCAACTCTGTAAATAAACATTTTACGTTATCATTGGATGATGGAATTGAAAAACTGATATTTTATTAGCTCTTGCAGTGAATAAATTATAAGCTCCTATCCTACTGTCATTCGAATCTCCCTCTACACCACCCTTTCTCTTGCTCCCACTTTTCTCTTTCTCTCTCTCCTCCTCTCCTTTTGTTTCTTTCTCTCTCCTTTCAGGTTGCCTGTTTTCTTTGATCAGAGGCACAGTTAGTAAGACAACTTGTTGATCATATTTCTATAAACTTACTAATCTAAAGCAATAACATGATCGCAAGCACACAGAGATGAACAATAAAACCAACAGAATTAAAGACAGAGGTCTGGACATGTAGCTCCAGGGTAGAGCACTTGCCTAGCTCTGGATTCAATGCCCAGCACTTCAATCAATCAATCAATCAATCAATACAAACAAAAGAAACTTGGAGTGAGAAATTTGGATTTTACTCCATCTAAAATGTGTTTCTTCTTAAACACACAGAAAGGGTAGATCTGAGACATACCCACTTCCTTTTCAAAATATAGGTGAAAGTATTTAAAAATGTTGTTTGCTACAAAATAATTGAGTTGAAACAGCAAATAAAACAAAGACACAGATATATATTTTCCTCAATAGCGTTTCATCTTTATCTTCTAATGTATGAAGGATAGATGAGTAGATACCCAGATCAACTGATAGCTGAATGGACAGATAGATGATAGATAGAGAGACAAGAGAGAGATAAATAGAACATGATCTTAACTGCACCTATAGCTTGCCTTCTCTTTTGGAAAAGTTCTCTTTAGTTCACCAATGCCCTCTGCTCTGTCGTACATGCTCACAGGTATGTATATTCGCACAGTTCTCTGACACGCTGGCCTAAAGTATGGATGGAAAAAGGATGTTAGCAGTTCACGAGACGCTCATACAGTGAATCCTTTCTCAATCCTTTTATGTATAGACATCATCCTGGTAATAAAAAGTACAATCTGGGATATCATATTTTGAAAAAGGGTAAATTTTCAACAGCATTAAGCTTATATAAAATATAACTTGGAGGCGGGCTAAAGGATGGATCCACTCTCTATGTGTTTATTGACTAGGAATTAGCATTTTAGAACTTGCCCTAATAGAAATGGCAGCATAAGACGCAGCTCCCGTTCACTTGGTGGCAGGCTGACAATAATGAATGGCATGAACCCAAGCTGTCAGGACGGGTGCACACAGAGAAGGCGCTCATTAAAGAAAGTAATGGTGATACTGATAGCTCCCTGCAGTGACTAACCGTAGAGGCAATTGCCCATACATGGATTCTGACAGATGGTGAATGACATTTTTATAATTGGATACTAAGTTGGAAGCCAGCACATAATGGTTGTGTGCTAGATTTATATTTTTCTCACATGATGGGCCTTTGAGAATCAGATTTTTTATATGAATCAGATATGTCTTCATATTTTTTATTTTCTCTATTGCTAAGTACATATGTCATTTTTTTTTCCATTTGAACACAGTGAAAACAATCCAGTATAATACTGTATTATCCAGAACATTTCACCTTTATCTTTATAAAATAAGCTTCCTTCTTTGAAGCCAAAACATTAGGCAAATTAGAATGAACTAAAAAAATTACTCAAAAATTCATTAAATACCATCAAGAGTCTATTTTGAAACATTTTTGTTATGTATTTGAACAATAAATCTCATTGAATCAGAACAGGTCCAAATCAAGAATATATTAGAGAGAAGATTTCATTTATTTTATAGCACTGAATTAGCATGATTTCAAATTCTCAATTTCTTTTAACCAGAAATAAGTTTTAAATACGAATTACATTCTTGTACTCAAAAATACCAATGGAAATTCCTTAGAGCAGTATCTAACAAAAAATGAAAAAAAATTATTTATTTGAGGGGGCTGGGGACTTAGCTCAGTGGTAGAGTGCTTGCCTAGTAAATGCAAGGCCCTGAGTTCAATCTCCAGCACCCACCCCCCCCAAATTTATTTATTTGAAAGGTTTTACTACTGAAATAATGTTTGGTTATAAGAGTCACTTTCATTTTAACACACACGAACACATGTACACACACCCCAAGATGGAATAGAGGAATAGATTGTGACTTTCGGGCCTCTCAAACGAGGTAACTATTAGGTATTAGTGTATCCATTTGTTGTTTGTTCTTGTTTTCTCATGAACACCAAACACTTTGCTAATTTGTTTTATGAATTTATGAACTTGGTCGAATCAATGTTTTCAAGATATGTTTGTTAGCTAAAATATTTCAAATATGTTCTTCACTATTTTATGAAAAAAAACAAAAAAATACTGTTTGTGTTAGTTTTCTACTTAGATATTAACAATTTACCAGAAATATAAGTAAACGTTAATGAACACAAATCAGCTCACAGTTCTGCAGCTCAGAATTCCGGCATGGCTAAGTTTTTGCTCTATTTACAGTCACGCAGGCCAAGATCAATATTCCAGCAGGCTGTGGGCTTACCTAGAAGCTCTAGGGGAAAAGCCACTTCCAGCCTAGTTCAGATTTTAGACCAAACTCAGCGCCTTGGGCTTATAGGGATGAAGTGGTCCTTTCTCCTGGCTTGTTGGCTACAGGCTGGGGGCAAGGTAGCAGCCGCTGAAGATCGTCTACAGCCCTCTCACACGCCCTTCCATCTTCAGGGAAAAGGTGGGACACGAATCACCACTGAGCTTCAAACCCTTCTGCTTTCCTCGTCTGCCTTCTTCTCTACCACTAGCTGGAGAAAGTGCTCCCCAAGAACGTGTGTAATTAAATTAACCACACCAGAATAGTGTCCCTACATATAGAAGTTGATTGTGCCATATAATGCAATTGTAGTCAAAGTGGAAGGAATTATACAAGAGTGAAGGTTGCTAGGAGTCGTTCTAAAAATTCTGCCCATCCATCATTTTTCCTTGTAGTTGCCATTCAATGCTTCATCTTTAAGAGTCCTTGAAGCCCACTGCTAATCCTGAAGACACTTGACCCTCAATAGGTACATAATGAAGTCTTATCACTCTGATTTTGTCTACAAGAAACTTTCATATAAGATGTTTAGAAACAGCAAAAAAATGGCACAGCCAATGATCTCTACAGAGAATACATAAGAATTTGCAAGACTGTGTGGCTGAGTCTGCTGATAACCTCCCCCACATCTCACCCTCCAATTGAGATCATTAGTAGCTACTACACGTATTTCGTGGTAGGATCCGGATTTAGGACCTCAGCCACAGAATTTCTCTTCTTTGCCTGAGGCTTTCTTCTGGTTTGCACTAAAGAAGATTTCTCTCTGAGCCTCAAGCACATACAAACTGGAAAACGGGAGTATTAAATTTCCCCTGATGAGCTCTCAATTAACAGGTTTACTAGTTTGCTAGGGCTGCTATGAGACAGTACCACAAACGGAGCGTCCTTCCCATGGTGTTCTACCTCTGTGTGTTTCTGTCACTGGGTCTAAATTCTAAATGGGCAGAGTCTTAAACTGATTACCAGCAAAGACCCTATTTTCAAACAAGTTCACATTAGCAGCTTCTGGGAACTTCGACAGCTTTTAGGAAGGACGTAATTTAACCTATAAAAATAAGTTAGGGGCAATAAGTATTAGTGCTCATGGAATGAGATTTTGCAATGTGTGTTGCAATTTTTCAGATGGATGTATGTCAGTGACATTGTCCTTATAACAACCTCCTACCTAACCAACACTTAATTGTTTTTATTTATTTATTTTCCCTTTGTCTTGATTTACTTATTTCCTCATTTATGCTACCTGAGATAAAATCCCAAATAAATTGCCTGGATTCAAATATTTTTCTCATGATTTGGAGTAAACCAAAATTTTTAACTAACTCCTTTCATTGAGTGCAAGTGGCTTTAGAAAACCACCAGAAGGCACACCCCAAACCAGGTAAACACGGCAGTCAGAGGGCAACAAGAACTACATCACCTATGGCTGATGAGGTTGAGATACACGGGGCAGGTTGTAGAATCGCAGTAAGACTCATTGACAAAGAATTCAGAGAAAGACTGGCTTATTCTTTAACTCTAGTACCGTAAGCATACAGTAAAACAGCAATAGTGAGAATTACAGGGTTGCCTCCTGATTGTGTGAGAAACAGTGACAAACAAGTTCCAATATTCTGTCACAGGAATCTATGCAACATCATTGTGGTCTTGTATCACAGTATCATGTGACTTGGATTTGATAAGACTATCAGTCACAAATAATTTGCTAGCAAACATGTTAAGAGTAAGAAATTAACTATATAATTATTGTGGCTCTGCCATACTGGTTATTATTTTAGTGCTTTAATGATCTAGTCCATATCAGAATATGTCCTCTAAAATTAAGATCAACCTCTTTTCCTTCTTAACTGTTTCCTCTTAACTGTGTTTTTGGGTCATTTCAGATTTGCGGTGCAGTAAGTATCATGTTTGGGAATACTATTCTAGCCCATTAAAACCAGAAAATGTATAAAGCTGTCAATTTTAAGTTTCAGAAAAGAGAAAGTATAGGTGTAGGTCTAACTATGTTGCTACATGGCTGTAAGAGCCAGCAGATTCTGTGGTGACAAACTGCAGAGTGTTAACTCAGTATAACAAATGTAGAAAATATTGGAACACATGGCCTCAAAGATATTTCTTGCTGACTGTGTTCATAGCTTTGTTGTGAGAAGATGGGTAGATGTAATACATGCAGTAAAGTTGTTTTCCTATGAATAAGTACTCCGTATGGCGTCAAGGGCAGGCACAAGTAAGAGACTCAAGTGTTCTGGATCAAGGCAATTCTTTCTGCAGCAAACAACTCACCATTGGGAAGGAGCTTAAGCTTTATTACTGGACCCTACTAGAGACTGAGTGTCTGACAATGAACATCACATGTTTAGGTTAAACACATTCTGCATCGGTCTACCCCCACAACAGAAATTAGTTACATTTTGGAATCAAACTAATATGGAATCAAACTAAGCAAGTCTGGAAAGCTCAATGAGTTTATACAATTAATCATGCAAATTAATGTGTACAGATGAACTGGCAATCTATGTCATCTCTCACTTTTTAAAAACTAACTCCTCTTGTTTAGTGTCTTAGTTACTTTTCTTGTTACTGGGGCAAAACACATAACCCAAAGTTAATGAAGGAAAGGTTTACTTGGCTCACAGTTTCAGTCCGTAGTTGGCTGGCTCCAAGGCAGGGGAGTATCACAGAGGAGAAACACTTTATTGCAGGAGGAAGACAGCACAAGCAAGGAAGGAATTGACAAGCTGGATATATTATCCAGGCTACCTGCCCTTAGGGTAGGTCACACTCTCACCCGTAATCCTAGTGCCTTTAATCCTTGCATCGCATCCTTGATCCCAGGAGAATTATGCCAAACCAATCAGAGGGCTTATTTAGTAATCACACACTCAAGTTCCAACCACCTCTGAAAAGGCCTACCTATGACTGTATGGGACTTTAGGGGGACATCTAGACACAAACCACAATATTTAGCTAACTATTCAGTGGTCTCGTAAAATTTATTTATGGTTAGTTGTCAAAAGAAGAATAAAATGTGGAGCAGGCTGAGGGGTGTTGATATGATAATGGAGTAAAAAAATAATAAAGTTGCAGAAAGTTCCATTCATGGGTGGTTTCAGAGGAAAAAAATTCTCCCAGCAGATAAAAATTTAAATCATACACTTAGGTGGCCATGTTGAATAAAAGGAGATAAAGATAAAAATACACTCTTGATCAGCAATAAATGGTAAATAATTTCTTATTGGCATAGGTTTGGGAGAATAGATCCAACCAGTTTGGAGGAAGAAGTGTGTGAGCAAAAATTGCTCAGATGTATATTGCATCAGTTTCCACCAAACAATGTTCACAGCATCAGAGACTTCCAGTCAGCAAAGATCAGCCATCCCACTCTCAGGGATTCCAGTATTGTTTATGTTTGGGAAACTGCAGGGCAACGTGTACTAATTGTCACTAAATATTTTTCTTGCACCTATTGCTACTAAATTGTAGAATTATTAGTTCTGTAGTCCAAAAAAAATCCCTTGAGTATCATTATGGGAAGAAAAAAATCATTCTCTGTCAAAAGAGAAACTTGAAAGTGTAAATAAGGACTAAAATATGTAATATTGGGAAAGGGAAGAAATTGTTAAAATTGATCACACCAAACACCTTCTATTTACAAATTCGAAGTGTATCACTCATAATGCTACAATAAATGATTTCCTGTAATACCAAAAAAAAAAAAATCAGCAGAGTGGGAGTGTAGGAAAATTTTCTAAAACACGCAATCTGAAAAACTAAGAACAGAGCGATAAATTATGCAGAACTAAACTATAATGTAGAAAGAGGCGGCTAAGAAGGAAAGAGGGAAGGAAAATGCAAGGAAAGAAGACACAAAGGTAAATGCATATGGGGTTGGGGAGGGAAGGTGGAAGGAGAGGAAGGAAGCAGAAAGGAAAGGAAGGAGAAAAATCCATACCAAAAAATCAGTTTGTAATTATTTTTGGATGATACACTAACTCTACTTACTCAGTATTTCTCTAAAATTGCTTTATAATCCATATTTTTTAAAAAATGAAAAAGCTAGATATGATTGTAAGTCATAACACAGAAAAATGTGTTATGTATCCCTAATATAAAAATTTCAAATACAAAAGAAACCCTACTGTATGGAAGAAAATAGTAACAGGAACATAGCTTTAAAAAAAATAATTATAGAGGATAAAAAGAAAAACTATAAATCTGGGTTTATATACGGTGGGACAAAAAAGAGTGGAAGAGTAGGGAAAGTAACTCATGACCTTTGAGTCTATATATTTTATTTGCCAATGGAACTACATAAATGTTTATGCAATTACAAAACACTTTTATATCTCTGTATGTGTGTACTGTATATATGTATTGAGGCAGAAGTCATGCAATTTTCTTTAGTAATTTAGTTATTTCAATAAACTAAATGATTTCTGAAATGATCACAAATTCATTGGTTGACTACCTTTATATGCTCTTTATCTGACTTTTACCTCTTCTCTCTCCTCTCCCCACATCTCTCTCTGTTTTTGCATCTTTCTGATGGATTTTTCCGTGATTATTATATTCGTGTGAGGCAAACATCATCACATACATGTGTGGTGAGGTACGGCCAGGCGTGTGAGTGGCTGGGAAGTTGTGTCAAGTTCACGTACAGAAGAAAGAAGCTGGGGTGGTTTTCAGGCCTTATCAGGGTTTATTATCTTTAATACTATAAAAACAAACCATTTCCATGGAAAGTTCATACCATTTTATTATTCAACTGCACATTAAGGGGTCAGTAATTAGAGTTGTTGACTTCTGGTTGTTTTCATTTAAAAAAACAACAGCTGATTTTTAACAAAAATTAGTTCTCTTTTCTCAGCAAAATTGGAACAGGTACCGGAGCAAAATATTCCTTCATTTGGTAATCTGACCCGTGATTTAAAAATTTATAATAACTCTTGCAAAATTTTGAGCAGTCATATTAGGATACTTTTATTTTGTAAAAGTTTCACACATTTGCTATTCCTTGTCTGATATCTGTGTGAAAATGTGTTAAGAATGCTTACATAAAATATAATTAAACAGAATGAAGTAGTAAATATTTGGGAACATTCAGATGTTCTAGGAAAGAAGTTAGTAAAACTCCTGTTTTCTTGTAAATGGTTGTTTCAAGGAAGCATTACTGTGTAATTTCTACAGTTAACAGTGCACACAGCACCATAGGTATTCTCGCCTATGTTTAAATTTGGTTTTGGACAGTTTATAGATTTTAAAACAGTAAAAGAAACCTACATTCCTAGACACATAATCAATTGAAACTTTTCTAGTAGCATTTTTTTTTTCTATTTTGCAATCCTACTCAGGTTGAAATTACATAGTCTGCTACTGTCCTCAAATCTAATTATAATAAGCCTTAATATATATTCCTATATATCTTACTTGCATCATTTGCAAAAATAAATTTACTCTTACTAAAATTTAGGTAACCTTTAAAAGGGTTTGATTACATTATACAGCTTTAGTGTAAATCGTAAAGAAAACAGATATATAGCTTGGCTTAGTAAGCATATTTGTAGCCACCTAGAAGCATGAAAATGTGAGATTTATAATTTTAATTAAAATGGATGGAAATAGAATATTACTTATAAAGCTTTATAGTGATACTTCTGCTGCATTTTCCCTAGAATCTTAAAACTGTATCTTTATAATACTTACTTTAATTGAATAAAATCTCTTGCTTTTCTACTAGAACAGAAATTTATTTTTGTAAATAAGTTTAACTTATATTTGTAATAATGGCATAATAAGAAATAACATGAAACAGGTATACAGACAGTATATAAAAAATACACATCTTTGAAAAAGCTGCTTCTATTTTTACTCTTGTGATTTCCAGATGCATAATTATTGTGGAAATGACTGATAAATTACAATGCACAGTGGAGTTTGCCTTTGTAGAAAGTATAGATGTGTAGGAATTATAGATTTAAGAAGATCGCTTTTCCAATAGTGTCCAGTAGTGATTATAATGGATATTAAGTTTTTTCTTATAGTTTAAAAAATAACTGGAGTAATTCATTATCCGGTTGGATCTGTAAATGCATGTCATTATTAATTTACATTAAATCCAAAAACAAAACTTGACCCTCAAATTTTTGAAATTCTGAATTCATGAGAATACGGCATCAGAATTCTAATTTCAGCATTTTTACTACAAGATTTTGTAGATATCCTCTGCACATCAGCTTTTTGGATGGATTAATATCAATTGTTCTTGACAAAATCTCTGCTTATACTGGTACCAAATACTAGTTCCTGCCAAGAGTAGTTGCTTCAAGATGATAATCACAAGGTTTATCTATAAACCTAACATTAAATGATGTGATAAAGCTGGTTCTTTCTGACTTTCCAAATCTCCGTTTAGGTGATGTCTCACTGGTAATCTGAAATGAGTCACTGTGAGAGAATTTACACAGTGAAAATCAGCAAATGCTAAAAACCAAACCTTTTCAATATGAGTAAAAAACCAAGAGGCCTGAGTATTAAACATTTGCCAGGACATCTTGCCAAATCATAACAAGGAAAAATGAAAACTTACATGAATTTAGAACATAGCTAATGGAACATAATAGGTTATTGAATCTGTGGATATACCAATATACCATCAACAATTACAGTCAAGTTTATGAAAGAATTTGGTAATTATAACGTGCCTCCTGGGAAGCGAGCCAAAGTTCATTCCATAATGTTCCACTTTCTACCAGTTGGCCTCTGGGTTTTATAGCAAAGAATTTTAATTCTAGAGATTTGCCCAAACTTGAAGAAATTTGTGTGAGCCCTGGAGCTACTAATTCCTGCCTTGTTATTTGGAGGGGGCTCCTTGTTATTTCCAGTCTTACTGCCCATATAAATTAGAATAATTCTTCACTGATTCATTACTACAAAGACTGAAAAATGTAATTCGTATGCACATCTTTCAAGGTAGGAGCACTCCATATATTACTTTCTATTACTAGACAATATTTCAAGCTTTTTGACTTTATACAGGATTTTTCATTTCTTTTTTTCCATAGTTGCGTGTTACCAGATTTCCTCTAATAATTCCCTTAAATCCTCCAAGTTAAGCCTTATATCTGCAGTGATCATCTCCTCTGTCCTGAGCATTCTTGTCAAGTGTGTCATGCATGGATACATGTGAAATCCTAGAGGATTTTAATTAAAAAAGGATTTCTATAATTCATAAGTGTGCAAAAATTTTATTAAGATGAATAAATAAAAATAGTCATTCCTTTAGGCTCACCTCATTTTCCCCCACCTGATTTTATTTTCATAAATTTTATCTATGCTCTTTATTGAATGTGTGAAATAAGAGATGGCATTAGAGCAGGGGCACATATAGTTTGAAACATTCTTTTATGTTTTATTTTTATATACATTTGTTTACCTGAAATTGTCACTTAGAGATAAATGGGGGTATGTAATTTTGTGCTCATCAAAATGTTACATTAAAGTAAATTAGTTTAAAGTAAATTGTAAAACTATATGACACTAAAAATGGTTGAATCAAATGGAATCTAATGAAAGTAAATCTTTAATGTATTTGATTCTGTTTTTCTTTTCCTCTATCCATTCTGACTGTAAATTCTAAATGTATATGTCTTTCAAATTTTTATTTTTAATAGTACATGTTTGCAGTACATAATGATTAAATTTGCCATGGGGAACTTATACATGTGCATAACCCATCTTAATTCTTTTTATGTCCCTTTCCCTTTACCTCCTTCTTATCTATTCTAGAATGAGTATGTTAGTTCTGTTGATAGTATCCCATGATTTCTATAGGCCTAGTTTATTCTTTTCCTTTCCATTCTCTCTCCCCCCACCCCTTTTCTGATGGGGTAATTACAAAGCTACTGTTTTTAAAGTCACTGATTCTTTCTTCTACTGAATTGAATCTGAAGACAAAATTTTGTAAGTAAATTCTCATTTCATTCATTATGTTCTTCCTTTCCAGGACTTCTGTTTATTTTTTATTATTTTTATTTCTTTGTAAAAATTTTCATTTTGTTCACATATCATCTTCCAAATTTTATTTAATTTTCTTTCTATATATTCTAGTAATTCACTGAATTTCTTTACCAGGTTTGCTCTGAATTATTTGTCTAGCATTTAAAAATCTCTATTTTTTAGGATCCAGTTTTGGAGCTTTATTAATTCCCTTCGGAGGCTTCATGATTTCCTATTTTTCATAATCCTGAGTCCTTAAATTTCTGCCTGCACATTTGAAGATATTGCAACTCTTCTAATCTTTACAGATTTTTTTTTCCAGGGATAAAACTTCACTATTTAGTGCACCCTGCAATTCTTGAAAGGCTACCTAGAAATGACCTGTGGAAGGCAGAGCTCATTAAGGATTTTTTCTATCTGGCTGGACTCTTGCCTCTATCTTAATATTGGTGGAGCTACTGACTGAGCTTGGTCTCTAGTGAGACTGCTGTGTTCTGCTGTCACATAAAACTGCTGGTTGGGTATTTCCATGACATCTAATTGAGCTGATAATGTGATGTACCTTCTGACTTGGCAGTTTCACTATTTGGGGTCTGAAGTCGGCAAGTGTGTGGAATGACTTCTGGTGTCAGAAGAAAGTGCTGCTTGGGACAGGTTAGACTAGAGACAATACTCACAGAAATGTGTGATTGGAAGTTGCCGTTTTAGTTTATATAACCATATCAAGTTGTCCCCCAGGAGCTTCAGGGGCTCATGTGCTTTTGGAAGGTGACTGACGCGTGCACACATACCCAGACATGTACTGCACCACTGGGCCTGGGAGATACCACAGCCAGTCAAGTTGACATGCTGTCCCAACCACCACAATCACCACACAGTCCTGCAGGAATTTGGATTATATCAGAGCAAACTAATGAAATGTAAATTGCTTTCAACAAGTTATCTTTATGGCTATAAATCCATAACTGAAATCATTACTTGGGCTCTACTCTTCAACAAGTTATCTTTATGGCTATAAAACCATAACTGAAATCATTACTTGGGCTCTAATAATGAGGTAGTTATACATTTTTCTTATGTAAATGTATTTTTCCTTTATGGATAATGTGAAAGTGTTTCATTGAGTAATATATTTATTTTATTTATAATAGCAAAATAGAACACAGAAGATAAAAAAGTGCTCACAAAGTAGGTCAGATATCTATCTGATTTTTAAATAAATCTTCTAATTTATTCATATCTGAAATCCTGTATCTTTCTCTAGTTTTTCTTTCATGTATAGGTCTTAACTTTTTTTTTTTTAGGTCTTAACTTTTTGTAGTGTATAATATACTTTATAATGTGTTTACTATTGACCACTCTGTCTATGATGTACATTTTCTAAGGAAAGACTTTTTTCTTGATTTGTTCAATGATTCTAGGGAAAAAAAAAAAAAAAAACCAAAAACCTAACATCAGTTAAGAAAAACACCAATCAGTCCCAAGGCAGGACTCCACGCAGTCATGCTAGTTACGTCCTGGCGTCACAGTCCTGGAGGGAGACACACTATAGTCAAGCTCTGGATGAAACAGCGCTTTTCCTAGTAGGAGGCACAGCGGTGTTGGCTTCAGTACTACATGTCAGTCTGTCATCGTGCGGCTCTGCTGGCCAACAGACCGGGAAAACCGCTGCACACATCCCTCTCCTGATGGCGTGGAATGACGCCGTCCTCTTCCTATAAAGGACAGAAATAACAGTGCGGAGGGCCGGGTGCAGCCCACACTGACACAGAACAAAAGCACACACCGCAATAGGGTAGAGTAACCCTGCATGAGACGCGAAGCCCAGCGCAGGCCCTGCACGCTCTCTATCTTCTGATAAGGGTACATTCCAGACTCAAGACCCGGCTCATGTGGCCAAAGGGGGCTCAGAAGACTGCACGCAGGAGACGCCCTTCCCGGCAATATCCCACATGATAAAGAAGGAACAACGGTCCATCTTTGCAACATGTAGAAAAGTTAACGCAAAATGAATCTAAACTGAAAAACATAAAACTGTCACTCTCCTAGAAAAAAGGAAAAAGAAAAATCTTTGTGACCTTTTCTTGGGCAAGATTTCTGAGATTTGACATTAAAAATGTAATTTATAGAAAAAAAAAACTTCATCATAATTAAATTTTATATTGTCCAAAATACACTTGTAAGAAAATAAAAAGAAAACACAGAGATAGAGAAAATGTGTTTGTAAAATACATAAGTAATAAAGAACTGATATCCAAAATCAATAGAGAAATTCTTCAAATCTCAATTTTAATAAAACTTCCCAACAAAAACCGGGCAGAAGACCTGATACTTCACTAAAGAATCACATGAAAAGATGCTAAATATCCTAAGGAAATGAAAATAAAAATTTGAAAATGAGATGCCACTACCTACCACCACGGTGGGGTATAAAGAAAACAACAGCTATTAAGTCCTCATGAGATCTCAGAGCGAATGGAAAGCAAGGACATTACTGAAATGTATTTAAAATGCTGCGCTTATTCAAGTTTCTATTCTATAGAAAATATTCAGTCTCATTTTATCTAGCTAAGTTTCCTCTATGACTTGTACAGCACTTAACTTTAATTCGCATTGTGTGAGAAAATGGTACACAATGCTTTTTCCCTCTCAGAATCTTTCACTATAGTTCATTGAATTTTTACAAAGCTATAAGCCTACTTTTATTTTTTAATGTTTCTTGACTAAATCATTATATACTAAACATTGTCAATGGATTCTCTCCAAAATGGACAGTTTCAAAGAGATCCTTTGTACCCTTCATCCTTAGGTTTTATTGACACTTCGGTTTACATGAGAAAGGACACACAATTTATATTGATAGGCATAATAATACTTAAATAAATCATAGAATTTTAAGACCAATGGAGACTTTGGAAGGCATATAACGTCTCTAGTTCACAAAACCTCAGACCCACTTTACAGGTAAGAAAACAGACTAAGAAAGGCTCTGTGTTTTGTTTATACATAAGACTCTAATATATCTGATTTCCTGATTTCTTAACACACATGCACACACACATACACAGACATACACACACGCACTCACACACACGGCAGAAAGAATCTGGGTCAGTATTTACAAGGTATCATATTTTAATATATCAATCATAGATGTAAATCAAGAAGCCTTGACTCATAGAATTATATTATTAAAACTGGGTGATTATTTATCTATTTATCTATCTATCTATCTATACATATATAATTGTTAACCCAGTGAAACCCAGTGCATGTTTCAATCTTTTTGTTATTATTTAGATTTATTACAAGTTTCTAAGATAAATAACCTATGTATTCTCAGGTATTAGACATGTTTGTGTCCTAATATGCTAGATGGTACAATAATCACCATTTTTTATCCTACTGATGTTCCATGAAAATATCACCACATGCCACATGTGGTGATATTTTCTTTTAATTTTATTTTATGAAGTTCTGTATGTAAAGGTCTAGACTTGCAATACCATTTAAATAAACTTACGGATTATCCAGTAAAGGGACAAAATAAAATAAAAAGATGCAGCCATTTGGACAAATTGTTTTACAGAGTGTTATAAAATTAAATGTATAATTACCATATGACCCAAAAATCTCACTCCTCCTAGTAACCAAGTGAAATGAAAACTTGTATTTACACAGCACTTTTTGCAAATGTTTGTAATGACTTATTTATATTCACCAAATGGGTGGATAGAGAATCAAACCATTGTACATTCCTACACTGGAATACTATTCAGCAGTATGAAGAAATAAACTACTTATATACTTACCACGACTAATTACAGGATGTTTTATGCTAATTTAAGTAAACAAGGCAATTTAATGCAGAAGGCAATATGGGAATTATTCTATTTATGATTCTCTGTGAAAGTAAATCTAGTGGGGCAGAAAACAGATCAGTGGTTGTCATGAGAAGTTAGTAAGCACATTTAGGCAGTAAATTATATTATGATGGCTAGTTTTAAAACAATGAGTTTTTAAAGTTTTCATGAGTTTTAAAAGAATATTTGTCATGATCATGGTTGTCTCACTGTATTCTATTTGATGTTATTTTACATAAGCACATGACACACACCATCACAATGTATTTTACTAAGGTAAAGCCACAGATGATGTTTTCTTTATTTACAGACTCAAATCTTAACTAACAAGGTCGTATGTTTTAATATTTATAAGTTAATTTTGGGCAATTCTGCATTTTTCCCTCACTCCAGAGCAATGATGTCTGTGTGGTGGTTATCATCACCTTTTACAGACTCGCATTGCACTGTGCTCCTGGCTGTCTGTTGCAGAAAGGCCCCATCTGTGAATAGGCTCCTGATAGCCCTCGTCTAAGTCAGCACAAAGAACGATCAAAGCTAAAAACAAAATCCATTTGTAGATAAAAATGAATTTTATAGACCATTATAACCTCGGTTACCTCTCAGCAGTGTTTTGAGGATTACTGGGTCATTACAAAGTTTCAAAAACATACCGCAGAAAAAGTAGAAATGGATACGTTTTGCAATACAGGTAAGTTTTATTTTAATAAAAAAAATCTTTAAATGATCCCTTGTGATGGCTGCGGTAGAAGATTTAACAGACACAGTAAAGCTAGAGCTCAAGAGATTTTGCCTGCCTGGGATTTTTGTTATCATAAATTTTATCATTAAACTTTTACCCTTAGAAAAGAACTCATATAAGACAGCTGATGTTTCAAATTCACGGGAAAAGTACATTATTTATTTGAGTAGTTGAATTTGAGGAAAAACTCCATTAGAATACAAATCTAAAAAGTAAAATGTATGTGAAACTGGGAGACACATGAAATAGCTATTCTCTTTTTAATCTTAATAGGTCTACTTACAATAGAATTTTAATCAGAGCAAAATATAATTTAATTGAGAAAAATATTTACTCTCATAGGCAGTGTATAAGTGGAAATGTGAGGCAACTATCAAGACTTAGAAAGCACTACATTTTAAAGCCATTGACTGATACCTAAACTTGTGCAAGGAGGCGGTATGCTGGCCGTGAACTAGCCTTTAGTTTATCTTTCCTTTAAACTATTTTACTAGTATCTCCATGAGGTGATATTTTGTTACACTAACCAATGCTTCTGTAGGTGCTGTACAAATTAAATAATAAATATCCAATTGAAACTTTTCAAAAATTCTCACATAATGTTCTATAATAAAATGGCTGAATTTTTAAGGAATTTGATGTGTACTGCTGAAAGAACAGGAATTATGATAGAGGAAGATTTCAATTATTCATGGGAATGCATAATGTTGTAGACACTTTGGAAGACAGTTTTCAGTTTCTTGCAATTTTAAACATAGTCTTACCATACAATTTAGTAATCATATTCATGAGTATTTATCCAATTGATTAAAAAAGGTACATCTATAATATATATATATATATATATTTTTTTTTTTTTTTGGTGCTGGGAATTGAACTCAGGGCCTTGCACTTGCTAAGCAAGCACTCTAACCACTGAGCTAAATCCCCAGCCACATCTATAAAATATTGAAGGCAAATGTTTATAGCAACTGTATTCATAATCACTGAAAACTGGAAGCAACTTAAATGTCTGTCAATAGGCTAAAAGATAATACTATGAAACATTTATCCGATGGAATATCACTTATAGAAAAAATAAATATAGTAACCCCTTTACATGTACAGTTTCATTTACCTATGACCAACTATAGTCCAAATATAATGAAAAAAATCCAGAAATAAATGTTTTATTTTTATTACTCTATATATATACTTTGTGTGTGTGTGTGTGTGCACGTGCACGCGCGCCAGGGATCCAACTCAGGGCCTTGTGCTTGCTAGGCAAGCACTCTAACCACTGACCTAAATTCCCAGTCCACAGCATATTTTTATGTTTGTTGTATTTTGTTGTCAATGTTGCTAACCACTTACTAAGTCTAAGCTCATAAATTTTATTTTAGTTACGTATGAATATGAAAAAGAGTACGTAAAAGATTTAGCACTACTCATGGTCTCAGGCGTCTAGTGGGGATCTTTGAATATATATTTGATGGATATGAGTGGGACTAGTACAGGCTATTAAGTCACAAAAGGACATGGATTGACTTTCAATATATATTGAAAATGAAAGATATTCTCTAAAAAGACTATATGCTGTATGATTTCAATGACATGATATTCTAGAAAGGTAAAACTCTAAAAATAATACAAAATGAGCAGTTGTGAAGGATTTGGGGAAGGAAGAAATATTTGAATAGGTAAAGTACATAAAAATTTTTAAGGTGGTAAAACTATTCTATATAATACTGTAATATTATAATGATAATATTGGAAGCAGTAATAACAGTGGAAGCATCGCGTAGCAAACATGTTAAAACCAGTATAAAGAGTAAACCTTGATGCAGGCAATTTTAAAAGTCCCTAGGAGATAAAGAAATGACAGTCTGGCATATTCAATGCTGAATATGAGAAAGCAGTTTAACTGCATTATAAATTCATAAAACAAGTTCCAAAATTATGGCAGTTTACCTCTGTGGTCTTCACACATAACTTAATCATCAGAAATCATAAGAAAAGGATAGAACTGGTACCATTTGAGGGGAATTGCACCAAATGCCTGGCCAGTGCTACTTAAAACTGTAAAAAAAAAAAAAAATCAAACATAATATAATTAAAAGTAATCATCTCAGCTGAGTCTAAGGGGCTGAAATTTAATGCAGCATTCTAGATGAGATCCTGATCAGAAAAAGTACATGAAGTAAATACTAAGGCATTTTGAATAAATTTTGTATTTTGGTTAACAGTAATATATCTGTATTGATTGATATAACAATATCAATATTGATTTTACCAAATTCATCACAACAGTATCAGTTTTAAAATGTGTCATGTACATGTACCAAATACCCACAATGAATATAAACATGATACTCATCAATATGAATTAAAATAATAATAGCAATAATAACGAAAAATGGAGAAAAGGAATCTGGAGATGGAGGGAGGTGGGTGGGGAGGGAAAGGGGAATAAAAATATAATCAAGATGTGTTAAGTACATGTAACTACTCTCTAAAATAAATGTAAACTTTATGTATTGTGAACCTATACCAATAAAATAATTTTTTAATCAGATTTTAATGATAGAGGAAACTGGACACAGGATATGAGGCCTGTCAGTACCTGTTTCTAGTTTGTAAATTCATATAAACTGCTTTAAAATATGAGCAAAAAAATTTTAGAGAAACGTATAATATCTGACGTATTAATTATAATCTCTTTAAGATGACGTAATTATAGATGAAACGGCTCTGATTACATTTTTCAGAAATGTAAAAAACAGTGAGGAGATTTAGTAAATGACAGTTCTTTTCCATCTCCTTTTCCCAAATCATTGGAAACATAGAATACTGAAACTTTTGTAAATATATAAAAACTGATTACCTTCACAGGAATATCAGTCTAAGATTATCTTTGAGGAAAAACTGTATACCCTGAAAAGATATGTAAAATAGTTCCTTAAAACAATAAGATCCATTTAAAATAAATAAGATAAAAATAAATGTTGGCTTTTAAAATCAGGCACAAATCATTATAGAATTTAAGTATTTTTCTGAGGAAAATCAACTGCCAAAAAAAAAAAAAAAAAGAAGAAGAAGAAAAAAAAAACCTTCAAGGGGTTGGGGTTTAAGTATGCATTCATTACAAAACCTGAGAGAACTTTATTGAACAAATATTGTGATTCTAGGTAGATTAGAAGCCAGAATCCATGAACTGTTTTCCAGTGTTTTGTTTTGTTTTTCTTTCCTCTCCTTCAATACAGTATTTACATCTTTCATTACAAAACCACATGCAACTTTTGCATACTCACAGGACATTTTAAAATTGGCGCTTCGGTCTGAGGGGCCACAATCATCTCGATTTGAACAGCTTTCCTTCACTAACTACATTTCTTTTGTTTACCTAAGGCCAAAAATTAAATTTAACTTGATTATGATTCTAGAAAAAAAAAAAACAATTATCATGTTTCTGTATAATCAAAGAAAAATTTAAGTGGGAGTTAATTATCCACAGATGATGAGATGGATCCCAGATTCAGGTCCAGACATAGTCAAATTCTTTAATTCAATCTTCTTTGAGTAGCTTGCTTTATTAGTTTCCTCTAGAGGAAAAGTATCAATCAATTGATTAATATATAGATATTTATAGAAAAGTGTTAGGTGAGCGTACAGGCTCTAAAGAGGAAGGGTCACAGTATCAGAAGAGGAAGGATCACAATGGCTATCTGCAGATTCAGAGGCAGAAGAGTCCAAACTGGCTGCTTGAGCGCTGAAGAACAAGAGGATTTGGTGGCAGTCAACAGCTTAAGAATCAGAATCTCACTATAGAGTTACTGGTGAGAGTCTGTTGAACAGCCACAGATCGTGTTAGAAGGCTGAAGAGTCTGCACTAGAAGGTTAAAGAAACTGGAGACAAACATTCAAACAAAACAGAAACAACTAGAAAAATTGGAACTTCTCCAAAAAAGAGGACAAGCTTCCTTTTTCTTTCCCTTTTTATTCCTTTCAGGCTACAAGCTTATTGGTTAGTGCCACCCACATCTGGGGTAGTTCTTCCCCTCTCAGTTTGCTAGCTCACTTGTCAATCATCCACACACATGCCCAGAGCTTTACTAACCTGCTAGATGGTTTATAAGTCAAATTAACGTATCATCAATTAAGTATCACATTTCCTTTTCCATCAAAAGGCCTTTCCTCTTACAGTAACTCATTAGGTACAAGTACTATTACACAGTCCAAACTGTTAATGTAATTGAATTGTACTGATCTCTGAGCATAATGATGTAGGGATGTACTCCAAGTCATTTGCAAGTGCCTCCACCACGCAAACTTATTTGTAATGGTTACCATGCTCCATCACCACACACAATATTGTAACCCCATTTCAGATGTCAGGAAATGGTCAGAGGAGAGTATCTGTTGTGCACTGAGACCCCTCGTACTTCAGGCTTTATTAATTTAACCCCTTTGTGACAGAAAAGGATACTTTTTCCTTAGCATCAACCCTGATTCTAACCTGTATCTTCACTATATACTGCAAATATGAGAATATTCTCAGGGAAAAAAATAAATTTTAGGGATATCAGTTCTCAAATTCATCCTTTTCCTTCCTATTGTTTTCACATTTTTTTTTCAAATGTTGACATCCTGTTTACTTTCTCTTTTCCCTCTATGTGTAAACAATATAAAATATTTCATTGATATATTGGACAAAAACAGAGCTAAATAACCCAATTCCATGATGGTTTAAAAAGTTCATCCCTTCAACACAATGCAAGATTTATGCGCAGCCCACACAAGAGGACATATTGCCGGGTTCCATACCAAGTATTTCCAATTCCTATCTAGATAATATTCAAATATTGGAGGTCCCAACAGTAACACTGAAACAAACCATCTTGGAAAAAAAGAAAGAATGAAAGAAAAGCCTTTAAAAAGACAAATCCAAATGCCTCAGTAACCATATATAAACTTAAATGAGATTTATTTCCCAATAAAATCTTTTTTTCACTCACAATCACATCAATAAATCTTGTGTACTTGAAGATAGGTATCTAGATAGGTAAGCAACTAGAAGGTTGCTTTCTTGTTGCTTCAAGGTCATGCCCCAGTGACCTGTCTCCAACCAGGCCCTTTCTCATCAGGAAAGCGCCATTGGTTTGAAGATAATTTCCTCCCCTCTGCACCAAACGCAGTTGAAGGATTTTACAATGGTTTGCCATTGCCATTGACAGCAAGCAGTAAGAAAGTAAGACACCTGTGGAGCGCGTTAAAGGGGGCTGTCATCTCTAATAGTATTTATCTTAGTTACTTTTCTCATTGCTGAGACAAAACACTTGACACTCAAAATTAAAGGAAGAAAAGTTTATTTGAAGATAGATATCTTTAGTTGAAGAGAAGTATTTTCAAGTATCTTCTTTACCCAATAAGACAAAGGAATAATCCAAAATGATTAAAGAAAAATATAGGAATTAACGTATCTTTTAAAATTTGTTTTAAGTTGGGGATTTAGCTCAGTGGTTAGAGTGCTTGCCTTGCAAGCACAAGGCCCTGAGTTCCATCCCCAGCACCAAAAAACAAAACAAATCAATAAAATTTGTTTTAAATATTTTTAAGGTTTAAAAAGTACTAGTAGGAGAACATTTTCTAAACGAACATCCTAATGGAAAACCATTGTAAAAAGCTTCAGCTGAGTTTGGTGCAAGGGGTGGGACTTAAAGAGGCTGTCTTTCTTCCAGTGAGGGGGTTTGGTTCCTTTGTCGCAGATGAGGTATTTGAGTGTGTTTGCAGTTGTTTCTGCATCTTCTAATCTGTTCCATTGATCCTCAGGTCTGTCTTTTTGCCAGTGTCATGCTGTTTTTAATCACAGTAGCTTTATAGTATAGTTTCAGGTCAGGGATTGTGATGCCCCCTGCCTTGCCCTTGTTGCCCAGGACTGTTTTTGCTATTCTTGGTCTCTTCTGGTTCCACATGAATTTCATGATTTCTTTTTTTGATTCTGTGAATTATGTTAATGGTATCTTGATTGGAATTGCATTAAATCTGTATAGTAATTTAGGAAGTACAGCCATTTTCACTATATTGGTTCTTCCTACCCAAGAACACAGCATATCTTTCCATTTTCTAATATCCCTTTCAATTTCCTTTTTTGGAGTGCTGTAGTTTTCAATGTAAAAATCCAACCACTGTAGAAATCAGTATGGAGACTCCTCAAAAAAGTACAACTAGAGGTTCCATTTGACCCAGCTATTCCTCTGCTTAGTATCTTCCCAGAAGAGCTGAAAACCACCATACCACAGTGATATATGCAAAACCATGTTCATAGAAACACAATTTGTAACAGTTAAGTCTTGGAAACAACCCAAATGCACAACAAGTGATGAATAGCTAAAGAAAATGTAGTTTCTCTACACAATGGAGTACTACTCTGTCATAAAAAAGGATGAACCATAGACATTTGTAGGTAAATGGATGCACCTTGAGAACATACTCTTAAGTGAAACAAACCAGACACTCGTGAGTACACATTGAATTGTTTCTCTGATAGGAGAAACCATAAGTGTAAATAGGTACAAAGAGGTATAATAGATATTAGGTAAAAGAAAGATAACATTCGAAAGAGAGGAGAACTAGAAATGGAGAAAGGGGAAAGAAGGAAGGGGAAAAGGAAAAAAAGGGGAAAGGGAAAAAATGGAATAATGTAAACAAACCTGCTGTAAATAGGGAAGGGTGGGGGAGTGGAAGGGAGGGGTGGGGAAGAGGGAGTGAAACCAAGATACATCAAGTACAGGTACAAAATAACCACGATGAATGTGATAATTATGTACCCAATGTACCAATACATGGTCTTGGTAAAAGAAAAAAAAAAAAAAGGTGGGAATTGTCTTCAAAGCAGTGGAGCACTCCTGATGCCCTTTCACCATGCTTTTTCTGCATTTTGCCAGCAAACCCTGGACTGTAACTTCTGAAACTGTAAATCAAAATAAACTTTTTAAATTGTGGGTGTCAGGTATTTTGTCCCAGCAACAAGAAAGTAAGACACCTGTGGAGTGGGTTAAACTGGGCTGACACCGCTAATGGTATTTATTTTGGTTACTATTCTCATTGCTGAGACAAAATACCTGACACCCAAAGTTAATGGAGGAAAGGTTTATTTTGGCTCACAGTTTGTAGAGATTTTAGTTCATAGTTTGTTGGCTCCAGCGCAGGGCGGTATAGCAGCAGCCAAGTGAGAAGAGTCAATTTATGGTGGGCAGAAGATAGCAAAGCAAGCAAGGGACCAGCAAAGCAAGGGGCCAGCAATGAAAATGGGAGCTGTCTTTCTGTCCCTTATATTTTATCCTTTTATATTTATCCCCTTGGGGCGGGTAACATTCACACCGTTAGTCCCAGCATTGCACCATGGATCAACCCCACTATTACATTTTGATCCCAGCAGCACACACACTTGGTCCAGCCACCTCCTAAAAGCCCTGCTTGTGACTGGATGA
Source organism: Hystrix cristata (assembly GCA_004026905.1). NCBI lineage: Eukaryota > Metazoa > Chordata > Mammalia > Rodentia > Hystricidae > Hystrix > Hystrix cristata. The sequence goes on along the minus strand of PVJO010000479.1, from coordinate 119,528 downwards.
GGCTTTGGGGGGACATCTAGACACAAACCATAGCAGTGTTTTTCTGTGATTTACTTTTGAGGGTGAAGAATTGTATTACTTTATTTCTTTGGTTTTCACATATGCTGATACAACATTATGGGATCTGAGATACAGTGTACACAGTGATTTCACAATGAAAAGTGGCAATTTCCTTATCAGAATGATGTATAATAAGAAAAATGACTTGCATTAACTCATTTAATTTTGCAAATTACTGATACTGGACAGTCATATTTAAATTTGAAAGAAGAGACTGTAACATAAGTTAGTTAATTTAAAATGTAAAATGTTTCAACATAAATGTAAGTTTTAAATTAAAGAAATATATTTTCTCACAATCTACATACTCTCTTTGGCTTAAAACATTAAAAATGAAAGAAAGAAAAGAGCTACAGACTCTATAAATGTATGCAGTCAATGGGAATGAATTCAATTTTACCATTTCATATTGTAGTTTATAAAACACTATTTCAGAGGTTGGAGAAATCTGAATTTCTCTTGTACATTATCATAACTGTGTATTTTTTTATCACCAGTTTATAAAATGTGATTGTTAAAGGTGTCAGGATTTCTTTATATTTATAGCTGAACAAGTACATTAATAGTTTATGTATATGGGGCCATGAAAAGGAATAGAGATATAAAAAATAAATAATTTGGGTTTAAAGATTTTTGCATGTAAAATTATATACAAACTATAAAAATGTTATAGAAAAGTATGATCCACATCATAAAGTCCATATAATGCTGTTATGACCCCCAAAAGACTATTATTCAATGAAAAATATTTAATAAATAGATACAAGACATATAAGCTACTACAGTATTTTAAAGAAAACTTTTAAATTAAAAATTTCCCCTCTTTTCAGCATAGTATTCTTTTTAACAGATTAATATACATTAGGGATTTTACATTCATCATCACACCTAATCCTCATTTAAAGAGATTTATATTTTAATCTTTAATTCAGACAAAAAAGAAATTAAGGCTTAGATAGACTAAACAATTTTACCCAACTAAAATCAAATACTATTTAGCCACTGGCTGTGTGCCCATATTTTCATAATTCCAAACCTGATTTTTTTCACCCTTTTGTTGTGGATATTTCTACTTGCACTTACACTTCATTAATACCCGACATGAAATATGCTGATAGAATTCTCAGATTTTGAAATTAGTTTTGCTTCGCACAATTAAAGAGGCATTTTATCTGTCTCTTTCTAAAAATTGAAACACTAACACTTGACACTAATTTTTGAGAAAGTTTCATTGAGACCTCTATTCATAAATTATTTAGCAAAGTTTTCTTAATCCCCAACTATGTCACAGGTACTATATTTCTTACAATTGACACAGCAGGGGAAAAATTAAGTAAAATCCCATGATTCCATAGAAATAACGTTCTAGATGTAAAAGACAGGCAGTAAATTCAATTGCATACATTTGTCATTTTAAATGGTGAAAAATATTTTGGGACAAAACAAATTTCAACTAACACAATAAACTAACAGCGTAGATGAAGATGCAGTTTATACTGGGATGGTTAGAGCAGTCCCAGCTGAGGGCGAGAGCAAAGACTCAAGCGTAGGGAATCAGGTCATTGTCTGGGTAAAGCCATCTCAAGGCACAGAGCCTGCAAGTGCAAAGACTCTGAGTTGAAAGCGGTGTGGAGTTCTCAGGGGGCAGCCCAGCAGCCGATGCTGTCAGACCAACGAGACAGTGAAGTGGAAAACGTGGAAGATGAAGTAGATGCAAATGACAGTATCAGATGCCTCAGGCTTGGTGTGTCACTGGCTATATCTTAAGTGAAATGAAAACCTCTGGAAGACATTTAGCACAAGTATCACATAACATAATTCAAATTTTAGCAGTATGATGTGGCTACTCAGTTAAGAGGCAAGAGAAGAAGAGTAAAGACCTGTTAGGAGGCAGAAGAATTAGTAAAAGAAACTTCATTTTGTACATGCTAAGTTTCTCCTACTGACTAGAATGTAAGTAGAGAAATTGAAAAGAAATCTGCATACAAAATCTGAATTTTAGGAGAGATATCTAGGCAGGACATACTAATCTGGAGTCAACAGGTCATGAGTGGCATGAGAGCTACACATAGAATATCAGCAGAGAAAGTCACGGGGCATTCTACCATTAGGAGGTCAGTTCATAGATGAAGGGACATTATCAAAGGAAACCGAGAGGGAAGGCTTATTACAGAAGTATAAAAAGGACAGTATGTCGAGTGACTTGTCAAGAAAATATTTCAAGGAGTTAATGATAAGCTGTGTTACGTGCTGCTGGAGTGGAGAAAAAAGTGAACCCTGAGGCACGAATAATGGATATAGTAACATGTGGGTCTCAGCAGTACTTATTGAGAGGTAGGGAAACGACTGGAATGAGTGGATTCAAATTAGATGAGTAGCAAATATACACAACTCTGGATAATTTTGTTGTAAACAGACTGGAAGGAAAAGCGAAGTTGAGAAAATATTTCTGTTTTATAGTTTATTTGTTTAAGAAGAAAAAGGTCATGTTTTGCTACCGAAATTAGACAAACTTCAGTTGCAGGAAGGATAAAAATAAGTTGAAGAAGGAAGTTCTCAAACAAAAGACAAATCATGGCATCTGGGCTACACAGGAGCTCTGGGACGCAGGCCTCGGATCAGCGGCCTGTCAGAGCCCGGGCTGCACAGAGGTGGCGAGCTGCCTTTAGGGCCTCCCCCACCTTTCCAGTTGCTTCCTGAGTTCCGCCTCCTGTCAGATCAGCAAGGGCATTAGATTCACCAGGAAGCCACAGTTCTGCTGTGAACTGCCCATGAGAGGGATTCAGATTGGGAGCTCCTTAGGAGAATCTGCTCCAGAAATGTGTCCTTATCCCCATTTGTGGAAAAATCGTCTTCCATCAAACTGTCCCTGGTACCAAAAAGTGTTGGAGACTGCGATTCTACACATTAGAGTCTTTAGACAGTGTATACTCTAAAAAATTCAAATGATAATTACAGTATATAGATGTAGGCAGGTGGGCAGCAGTGATGGTAGAAAGCTTGTAAATTATTTCTGATTTATTGACATTTTCTAAAGTAACATAAGAAATAAAGGGATTTAAGGGCGGAGGAGAGGAAAGGGATGGAAAAAAAAATAAACAAGCTATACTATTTACGTCTACCCACTCGCCAAGACAAACGTATACTTCACATACTCCAAACATGTACTGTACTAATAAAAGAAGAAAAAAGGTAAGGTCATAAGTTCAACGAACAGAGGAAGAGGTACCAGCATTTGAGATGATTCCTTGTAATTACCGTACAAAATACCCAGAGAGTGAACAGGAGATAAGTAATACAATTCTTTATCAACATCAAGAGCCCACAGAGAAAAAGAAGCATGAACAACGATGCACGGGCAGCGGGGCAGTGTGTCCTCCAGCCACATTCTGCTACAGAATTGCAGGGTAGACAGCACGGACAGCTTCAAACAGGGCTGCTGCGCTTTGTGAACACTGACCCCCACAATCCCTCTCTTTTTGATTTGCTTGACATACAATGTTTATGTTGAGCGCATAACAAATAGAAGTGATTTTGAGGAGTAGATCTTTCTAAATAATTCCAAGAGGTAGTAACAGAAGGTCTTGCTTTATGGCATTTTCTATGATGCTCAGCACATCATCACCAGATCAGAAATGTCCTCAATGCCTCTGTCAAAACTACACGATTCCACATGAGTACATATTGAATTGTTTCTCTGGTATGAGAAACCCTAAGTGTAAATAAGGACAAAAAAAGTATAATAGACACTATGTTAAAAAAAGAAAAAGTAATATTCAATAGGGAGGAGAATTAGAAAGGGCGGGGGGAGGAGGAAAGAAAAAAGAAAAGAAAGGGAAAAAATGGAAAAATGTAAATAAAGCTACTGTAAATAGGGAAGGGAGGGGGAGTAGAAGGGAGAGGTGGGGAAGAAGAGGGGAAAACCAAGATATAGCATGTACAGGTACAAATTAACTATGATGAATGTGATCATTATGTATACAATGTACCAATACATGTTCTTGGTAAATAAAATTGAAAAAAAAAAAAAAAAAAAAAACCCTGCATGATTCCATCAAAGAAAAGCCAGGATTTCCACTTAGGTTGTAGTTCGATCACAGTTTGAATTTGAATGCAAAGCTGGGGGTCTCTGTGTGATACTGCGGTTCTGCATTCTGGGGTGTATGTGAACACAAGATCCTTTTACATCTTATATTCAGAGGTGTGCAACATGGGAGGCTCCTGGGAAATTTTAAAGACATTTAAATTAAATTGTAATAGATAATATTTCTTCACGGGCATGCATTTTATTTTCAAAGTTAATAACTTAGGAGAGACTTGTTTAATTTTCCTCCTAGCAAGGAGTCCTGGAGTTATTTTTTTAAGAGTTCAAATTCTAGTGATGTTGTAGAAATTATGATGTCCCAGAACAGAAGCCAGAGAAAAAATAGAAGCCGACAGGAACACCAGGAGCGGCCACTGACAATCATCATAAAATGTGAACGCACAGGATGGTTTGCAAGCAACATGGGTTTCTTTTCCACACAACTATTTAAAACAGGATTTGTAGACAACGTTGTCATATCCATTACTAGAGATGAAATAAAAAATTTGCCAAAAGCCCATCACATAACAACTGCATTTTTGACTGAGCAAGCAGTTCAAAGCTCTTAAGTAAATTACTTTAAGGGGATAAAGCATTTTCCTTTTGGGGACTAAAATTTGGACCATGAGGCCATAAAATGGAAATATTGTTATCCTTTGAATTCACTAAAATGAGTCACATACATAAAATATGCTCAATAACTATTTTAATTTCAACAGTTAGAATGTTTATTCTTTCCAGGATTTTATTTTTAACTGCAACAGGAGTTGAGAAACTCTGGCTAATGAGGCTCCAATAAGAAAGTTGTTATTCAAATGAGAGCATTGATCCCTGACCCTCTGAGCTTTGTCCCCTGCGCATTAGTGTTTTGAAACACACATAACTTAGCTATTTATCCCCTGATGTTATTCACTTTAATCGTAGATCTGTGGATCTTTTTTCTTCTATTCTGTCCTATTAATTCTAATAAGAATCCATTTTTAGGAAATCATTGACAGAGTCTAAACTACAAATGTTCACTTGATCTGCTTACTCCTTTATGGACACTGAATGTCTTGACTACATAAGGCACCCTTTAGGTCACTCCAGTTGTCCTTTCATTCCACCAGAACCTTATAGCTATAGTATTATATGGCCAAGTACCGACTCTGTCATTGTATATTTTTCTTATTCGGTTATTCGTAGAGCACAAAAATTGATAGGCATTTCATTAGAATGGAGGAAAAAGTCCACGAAATGCTCATGCGACCTTGTAAGATTTACAGCCATCAAGCTATAAGGAGATTAAGTCTATAATAATAATAGTTTTGAATTTTAAATGTTCCATAATTTATGAATGCCTATTATAGACTCGATCTTACAAAATCTCATGTACATTTCAGGAAGTTTAGATAAAGCTACGAGAAAACAAGCATACACAATATTTCAAGCTCCACTTAAATTTGCAAGACAAGGTTTTATAGTTAGATCGGATTGTTAATTTTCAAAATGAAATTCGTTATAATCAATACGAATCCTTTAAACATTTTCATAGTAAATGCTTTAATAAAACTAATGCTGTAAAATACTTTGTGATACTCTTATGACATCAATTACTTTGTGATATATTTGCTATGTCAGAATAGATAAAGGAATTGTATTTTTGTATTTGTGACTAATATACAGTAAGTTATGTACAAAGCAGTTTTAAGTGTTTTGAATGTTAATAAATTAAAAATATATCAAAATCTATAATTTATAAAATTGTTAATTCAAAAGCAAAATGATTATACATATTTTTCCCAGAGTGATAGCCATTGATATATATAGCTATCAGTCCATGTCTCCCTATATTTTTGAGGCAAGACCTTCACTTACTATAAAACAATAACACTTTTATAAAAAATATTCAGTGTATATTTATAGTAAAAAATTTCAAAGCCAAACATTATTAAAAAAAAAAAGTTTTAAGATTTAAAATCTCAGGGGCTGGGGATTTAGTTCAAGTGGTAGAGTGCTTGTCTAGCAAGCACAAGGCCCTGAGTTCCATCCCCAGCACCCCCCAAAAGATTTAAAATCCCCGATTTAATTGTACACACATTCGCTTTCCCTCTCTCTCTCTCCCGTACATCTTTTCTAACTTGCTTGCTTGCTCTTTTTTTTTTTTTTCCTTATAACAAAAGTGTTCGCTTATTCTGGCTTCTGTTCTGTCAATACTAAGGGAAAAAAGCAACTTGATTTTGCCACTATAATATAACGGCAAATTTTCCAGTTTAAAACTTTGTAAGATGACTTCAGACATTCTTTTATACCCTCCATAATTTCGTTCCATTCCTCCAAGTGGTATCTCAACTTGGGGTGGGGAAATACATCACATCCTGGCAGCTAGAAGGAGCCTCATGCCCATTTGTCAGCTTCTTGATTCTCACAACCGTTGACTGAAAACAGAATTGAACACATGGAGCTTGTTGACACGTATTGTCATCCACTTTCTGTTTGCTCCCTATCTCAGCTTCTGGTATAAAAGTCTGTCATTTTACGTAACAGATCTCTTCAACCTTATGGAATCGATGAGCAATTTCTGTAATTCAGACCTATTTGGTAAAACCTTGGTTTTGGCCAATCTGATGTCAGTGAGGGTGGGACCCTAATTTCCTCTCTCACGGTCTGAAGATGCAAGCCATCTAGTCTTCTGGACTACTGCTTTCCATCATTTGGGTGGGAAACCCTACTGGGAAGCTTCCTGTAAGGAAGTGGGAAAATCACTTCTCTATTCTCAGTTACTCTTGTAAATCTAAGTTTCCATTAGAGTACTCTATTCCCTGGCACACATCACAAGTTCTGGAGTATTCTGGACTCATTTAACCCTGGTTTTTATTCTTTAAATGTCTGTAGGAGCCCTCTGAAGCCTAGGAATCGATTTCACCTTCTCTGTCATTTGATTGTGACATACATTAACTTCTATACCTTGCTACCTGTTATGGTGAATTTTAGGCTTCCAGTCTCAAACATTTTAAAGTATTTTTATTTTTAATTGGCATATAGTAATTATATATTTTTACTCTATGTGGTACAGTGAGGCATTTCAATATATGTTTCAAATGTGAAATAATCACATCAGGGTAACTGACATACATGTCCGGGCAGATAACATGATTCCTTCATGCTAAGTGTTCAGAAATTATTATGACACCAAAAATTATTATCCACTTAAAAAAACAAATATCTAGAAAATGAAAGATTTGATTTTAGCACTGTTTGCCCAGAAATGGAAACCAATACTGTGTTCTGACTCCTCTCCCTGGCCACATCTGGCTGGCTTTGCGTGAATGATGGTCGCTTTTATTGGCAGGAAGACTGGCCAGACCAGGAACATCCACCAGAAAATAATTATAATCTACAGATAGCTAGAAATAACATACAGTTTAACCTTCCTAGATATTATAATATATATTATGGATTAAATTAATTATTCATTTGTTGCATAAGATTTTGCTAATAAATTTTGTATCTCTGCATTTTTTTCAAAAGAATTGTTCCCAGAACATGTATTTGTTTTTGTTTTTCGGGTTTTTTTGTTTTGCTTTGTTTTTTATTTTTACCAACAACATGTATTGGTACATTGTATACATAAGGTCATAATCAACATGGTTATTTTGTATCTGTACATGATACATCTTGGTTTTCCCCCCTCTTCCCCCCCCTTCCTCTCCCCTCCCTTCCATTCACCCACGCCTCCCTATTTGCAACAAGTGTATGAAAAAAATTGTTCTTAAATTACCCCGGTAGTTGAAGATGTTTTTTCTGGCTAGTTATTTCAAACAAAACTTTTCCAGATAGTAGTTTGGAAGAACCATGAAAAATACAACCTGCTATGTACTGCTTTTCTGCCTCTAACTGTGAAAAATAAAATTCTCTGACCACACGTTCTAGATCCCATTTTACAGTTAAATCACATATACCAGTAGATAGCATCTTCCTCTTTTTCAAATGCTCTATTCAGAAACTTTATAAACATTTAATTTAATCATTAGTCCCAAGACAGAGATAATGCTCAGGATAGAATTCAGATTTTGAAAACAAGCGATAAGCTACAAGTGCATTAAAGTGGGGAAAATGAATATTTGTAAGATGAATTTATCTTCTTTCACATTCTGAGGCCCCCCAACATTTTTCCATGCAGGCACAAATTTTCCTAAATAGGAGGTCTGCCTTTGTCTTACCCAATAGCCTTGTCTTCTGCTGAGACATTTGGAAGACTTTGAATCCAGCAACGCTTCAAAATTAAATACAGTAACATCTGAATTATTTGAAGCATTCATTCAAAGTAACAGCAACAAGCAAAACTAAAGAACAACAAACATCCCAAGATTTTCCCAGTCTTCTCAGTTATTTTACACTGATCATTAACATACAAATTATTACAAAGCTGATTCCAGCCTAGAGAAAAATGATAAAAGCATTTTAAATTATAAAGTAATTTTGCTGTTTGAACTGTATATTTAAACTTCGCATTAATTTAGTCTTTGATTCTGAGAGTTATACTAGCAGGTTTAAATACAGATAATCTTCATCATATGCTTTGAGAAGAGTGAATTAATAATTCCTATGAGGGGACAATATTGGTTGATAAACCTCTTTTAAGAGCTGAGAAAATGCGATTGATGTAGACTGTATTAATGATTGTATGTTGGTAATTTGCATTTTTGCCAAAAAAAGAAAAATAAAACCCCTCCTTTATAAAATGATAGGAATTAACCTATTTAACTTAAAAAGAACACATATATAATCTCATAAGATTTTACTGTAGGGATGTTGTTGTATTTATTAATGTTCACTAAAAACTTTAAAATATAGTGGTAATTTCTACAGTAATGTTACTTGCCCAGAGCAGTGATTTTCAAATGTTTTGCACTCAGAAACCTTTTAAAAATAATTGAAGTTTCCACAAAATATTAAAGTCGATCTACTTAGCTATATTTCCCATATTAAAAATTAAAACTGTGACATTTACACAATACTCATGATTAATCCATTTGAAAATAAGAATAACAATTTTGTGCTAATGTAAATGATATGTTGTTTAGAATATTTGAAAATTTCTACAATGTCTAGAGTGCCAGAACCCAGCTGAATTTTCACACCTGCTTCTGCATTTAGGTGGTCAGAGTTTCTGGCCAGCTCTACTATACACTCAAGAGCAGGTAAGAGTAAAAAGGGGGAATAATCCAATGTAATTTATCTATCTTCTTTAAAAGCAAAGACTCCCATTTGTTTGTATTTTCTCCATGACCTACACATCTGCATAAGTGATAAAAGCCCTTCAGCATTTCTGTGGCATAAAATATTCTGGCATAAAATTTTCTGTGGCATAAAATATTCTGTGGCCTGAATATTTATTCTAAAGGTACTAGAGTTATCTATGGCAGGAACTTGCTTAAATTTGAGTTAATACAGCCATATTTCTTCTTCCAATTATTAAAGATACATTAGAGACTGTTTCAAATGATATAGATGATCCTACACTAGTAAAATGCAAATAATGTAACTATACTTTGCTGATAGATACTAATGAAGAATGTGTTTTGTTTAGCAGTCACTCATTTATAGTTGATCAATGATACTTTGTGATCTTGTTATTAGAGGAAAACTATAGACATTCTGACAATGACTGCTAATAATTGAGTTAATTAGGATACTTTCAAAATCCTACTAGGGTATAATTATGATTACTGGAAACTTTGATGCTTAAAAATATTTAGACACACACACACATATATATTACAAAGTGTTTTTGTAATATGAATATTGTATTCTTGTCACTTTGAATCTGCTTGCATTTGCAAATTGTCATTGATAAAACTAATCACTGTAATTTTTGCTACAAAAATAGACCTCTTCAGATTTGATATTTAATGTTTCAATATAAGGATTCTGAATAATGAATAGAGACAATCTATATACAATCTCTATAGTATGTAGAGAATTATATCCACTCCTTTCAGGAGTCATTTCCCTTTACAATCTGAGTGTACAAATGGATCTGTTTGCATACTTGAGAATACAAAATGAGGTCTAAAAGTATGACAGAGGTTTAAATAAAAATTACAATAAAAGAAATATTGTCATTAATCCTCCTCAACATTCTCCCTCTCTCTCCAAACACACTTATCCCACAGTTCTTGATGGTTTCTAAACCATTGTGGATGATCTGTTTCATGTCTTTAGTTTCCCTGCCATAGATGCCTCGATATCCTGAATTGATTCAAAATGTTTACCTCTCAGGGACATCTTGAGTTTGGGGAAGATCCAGTGAGTAAGGTGGATGAGGAAATATCAGGATATTTTTAAAATCTTGTATTTCCATCAGATGGTACTTGGTAGCAGCATTTGTTCTGTTTTGGATCACACCTCATACAGATGCTCACAAAAGGGGCTTCCAGAACTGCTTCAGAAAGAGTAAGGATGGCGACATAAGAGTGCTCGAAATCCCCTTTCCCCGTTTTCATTCCTGTTATTACTGTTCTTAACTCATGTTTATGACATATAATGTTCAGATTCAGAGTGGTTATTAAGTTTCTGTCCATGGCATATTTAATTCTACTTTTAGAGGTAGAGGGAGGGAGGTGGGCAGGAAGGGGAAAAGGAGTAAAAAAAGAATCCAGCTATAATATGTATGTGTACCCACTCTCCAGACTGTGGGCAGCCAGCAACGGAAACTAGCAGACTAGCAATTTCTACTGAAAGGTACCTGCAGAGAGTTCTGCAGCCCCCAGGCAGCAGAAGCGATTGGAAGAACTCCGGAAAGCTTCCACGGGGTCTGTGAGCCTTGAAAAGGAGCTGAGAGGCATGGCTAAGAACAGGCCTCAGGTGTAACATAAGGGCCGTGAATCACCATCACTCACTCCCAGAGCTGAGACATCAAGGCCCAAGTGCCTCTAGCAGTCTAAAACCAAAGCCACTGACAGAGCTGCACGTTGCTAATCCCTGATTTCCATCTGAATTGAGCAAAAGAACCCTCAGCTGTTTGGCGAAAGTTCTGCTATGCTTTTAGGTGATTTTGTCATATCTAGAGAGAATTAGTGGGAGGACAGTGAGGAAACAGGGAAAAAGAGGCAACACCATTTCGTGGACCGGGTAGAAACATTTCCTACCTTCAGAATTTAGCACCTGTAAATCACAAGATTGCTTAGGAACTAGGGTGCAAAATGTAACTTTTAAGTTACTTTTTAAAAAGGGAGAGAAAGAAAATGGGACATTTCCCCGTAGTCTTCAATAATCTCCCCTACATCTTTTGTAACTTGCTTGCTTGCTTCTGCCCAGAGTTGCAACACTTTGAAGGTTTCAGGTGCATTACATTTGGGTTTATAATCCCAAAGGGGAGATAAATTATAATCTCTTGATGAGTCTGCTAGTACTTTGTATTCAGAGTTCTCTAATTTATCTTACCCAGAACTGAAATTATTTCTAAATATACTATTCTTATTAAGAAACTAAAATCCAAAGCCATTCACAAACTGAGTCTGTCCCAACCATAGGTTGTCAGATAATAGTAAAAACATGCTGTCTTGGTGTGACTAACAGAATTTTCTTTCAACATGGTGATGGTGACACAACAAGGAACTAATGCCGAAAACACATATATACCAATACACACATGCAAATTCTTCTGTAGGAACAAGTAAAATTCCACTAACACACTGCACCATTGAAGATATTTTTGTAATGAAGATTGATTACATATAATTCACTAATGTAAGTATGACTGATGTATAGTGTAATCAACATTGTAGATATATTTTTATGTTGTAGCTAATAGGGCAAAACACATGTTGTTTAAACCAAATTATGGCAATATTTTAACCTGTAAAATTTGCCCTATATCTGAACTGCTTGAAATATTCTTTTAGATATTACCGTTAGTCAAGTATGTAATGAATATAGATTGAATAATTCATGTTTCAGGTATCATAAAATTCTAGAAATAATCTTGAGGTACACTTTCTAATTTGACTTTAATTAGTGCCAGGTGAAACAGAAAAATAACAAGTATTGGCTTGGTTTGATATGTCTCAAAAGTTTTTAGATTTAGTATTCTCACTCAAGTATAAAGAGTAAATGATGAAAATTCTATTCTGTTGATTTGTAAGCTTATGTGAATTTTACAGGATTCTAACATAAATCCAACAGGTTACTGTCTTTCTGAAATGTATCCCTAATAAATATTATTTAATTAAAGTGCTCAGTGTATTGGCAAACTACCATATTTTTAGTACCAACAATCATAACAGTTTCTTCTTTATAAAGCAAGCAACTAGGTACAGTTCCTGGAATTGATTTGATTTAGTAACATGAAACATCAAGATAGTGATGTGATCAAATAGTGATCAAATATTATCATTTATTACATAAAAATATTTATATCCAGAATATATAAAGAATGCATAAAATTCAGTAAGGAAAGGACAAGTTATCAATATAAAAATTGAAAATTGTATTTAGAAATAGAGAAGTACCCAGTAAGTACAGAAAGGGTACTTTGTTACTCTTAGGAAAACATAAGTCGATTCCATTAGCTACCTATCACAATGGGAGGAAAAAGGACCAAATTTTGGCAAGGATAAGGAACAGATAGTCCCCTCATCCATTTCTGATGGCCATAATCTGATATAATCCCTTGAAAATGTATATGTGTGTGTATATATATATGATGGGGGCACTATGCCTGTGCTGTCTTAAGAATCTCATTCCAATGGACCTATTCAAAAGAACACATACATATTTTCTCCAAAATGCTAGCTTAGACAATTTTTATCCATGAAAAATTACTCTGAAAAGCTCCAAATTGGACACATTTCCAAAACTGACTATAAAATAGGTACATGAAAGTAAATTAATATGCATTCACATATTGGTATAGAGAAATAATAACAATCAGACTACAATTAAGTGATTCTATATGGGCAAATCTAATATGTATGCAATTGTTAAAAAGAAGTCACATACAAAATTATACATGCAGCAATATTTCATTTGTAAATTTTTCATTCAAAAAAATAAAAAAATAAAAAAAATTTTCATTCATATTCAAAATATATGTGGTGTTAAAAATCAGGCTAGGGCTTACTCTTAAGTGTGGAGTCTAGTGATTGGAAGAAAGTGAAAGATGGATGCAGAAATTTTGTTAATGTCCTAGAGTTTTAGTCCTTATTCTGGTTAATATGGTCTATTCATTTTCATCAAGCTACTAAATGTTTGTTTGAAGTGGTGCTCTTATTTGTTATATAGGTAAAAATTTTAAAGGAAATGTACATGTTAGTGAGTTTTAGTGCAAATTTACAACCCAGTTAATGATAAGTCTTTTGTCATTGATGCCTGATTTATATCTACTTTAGATTTCTGATGTCATCAAGATTTAGTGAGCTTCTAGGCTAGGACCTAGAATGTTTGTGAATGGCTTCTATCACCCAAGATAATTTCTCCCCCAAATTTTCTTCATTCATTTTCCATGAGTAGGTATTGACAAGATGGAGTTGTTTTTTGATCCATATTTTCTATAGTTGTCGAATAATTACATGGTAATTATTTGATTTTCTATAGAAAAAGTATCAACACTGCAGAATTACAAAGTAAAACCTTGATAAACTGTTATGGAAGAACAGATTTTGAGGTATTGAAAGCTTAGACTTTATTCTATTCATGTAGTCAAATATTATACATGTATGTATTATGATTTGAGATATCTGTTCTTTTTTTTTTTTTAGGTGCTGGGGTCCGTTCTTTTAATGGGAGAAAAAACTATGAGCACTGGCATACACCTTTACGTAATATTCTTTACTAATAACATACTTAAGAATTATCTATTCACATTTTTGTGGATCTTGATGGTTTAAACATATACTGCTCAGTTAAATAACGTGTCTTCATACTGTCTTCCACATTGACTGCTTCTTTTATTGCATATTGAATGTCTGTGGTTTAATGGTTACAGGACCCACGTTTTGTATCTCTACAAGCTAGTAAATATTATGAATACTCTTTATAATTCTTTAGTTTGCTTTTAAATCGTTCGGCCCTTAATGCAGGAAGCATGTAAGCAAGTAAAAACGGATGACATCCAATTAACATGCGCTTTTACAGGTTTAATGGGGAGTTATAAATTTAAATCCCTTCTTTGGCATTTCTAAAGAAAGCATAAGAATAAGTGGAATGAACTGGAGGAAATGTTGCTTTACTCATTTACAATAGATTTTTTCTAAATACTGGTTTTTAGACGGGAAAATTTTGTTTTTCAATGAAAGCCATAAGTTATCTAAAAATTTCTGGATGCTGTACAGCCAAATGACAAAATCCAAATCCTTATACTACATAAGAAAATCATAGGGTCTAAGCTTGGGCTTGCTATTTGATTTGATTTGATTTTTAGGTATTCAATTTGCACCTCTTTCTCGATTCTACTTTATTATTTTATTGCCAGTGTGGAGAATGTTCCACATTGTCAGCAGAGTTTGTATCAGCAATTTTAATATAGTGTAACATGAGAGATTTAATTAGCAAGCAAAATTGTGCATGCAAATTTACAGTTTAAAAGATTATCTCTATCTAAAATGTGTTTGTAAATGATAACATGGATGAGTTTTGTGTTGTGGTTTAACATAGTTCTTGAAAGCCCCTCAAAAATAATTCAGCTTTTATATGCAAAATATGACATTTTAAAATAATAAGCAGTCACACTCATTCAATGGAGAAGTGATCCTAAAAGTCATGTAGTAGATATCTGATTGTTGCAAGAATAAGTTTTCATAATTAATTTGCAAAGGCTATAGTAATTTTCTCTAAGAGATAGCATTTGGAGATTTGAGTTTAATCATTTTTATTATGCACTATATTTTAAAAAATACATCTTGCATATATATTACAGGAACAAAATTACACCCCACTTTCCCAGCTTTATTGACATATAACTGACAAATAATTAAATATGTTTACTATGCACAATGTGATGTTTTGATATATGTATACCTGTGAAATGAAACCACAGACCAGCTAAATAATATATTCATTACCTTATATAGCTATCTTTGTATGTTCTAATAAATTTCAAGTATACTATACAGTATTGTTACCATAATTACCATACTGGATATTAGATCCACAGAACATATTCGTTATATACACTTTGATCAATACCTTCGCATTTTTCCCTCTCCACTGCCCCAACAACCAACATTCTACCATCTGCTTCTATCCGTCTGTTTTCAATTTTTTTGTGTTCCTCATATGTGTGAGAAAATTTGGTATTTATCTTTCTCTAGCTGATTTATTTAAATAATAAATGTTTTCCTCAAATTTCATCTGTGTTTCTGCAAATGGAAGGATTTATTTTTTAGCGTTGAACTGTATTCCATTTTATATACACCACAATTTTTGTTTCAAAAGATGCAAAGAAATTCCTGAACCTATGACACTTTCTGAAAGCTACACACTCTCCTCACTTTTGAAAAGCTGAGCACCTTATGCTCTAAGACAATTTCTTAACATGGCAATTTCTTTTTTTTAATTTATTTTATTTTAATGGTGCATTTTAGATGTACATAGTGATAACATTCATCATAGGGGATTTGTACCTGTACATGATGTATCTTGTTGCTTCTTTTTTCCCATTCCCCTCCCCTCCCTTCACGCCCTCCTCCATCCTTATTTACAAAAACTTCGTTTCTATTTTTTTCCTTCCATTTCTTACTTCTCTTGTCCCTTTGTTCCTTTCCTCCTCCCCCTCCATCGTTCCCTTTCAAAATGGCAACTTCTTAAAAGGTGACAGTCTTGTTAATTTCTAAGGATATTGAGAACTAGAAATAGTGCATTTTCACATGAACATATTTCATATCTGCTATGATTTAATATGAATTGTCTCCCCAAATTCTCACATGTTCAGAGGTGTGGAAGGTGATTGCACTATGGGGGTGCTACGCACATCAGTGTGTTAGTTCACTGATGAGTTCATGTACTAAGAGGAGGCAGGGCCTGGTTGCAAGTGCCGGTCACTGGGCATGTGACCTGAAAGGTTGTGTTCTTGTCCCTGGCTTCTCCTACTCTCTCTGCTTTCTGTCTGATATGCCCTACTCCATGCCATTTCTGCCTTGGAGACAGTGGACTGTATGTGGACTGCACCCTGTGAAAACATGAGCCAAAATCAACTTCTCCCCCTTAAATTGAGTGTTTTACTTAACTTAAATTGAGGTGTTGAGTGTTTTACTACAGTGATGACAAACTGACTAATAAAATATTTAATCTTACAAAATTGGTTTTGGTAAGTAACGTACCATGTGACTCCTCACCCACAAAGATCTTATTCAAAAACACAGTCATTTCACTTAATGGGGAATTTAGAAGAGAGCAAAACTAAATTAATTATGAATGACACCTTTTTCATCATTGCATTCATCATTGCCTTGAATGAAGTCAAAGTCCAGTAAATAGTTTAATAAATAAAAAATACCTTACTACCTCAATATAAGGACAAATAAATTGTGAATGACAGCTCTGAGAGAAAATATACAGTTCACCCTATTTTCTTGAACATAAAAAAGTTAAAGCCCAAGATCAATAATGAAATCTCTTCCCACATATTTTAAAATTGAGAAGTCTTATGATTTCCCATGGTGCATTTCCCCCTTACTGCAGCAAGTAAAAAAATCCAGTTATGGTTCACAACAGATGTTTATTCTGGTGACTTTTGCCTGGTGGTCTTCAATAATAAATAAGTATTTTAAAAAGAATAACCATGTGGCAACTAGCACAACAGTGTACCATAAATAACATGGCCTTTGCAGGGAAATTAAAATCCAACTATTATAATAATATCTTAAATTAAAAAACATGACAATATTAAATGCTGCAAATGATGCAGAGTACTTTAAAATCTGCCATACTATTCATCTAAGAAAATAATGTTTGTATATTTTAATAGTTTTATGAAAAAAATTTAAAAATAGCTTTCTGTAATTAATGTGTATTAAATAACATACATGTAAGGGTACAATTTGTTATGTTTTTACAATACTAATATCTGTAAAATTACTGCCAAATTCAAGAATTGAATGTATGTAGCAAGCCTCATTCTCTTTTCTCTTTTTGTCTCCTCCTAAAACCCCAACATCAACTATCTAATACTGGAGTTTTGTGGAATGTTATATAAGTGTAATCATACAACATGCATATTTTTTGTCCAAGCGTGTTTCAGTGAGTATCACATTTTGAGATTTATTGATATCATTGTTTTGCCCATCACTTTGCACTATTGCCTAGTATATCACCGAAACAAAGCACATTTGGTTTGTGTCACATAGTTCGCTAAAACAAAGGTTGATGTTATGAACATTCACATAAAAGTTTTTACATAGACATTTGTTTTCACTTATTTATCTAAGAAAAGAATGCATTGGTCATATATATTTAACTTTTAAGAAACTTCCTATTTCCAAAGTTGCCTGCCATTTTCATTTCTTAACACCAGTACATGTGATTTGCAAAATTCCATATTCTTTCAAATATTTGGTGTATTCATTTCTTTTAGCAATTTATGCTATTTATTTTAAGGTTCTCTAATGACCAATGATGTTAACATATTTTATGTGCTGAATTTATACCCACTTATCTTCTCTGCTGTACTGTTTGTTGACAATAAGGCACAGTTCAAAAATCCATCAAAGAGAAATACAATAAAAATTAGTGGCACTAGAATTGATGGAAAATGTCACAATAATAAAAATAGACTACTAATACCCTCCAGATGGATATTTCTCACAGATATTATGTTAAACAATAAGCCAAACGCAGAGAAGAACAATTTTAATAATTCTATTTTGTGAAATTTAAAAATAGGTAAAGCAAATTACTGTCATAGAAGTCCGAATAATACCTCTGGACAGGTATTTGAGACATTAGACAGGACACAGGGGTTATAAAAGATAGAATAACATGCAGGTATAAGTAAGAATAAATCCTTGCAACTGCATGCATAAGATTGGTGAACTTTTCTGGAAGATATACTACAATTAAAAATAATTTAAGAAATAATCATTTTGATGTGCCATGTGAAAATAAGATTAGTTTGGCCATTTATCAGTAGGTCACTTGTAGTGGATCAATGTAACCTTCATATTTTTTCTGATATCAAATATAGCCAAATATACATCAATATTTTAAAACAGATTAGGGGATACTCTGTATATAATTAACATGCTACAATTTACATTTTATATTGTCATAAATAGCTTTTTATGCTTTGTACCACTGGTGTGTAATGAAACATATAAAAATAAAGGCTTTCATGGCTGGGGACTTAGCACAGTGGCGAGAGTGCTGCCTCGCAAGCACAAGGCCCTGAGTTTGATCCTCAGCACTAAAAGAGAAAATAAAATAAAATAAAATAAAATAAAATAAAATAAAATAAGCTTTCAGGTCTGCATGCTATTGAAGCATTGCTTTCTCCCTGGTTCTTAGCTTTATTTGTCTGGTAGCTATTACCTCAAGTGCTTGTCACACTCTCGATATGTGACAGTGCGCTCCTTGTGTGCAGTCATTTTGAAAGAGACAGGGATATGAACACTCAAAGACTGTAAAAAGTATCAATCGACTGTTGTGGGGAAGGCAAAGCTAAATTCAGTCACTGCTGCACGGTGTCTATGTAGCTGTTGTGTTTCTCATTTTTATCTGCACTTGAAGAATGTGATACATACATATGTAAGACAAAGATAAATGCATTAGGGTATGAGTAAGGATGTAGTCATTCCAAATAAAATAAAAGCTTTATTTTCCATACAGGGAGCTTACGGAATTCTTGTTTATTGATTTCCCTGCACACATTTCGCAAGTTCAGAAATGAATTATTTACGGTTATAGTCTGAAATCCTTAAACAGCCGTTCACACCTATCATTTTCTCGGAGCTCACAGACTCTATTAGTGCATAACATTTCAGTCTCTTCTGTGTCTTCCCTTATTCCCTGCCTGGCTTTTAGACCTCACTACATATTTACCTACAAGATATAAAAATTCAATTTATCTTTTCTCTCACATTTTTTTTGACAATTTTGAATGTTTTTGTAGACTTTGCCACATTTTATGACAGAGTATACCAGATTGTTCTTCCCATTTCATGGATCTGAAACATCTTACTTGCTCGGTTTTGTTTCATACATGAAATAATTTTATTTTAGTTATTGAAATAATTCATGGCATAAATAGAAGTCACCTTCTCTTTAAGAAGTCATTTTAATGAATGAAAACTACACAACCTTTCTAGTAAACTTGTACCATAAAGGCGGCAACGTTTGATCAGGAGCAAAGATCTGATTTTCAGTTCCCTCCACTACATATTTCTCTGTGTACTTCTGAATGTTCTAATTTTGACAAACACGTGCAAGATGTACATCTGTATGATTATCTCATTTAGGTACTAGAATGAACTTCTAAAAGTCTTTTTCTCCAGAGAATTTCTGCTTTGCTTTACAATTGCACATTTATGCAGAGAAAATTATTTTTGTTTTTTATTAGAAAGACAGACAAGATAATTTGAATAGCACGACATTAGCACAACACTCTTTATGGAGACGTTCCCAGATGGACCTGCTCTGCATGATATCGGAAATGTAAAAATCAGTAATTAGTATCATGTATGTTTTTTTTTTTTTAATTTTTATCGATTTCCATGTTGTGGTGTTGTTTTGCATGAGACAAGAAGCATGACACTGGTGGATTCAACGAAGACCTAGAAACATGTTAAAATGTAGAATCATATAATCCTACAAAGGATCATGTAACAGAGTTGACCATCCTGTAATGATTTTAAATGTTCTGAGTCAAAAATGGCTGCAAATACTTCCCACTACTGCATCGAGACATACTTGGTTTTCCTGCCATATTGAGTTAGGACTGGCTGTGTCACCTTTGACCTGTAGAACACGGAAGGATTAATGTCCTGTCCCTTTCTGTTTCAGGTGGTAAAATAGCTGGTATTTCTGCACACTTTCATGGAATTCTCACTCTTGGGAAATCCTCCGTTCATCGTCACCGCCATTGTAGCCAAGGGAACAGCCCATCGTGGACAATCGAGTCTGCCTCCCGACCCAGCTAGCATCTGGCTCAGCCTAAAACTGCTGCAGGGTGTGGCGGCATGTGCCTGTAATTCCAGCACTCCGGAAGCTGAGGCAGGAAGATTGCTGCCATTTCAAGGCCAGCCTGGACTCTACACTGAGTTCAAGGACAGCCTGGAATACACGGGGGGGACCCTGTCTCCAAAAACCTTCCTCAGTCAATTCACAGGATCATGAGAAGAAAATCAGTGTTTTAGGCCACTAAATTATGAATTTGTTTTATTTGTACTCAGAACAAAAATCTGTCCAGTGGTTTAAAATAGATTAAAAGCAGAAGAGTAAGCATATAGTTTTACTCTTCTGTCTTTTGCTATTATTCATTAATAGCTTTTATAAGCATATCAACCAGGTTCAACTAAGAAACTGTATTGTAATCTTTTGTTTTTCAATTAAAATTCTAATCTTTTACTGTTCCATCTTTATTTGCGGTTTCATTATTATTTATATCAGCATAACATACCTACCTTCCTCTTCAAACTCCAAATTCAAATATCTAACTTTTTATCTGATATTCTAATTACATACAAATCTAATTAATTACAATTTTTTAACTCCTCAAACTGGATTTTCTCCCTGTTTTTGCAAAATCATTATTTCCACCTTTTATCCAGGGAGGAAAGTCAGAAAAGTCGAAAGCATACTGAAGACTTTCAACTCCAAAGCATTTTACCTACAATCCATCACCTGAGGCCACTAATACTGGCCTGGTTCCTGTATACCTCCTGATTCCCTCGGCGCTACCCTTGGATAAGTGATCATTGTTTTTCACGTGAACAACCACAACAGTTGCCAAACGGCCTCTCCACACCCACTCTTACAGCACTCAAAAAAAATTTTTTTTCTTTCCGCTACGTTCAGGGTGATCATTACAAGACACAAGTCATTTTAAGAATTGTTCAAATAATAAAGTAGTATACATGTCAAAGAAGCTAGAAGAAAGGATGTTTGAATTTCCCATCAAAAGGAATAGCTATTTCAGGTGGCAGATACGTTTACCTTGATATAAACATATGCTACGTATATATATATTATATATATATATGTATTATATATATGTATTACATATATATATATATATAAAATACAGAACTCCATAAATATGTACAATTATGACAAGCCAATTCCACACATAAAAATAAAATTTAAGATTGTGATTGTATTTGCGTGAGTCAGTTTTTTGGAGTCCGTGTTTCATTTTGGGTATTTGTATTTCTATCACTCTTCCTCTACCACATTGTTTTGATAAGTATAGCAATATACTAACCTTTCAAACTGGATAGATGAATACTTCCCACTTTTTATCTCTCAAGATTGTTTTAGCTTTTCTAGGATTTGTTCTTTTTCATATAATTTTAGATTAAGTTTGTATATGTCGGCAGAAATCATGCTATAGCAATTACTTCAAAATTATAGAACAATTTTGGAAAATTAATAATTTTAGTATGTTGATTCCTCAGTCTATTAGCATAGTACTCCTCTTCATTTATTTAGATTTTCTTTGACTTCTTTCATGAGTGTTTACCAATTTCAAGATAAAATAATCATATATTTTCTCTGAAGAGCACTTGTACATAATACCGTGTTTTAAAATTAGTTTCCACATCTTCATTTTTAGTATGTAAAAATGTAATTAATTTTTCTGTGTTGTTTTTATATTCTACTAACCTGCTCATTTCACATTATAGCTCTAGCCTTTGTAGATTTTTTGAGCTCTATAATGTAGATATAAACTATAAATAATGAGAGTTCTTTCTTCTCTTCCAAGCTGCATGCCTGTTTTGCATGCTTATTACAATGAGCAGAACATAATATTGTGTTGACTATACATGGCGAGAATGGATATCATTGCTCGGTTATAAATCTTAGAGAATAGTTATTCACATTTTCTTCATCAAGTTAATATTAGCTGTAAAACTGTAAAGATGCTCTTTGTAAAGTTGAAGTAATTTTCTATTCCTAACTTGCTGAGAATTTTTAAAATCACAGACTGATTTTACACCTTGTCAAATGTTTCTTATGTATCAACTTCTTCAGCTAACTGATATGGTGGATTACAGTGGTTTATTTAGAAAACTGAACCAGCCTTGCATCCCTGAAATAAATCACACTCATTCCAGATGCATCATTCTTCATATACATTTTGAATCTATTTTGCCAATATTTTGTTGAGGTTTATTATTTCTAAATTCATGAAAGGTGTTATTCTGCAGTGTTCTTTTTTGTATAACCTCTGCCTGGTTTTGGTATATATATAAGTAAATCTAATGTCATTCATTGAATTGCGAAGTTTGCCCTTCTCTTCTCAAAGGGATTATGTAAAATTAGTGTTAATTCTTCTTTAAATATTTCCTGGAAGTCTCCAGTGAAAACACCTAAAACTGGAGCAGTTTCATTGCAAATCAATTTGCTTAAATGATGCAGTACTTCAGGGTTTCTCTTTCAAATTGGCTGAGTTTGTATTACAGTTTTTCAAGGATTTATAAATTTGTGAAAATAAGGCCCTTCATTGCATTCACTTACTTATCTTTTTAATGGCTGCAAGTTCTGTAATGACTGCTGAGCACAGTGCTGCACACACGCCTGTGATCCCTACACTCGGGAGGCTGAGGCAGGAGGATCCCTGCGAGTTTGAGGCCAGGCTGGGCTACATAGTGAATTCAAGGGTAGCCTGAACTACATAGCGAGACCCTGCCTCAAACAAACAAACAACAACAACAAAGTTTTTAGTAAATTGTTCTACATGGTCAGTGAGATCTTGTTAGGTAATTGTGTTTTCTCTTTTTTGGTTTATATTTCTATTGGTTGCTGAAAGAATACAGAAGCCTTAAATGACATTTGTGAATTTTTCTATTTCTCCTTTCAACTCTGTCAATTTATTTTGTTTTGAATCTTCTTAATGTATCAACACTTAGGATTGTTGTCTTCCTGTTGGATTAATCCTTTTATCACTATATAATTTCCTTGTTAATATTAATTTTCCTTTCCTTGATGTTTACATCATCAGATATTAATACAGTTGCTTTATTTTTATTAAACTTTTCATAGTTTTTTTTTTAGACTTTAACACACTTATTGAATATGAAGTGGTTTCTTGAAAGCAGTGTATTGCTGAGCAATGTTTTTCTATCAACTCTGCCAATCTCTCTGTGAACGGTGAACCTGGATAATTACACTGAAGGTAATTACTGATGAGGAGCATAGTGGTGTCTGTCATTTTGTTACTTGTTTTCCATTAGCTTCTTCTGTTTTCATTCCTGTCTTTGTGGGGCTCCAGGATACTGCCCTTGCCAGTGATGCCAGGCTCATCCTGTCTTATCAAGAGGGCTGACACACGGTCTGAGGAGAAACAGGGTTATCTGGCTTGTGTTCCTTGCTGGGTAGGAGGCTGGGAGGGGCCAGGTATGGGCAGTTGTCTTCACTTCAAGAGATTACGAAATATTAGCGAAGAACTTCAACTGTAAGTCAGTAATTATAATCAATCAGTCTAAAGTGACTTGGTGATAATATGTTCAATTCTTCTTTTATGCTCGTTGGAAGAAATCTTAAGGTTGATATGAACACATCTAAAAGGCTTTTCACAGATTAATATTTTAGACTTCTGTAAGCAATTACAAATTTCATATGATTTTATAGTAAATGAAGAGCCCGTGTTGAGGGGAAAAGGAATGCCAAAATAGTAAGTGCTTGGGACAGCTTGACATATGTGAAGTACAGAAAGAGTCTGCTTAATGCTGTTTTGATATTCTGTGGTTACATATAAGTACAGTACAGTTTGTGATGTCTTGCAATCAATAAATGCTTGCTGAACAAAACCAGAAAAGAAAAACATTAGATGGCTTCAGTACAACAACGACAAAAAATTTCCAATGAAGAAAAACCTTCCTTATCAAAAATAGAAATTGTTTTTTAAATTTTTTTAGATTTTTATGAATGTTTTATGAATTAAAATGATTATTAGTAATAAAATGTATATAAATAATGTAATAAAACAAAGAAAATTGACAAATTTTCTTATTCTCTGATCTGCTTCACCTCTCCCCACTATTTACCTGTTAATATGACTTCGTTTAACACTGTTTGGTTTAGCACTGGGACATCTTAGAGCCGATGACCACATGTAAAGAGCTTGTGAGCTGTTCTGCTGATTAGGGGTGAACAAATGTCAGAGCCCAGGATATAAAGAGCCATTTGGGTATTATAGAAAGAGAAGTAGTATTGATTGATTATTAGCATAATGTCGAGCACTTTATAATAATAAATGCATAGCTAGTCTTATTAAGCTGGCTGCCATCTTGAACTCTTTTCATTATTTTGCCTTGATTTCACTGGGTACACTGAGGGCTTTGAAGAAGAAGTAGTCCTATACAATGGGAATAAGCTTGATAACTCAGCAATAAATTGTATTCTTAGGAACTGTACAAGATATAACAGCATTTTGTATCAATTCCTGTAACAACAACTCAAATGTACCCTCATTTTACCAAATCTCCATAGGCAAGACAATGCAACTCCAGAGGAGCATGATGATTTCCAATAACCCCCGGTCCTGTACTCAGAAAGAAAAGGTGCTCAGGAGACTCCATACAGAGTAGAAACAAAGGGAAATAATTAGCAATGATAATTAATAGTCCATCATTGAAGGCTAAAGAAATAGAAGGGATAGAGAGATGTTAGTGAATGACTTATGAGATGAAAGTAGACCACACATTCTACTTCAGGTCTACTCTCTGGAGATGATTTGACAAGAAGGGATTGTTTCCCTTAAGATTTGGATTTTGAGAAGAAACTGCTTCCATAGGACTCTGTCAAATGAGCATTCATTTCGAAAGTGGCAGCAGAAGTCAAGAGAAAGCTCTGTTACTTAACTCTCCCAAATTGCCCTCATGGAGGAAGGGGCCATAAATTCCATCATGCTCTACCTGGAGCTAATTATTACCCGGAGAGGAAAAAATAATAATAATAGTAATAACAATAATAGTAATAATATCCGTATGAGGAATTTCTCAGCAGAGGAAAATTACTTCAATCCCAAAATGTCTTATAAGTATTAAAGGTATTACTAAAGTAAAAGTCCTAAAAACTACTTCTGCTTCACAGTGTATGTAATACATATTAGCAGTTATTACTATTAAATATATACTTTGTGTCAGGTATCCTTGTAAGTATTAACACTAAACCTCTTTTGATAACACCAATTCTGAGTTGAATCTACTTTAAATTAGGTTAAGGTAGAAACATTCTTATCTTTTAATTATTTAAATAATTCATACTGCTTACATGTATACCTCAAAGCCTAAATAACTGCCTCCTCAATTAAAGTCTCAGAGAATTGGTTTGGCAGTTAGTTTATGGCTGAGGTCTACATATTAGGCAACTTATCGAAAACCTATCAATCGCAAATTTAAGCACAATAATAGCCAAGGCATCCTCAGTCATTCTGGTTAAGTTTGTAACTCTTGCATCAGTTAGAATTGGGTGGTACTGTCCATTACATCAGCCCTTAAAGAAAATGACTGTACAGTGTAGAATGCTATTATTCTCTCATGTATAAGTTTAGAGATAGGC
This sequence comes from Hystrix cristata, assembly GCA_004026905.1. Classification (NCBI taxonomy): domain Eukaryota; kingdom Metazoa; phylum Chordata; class Mammalia; order Rodentia; family Hystricidae; genus Hystrix; species Hystrix cristata. The sequence continues at coordinate 93,685 of PVJO010000479.1, read as the reverse complement.
ATCCTGGGGGAGATGAATTGGCCTGGTCCCAAGAAATGCTCTAGTCCAGGCCCATTTCATTTTAACATTAGGTCCTTTCCAAGGGGTGGTCCTCACCCCAATGGCCCAATGGGTTGGTACCATTGTTCTAGACAGAAGAATAAAAAAGGGGCAAGGAAGATTAGCAGACTTGTCTCAAAGGTGTATGAAAGTTTAAGGAGGAAGTTTTAAGAGAACCTGATAGTGATTAAGACTTAATATCACATGGGCTTAATAACCTTAAAGATGTTTCAAAATGTGCATTTTTTTAAAATGCTGAATGGCATGTGTCCCACTAAATTATTACATCTATGGGAAAAGCAGAAAATGGACAGTAAGAAATAATGAAAAGTCCTTGTTAGACTTACCATAGTTCTTACTTGGAAAAAGATAGTGAAATGTAAATAATAAATCCCTAATGTACCATACATCATTGAATGCCAAGTTTTAAAACATGGATTTTAAATACTTGCAGTTATATAAAAAATATATATTTATCAGATTTTTGCATATGACTTCTAATTTTAGTCAAGGGAACTTTGTACTCAGAAAATATTTTAAGGAAATTTCAATATCCAAATTCCTCCCCGAATTACCTTTTCTGATGATTCTTTATCATTTACTCATTATAGTCAGTATAAAGTATAAATTCAGCCCCATAGAAGAGATTTTATATATTGACTAGAAAAGTCAACTCTTATGTATAAATTCATTCAGCCAAAAGGGACAATTTTACAGTCTTGGCCTGATTTGTGTAAAGTTATAAAATAAAGTATGTAGGATTATCATTAAATTTAACACATGAGAATTAGTCAATGTTTGCTCTTAACCAAATCTGAGCTGGAGAGCTTCAATATTAGAAGTACATTTAGTCCACATATAGAATCTTTGAATCAAATCCCTGCAAGGATACATTGGCTTTTCTGTTTTTAAGTACTGAAAGGAAATGATGCCTAAAGTCCATGGCAAAGTTCTTGCATCTCTAAAGATAATATCTAAGAAACCGTTTTTAAAAAGAAATTGTTAATTATTAAATTGTAAAGAAGCAATATTTTTGACTTGGGATCAAGCAGATTCATTTGTTAACATTCCACATGGCTGAGCCAAGCATCGTATATAAAACACAAAGCTATTGATAATGTGAGAATATTATTGGCAAGAGCTGAGTACATTTGTAGCAGATATATTACTCTCAGATGATTATTGGCTGTGGTGCTGGGAAGATTCCCTCTGAAAATCAAAGTCCATGAAAATGCTTGACTGAGAAACAGCATTTTGGTGAGATTATGGCTGTTAAATCAAATACACATTATGTACAATAGCGATATTATGACAGGTAATATAACATACAAATTGGTCACTCGGAACATAAACGGGATTAACTGCCCAATGAAGAAGTTTCTCAATCATTTGAAAGACCAGAATTACCCAGATGCAGATAGATTGTAGCTGCAAAATGTGCATTTAGGAAAGATGACTATATTGAATGATTATATAACTTGATACAAAAAAGCTATACTAGGGTGCATGAAAAACAATGAAGTTCCTCATGCTCAGGAGACTATATTTTGCTTTATTAATGAGTGGTGTCTAATAGAAAAATACATAGAATTTGAATATTTCGTGGTCCAACACAGACTGTAGTAGTAATTATACCTTTCCTTCGAAGCATCCGCACAGAGAAGCAAAAATAAGAACTCAATCTGGGAAAAGTGCTTCAGGCGTGTTATTATTACTAGGCAGAGGATGAGAATTGCCTCCATTTTTTCCTTCTCCACTTTAAATATTGACCTTGCTGATGGGGAAATTGTATATATTCCACAGCCAGATTGAAGTATGAATTTGGCCATTTACCAGCTGTACATGGAAACTAGCAAGTACAGATTGAATATTCCTACTTCCCAACATTTGAAATTCAAAACGTTTGAGCTCTAAAATGCCACAAGTGGAAAATTTCATATTTGTTCTCATGTGATAGGTCACAGTCAAAACATAAATGCACTAAAAATATGTCATAAAATTGTTTTTATGCTTTGTGTGTAAAGTATATAAGAAACACTAAAAATTGTTATAATTACATTGGGTCTCATCCCCAAGATACTTCACTGTATTTATAGAAATATTTCATTGACTGAAAAAGTCCTAAATCCAAAATAGTTTTGGTCCTACGCATTTCTGATAAGAGATATGCACAATGTATTTCATTCAAGTTGAAATCAGGAATTAGAACTACAGTGAGTGAAGTGGAATGAGAAATTTATTAGGAGGATTCGATCTTACACAATTATTGGAGTTGATGAGGAATCTATGTAAAGTTTGGGCCTCCATGTCTGTGGTAGGTGCGAAATCAGTATAGGTCAGCAGCACGAATAGTCAGGAAGAAGAGTCGGACTGCAAGTAGGAATGGTAAACACAACTGAAACCTGAGAGACAAAACAGTTTCACAAAGAAACTGTGCTTTGCATCCATCCTGCATCTCCAACCACCATGACCTACAGAAAAAACTGGAGACTTTCAGCAAGTACCTACATTAATGCCTGTCCCAGGACTTAGAATGGAGGGAGATACCCAGCTCCCAGAGGTAGACCTGCTATGAGGGAGGCCTGACACTTACAAAGGGAACCACCAGAGCCCCAAAGCTATGTGTGGGTTATCACAGCCCCTGACACCGTAACAGGATTTCAAGGAGTACTGGCTGCTGCTTCAATCTCAGTTTCTACATCTCACGCTTATTTTTTTCCCCTTGGCCAAGGCTTAATCTGTAACCACACAAGGGAAGGAATGATGGAAACAAAGGAAGGCTCACTTAGGTTTCTTTGGAGAAGCTCCTGTCTTCACCTTCACCTTGGACGTCGTCTCCTGACTTCCAGCACAGACCCTTCAGCCTTCTGATATGGGCTCACATGGGACTCGCATGCAGTGAGTTCCAGGTATTTCATTTGGATCATTTGGCTCTCCAGTGGGCCAACAGCCCCTCTACATGGTTCCACATGTGACTTTCTGGGGGGCCAATGTAAGCCAAGCTTGTAAACACATACATATCTTGCATTAACTCTGTTTCTCTTGTGAGTACAGACTGATACACTACCAAAACAAGTTGAATTTTTTGAGCCTTTTGCTATGACTTCTCCAAAGTGGAAGGAACTTAAGTGAGTTTTGAAATACGCAAATTGAGGCTTCCGCGCACACCATTCGTCCTCAGAGGGCGCTACGTACATTCTTGCCTCTTTCCACAACGACCTCACCGATGCGGAACAGGGTGCCATCGGTGGTAAAAAAAAAAAAAACACCAGCGATCACAAGGACCACAAGATGCTTAAGGCATTCTGCAGCTTCTCTCAGAAATATGTCAGTTGTAACTCTGCTTCGGAAAAAGAGGCTGTGGAAACATGCAAGAATAGGTTTTCAAACCTTCCGGCTGTACATTCAGAAGTGATGTTTCTCAGAAAAGCAAAATTATAAAATATAAGGTAGAAGAAATACAAACCACAGATTTTTAAGTTACAAAGATTTGCAAAAAGATTACTTCTTATTTCAGTCATACCCACCTACACACATTTACAGAAACATATGATAGATAAAAGCTACTGCTATTTGCAGAAGTTACTTGAGGACTAATGAAATTCTTTGCATATCTTGTACTATTCCATGCACACACTGTGCTTTCAACAATCATTTTCTTTTTCCCATCTTCTTCCTAATAGGTCAGAAAAGTTTTGCAGTCACTCTCATTAATTGCACTGCTGTTCCATAATGAATGTTGATGGTGCTGAGTTAAAAACAATTTATAAAACAAAGTAAATGTCTGCCTATTTTTAAAGGTTACAGAAAGCATAAGAGAAAACAGACTCATCCCAAAAATGCAAATACGGCAGTTAGATAATCAGAAAAAGACATTTGTAGGTCAAATAATTCACTCTTGTGATTGTTAAAAAATGGTCTTGGTCTTCGAGATAATTCGTTTATCTTTCATCAAGTCTCCATTTTTAATGTTGTAATGAGAATTTGAATCTCTCATTCATCTTTGAAAATAAGGAGCAAGTAAATGATTTTACAAGTTATCAAGTATTAGAGGTAAGCATTGTATATATAACAGATAAGACCACATGGAATATTATAAAATCATTTTTAACAGAAACTAATTATTTTAGCTAGTACAATTAAAGATTTAGACATGAGAAGATAGCATATCTATTAAATTAAGTATAAGAAGTGTAATTTTATGCTAATAGGTCATTAACTGGAGTTAGTTCAGAATACTCACATATAAAGAAATATATTTAGGAGTAGATAAATGTGGTAGAAAATTTATTTTAAAGGTTATGTTAAAAGAAATAAAAATGAAAAGTTACAGAATAGGTTTAGGTTTTAAAATCAAGTAATATTTTTAGCTGAAGATAATTAAAATCATCTCTAGAGTAGAGCTGGTAAAGGTGGGTCAAAGGGAAATTAATATTATACTATGTTTTCTTAAATAACCTGATTTTAAAACCTCTCCCAAGTGCATTTTGAAATGCCTTATTAGTTAATCGAAAGTAAATATGTGATACTAATAACTGTCAGTATGATGAATGTCTCTCTGGAAGTTGTGTGATAATTACGTCTGATAAAAACAAATTGCACTTTAAATTGTTAGCATGACATCTCATGATTGCTTCTAACTTTTCTTACCTTTGCTATTTCAATGTATTTTTGTCAACCCTTTATATTATATTCAAAATGATGCAGAAGTCTGAAGCTATTAAATGTATATCATTTTTTTATAAACAAACTTTTTTCCTTTTCTTTTTTTTGGGGGGTGCCACAGATCGAACTCAGGGCCTTGTGCTTGCAAGGCAAGTACTCTAACAACTGAGCTAAATCTCCAGCCCCCCCTTTTCTTATTCTATAAGCAAAATTATTTCTGAAAACAGTCCGTGGGAAGAATTCATCCAGGATATATTTGTTATGTTACACACCTTCTCTTCCTCATACTAATGTCCTGCTGACTCTGACCAGGTTGCTTTGATCCTGAGAACAGCAGGAGCATTAAGTCTCTACTGCAAACTCTACCAATCATGTGCGAACATTCAGGGGAAAAGACAAATGAAGAAATTTTCAGTTCATGTTTGTTAACGTTTTTTGCTGCGAGAAATACTTAAAGTGGAGTGATATTTAAAATATCAGTTTTCTCGATGTTTTTATTATACAAAATGAGAGATCGGTGCCCTGCTAAACAGACAAAAAAGGGGAAGATTTAAATAAGTGTATAATAATACAGACTTTACAGTGTTTCTGGGATTAATTGTCAATTTTATCTGTGTCAGTTTCTTTGGCTTTTAATGTAGCATTTGATTGTTAAGTGAAATACTGCTTTACGCTGTAAACAAGTATCACCTAATATGGCTAAAACACCGAAAATTCATGAAAAAACTCAAACATCGCTCACGTTTGTACATCATGATTGTCTGCCAAATATCTTGCTGAATTTAGTGTGTTGTTTTTCCATGTATGTTCTCACCAGAGTTTTCAGGTAAAGTCTGTACTGGAAGTTATAAAAGTAAGTTATGAATATTTATCTATTTATTCTTTATTCTTTATACTTCACTGAAATGGTATGTTTATTAGAAGTTTATGTGAACTCACCAGATCACTGGAGATTATTTATTGGTAGAATGATTTATAATAAATGATTGAATGCACTTAGCAATTATAGGGTGATTTAAGAGTTCTAGTTCTTTTCATGTCAACTTTTACCAGTTGAAGTTTTCCTGAAAATCTTGTCCTTTTCATATATGCTCCTTATCCATTGATATTAAGATTATTGTAGATTTCTTGTTAACATTATAATTCACAGACTATATAAAATGGTCGCCCTTTTATATTTCTTACATTTTTTTTTTAAATTTTCCATTCTTTCTTGTTCAGACTGACCAAATTTCATTTCAGTACTGCCGGTTGAGCTCAGGACCTCACACATATTAGTCAAATATTCTGCCACCGAGATGAGCCGCAGCCCCTTTTCTTCTTAACTTAATAAGACTTCAGTTTGGTTTACTGATTTCCATATATCACTTCACGTGGTAGTAACTCTCAGCCATTTCTTCTTTTAAAAAATTTAGCCACATCTTTTTGGGGAGATGATTTTGTTACATTTTACAAAATTGGTGTGTAATTCTTTCATTCTTTTTCGAACCATCAACTTTTGAATTTATTTATAGTTTATAAACATGAGATATTCAAATAGTACATCTTTCATGGTTAATTTAATTTTTAAATTTAATTATATTCTGACAAAAATTGTGATCCATTGTTGAATTACACTGAGACATGTTTAAGGCCGTGTATCTATAAATGATTTTTTTAAAAGAAAAAAAGGGACTGCGGCTCGTCTCGGTGGCAGAACATTTGACTAATACATGTGAGGTCCTGAGCTCAACCGGCAGTACTGAAACGAGATTCGGTCAATCTGAACAAGAAAAATCTATTATGATATAGTAAGAATATAATTTTTATGTTAAGAGTCTCTGTTGACCATTTGCGAAACCATTTAATAACCTTTGCTCTATTGTGATATCAATCATTTTTTATAGTTCAGACATATTAGTCTGATCTGTGAAATACTTTCTAATCCAAATATAATATTTCTATATTTCAATTTATTAATGTGATTTTCCTATTTCAAAGAGTCTGTTTTAGAAAATTCAGCAATAGTGAGTACTAAATCATTTTTAAACTTTACGCCCCTATCAGATCTTTCTCTGGGCTCTCTGTTTTTCTCCTGTCTTTCTTCCCATGATATTTGTCTTCACAAGCAAATGTATTTACACTGGAATTCTTTGTATGCATCTCTTCTTGCATGCTCCGATCTGTCGTCTGCCAGTGTGGTCTCACCCTGTCTTCTCTGAGCATCTCGTGCTAGTACCCAGATGTCATTAATTCCAGAGTTTTCTTTAACTTTTATAAACATATCCACCATTCTCTCATGGCATGAACTACTCCTGACCTACACCTTTTAGAGTTCTGCTCGGGCTATTCTGTTCCATTTTTGTGCGCTTCTGGAGAGGTGAAGGAATCTGGGTTTTTTCTCTCTACTCAGCATTCTCCAGTATGCCTTATTCCAGGGAATTGGTCTCTTGGATACTGAGTAGTCACGTCTACTCTATCATGGGACTGTGTCCCCCATAATGGGTATGGCAAGAGGTGAGATGTGCCTTTGAATATCACGCCACCTTGCGGGCAGTGGCCAGTGGTGCACTAGTTTAATGCTTTCGGACTGCTCCACAGTACGTTTCCTACCAAAGATCCCCCAGCCTTCCCTTTGCACAGGGGAATAGAAAATGTCAGCGTAATCAAAAGGGACCCAGACAGCAGCTCTATATGTCCTTCCGCATCTTGTTTCCCCTCTACACTGTCAGAATGATATTTTTCTTAGCACAGGGCTTTTCATGTTAACATTGTTGTTCCACTTCTTCCCCTAATTCCTGAAGTGATAAACTCTTAGGAAAAGAAAAGGAGAATTTAAATGAATAAATGAACATAACAGAAAATGAATAAGTAATGAGTTATTTCAAAATTAGTGTTCTTGTTTTCCTAGTTGTTTTTTAAGTCCATTGATTCTCTCCATTTGTTTAATTTTGGTCGTAGAAAAACCCTTTTGCTAGACGATGGCAGAGTAACAAATCAATTAAAATCATGGACTCTGGAGTCAGACAGAATCGGTTAATAACACCAACCCTGTATGTCTGTATGTCTGAGTTATATGAGCTTGGAATTTGAATTATTTTAGACTGTGACTTCAATGGAAAGTTAAAATAACACTAAGTCTTATTTTATGAGTTTATTGTGAAGAATAAATAATGTAATGCCACTAGGTTAGTGTAATCTCAGACTTAGCATAATATTGAGTAAATCATTGAAGAATTGCTGACATTATTATAATAATGGATGGTAATAGTGGAAGAAAGGAAGAAAAGGAATAGAGGGAGGCAAAGGGATAGAGAACAAATAGAACAAAATAGTTCAGATGACAGGAAATACACACTTAAATGGCTCTCCAGTGCTCTTGAAATAATAGAAATTTATTTTATCTACAAGGCTTTACATACTTTAGAGTCCCATATTTCATCAATTAGTTATTGTTTCCTTCCAGTTTTCACTTGATAGATCTGATGTATTTATAACTTTGAGAACATGAATAAAATGTAAAAAAAAAATTTGCATTTTTACTCTTCTTTTTAAGTTATCATCAAATGGACATTAATATATTTCCTTTATGATTTATTAAAATCATCACTTTCAAAGAATTCATATAAATCACTGGATGTCAGTGTCACGTATTTAGGTAATTCTATTTCATCCACAGGAACTTTACATGAACTGGGGTGGACAGTCTGTTACTCTTAACCACGTCTCAAATTTTTATTGCAATGACCGCGTCTCGTGTGAGACTCCGTAAAATAGTAGAAAGACTTGGGGCTTTGAAAAATCACTCAAGTACATTTAACTCTTATATTATTAGTCTAAATTAAACCCCTACCGATTTTTACCAAGTCATTTTCATTTGACATCTGTTCAGGGATCATTATGAAATAATTTGGTTTGTTTAGATGATTGCTGATTGAAAATTTCCACCCTCTAATGAGATCCACATGCTGAATGTTTCCCTCCTTCAGAAAGACCAAGTATGTATTAACATCACAATTGAAGCATGACAATTACATGCGTATTTTATGTAAATGGATTTTGTGTGCCCATTCACTGACGACAGCTTTGTGGCTGAATATTATTATCAATAACTTTACTTGTAAAATACATAAACTTGACTTACATGTTTATTTTGTCTTTAGCTCTTTATATTTTAGTTTATATGAGTGATGATAAAATATTTATATGTAGTATTTCATAAAGTTTCTCTACACTCTTTGCTTTTTTTCCTCTTCTTTCTGACTTGTGTGGAATAATATTCTTATCAATATTTAGAGAGTTTTACAATTTTTGTTGGAGATTTTACTGGAGGTTTTGTTAATTTCTGAAAATGGGGTATCTGTGGTAGACAATAGCCAGAGTGATTTTAACATGGGTCATAGCTGGTGACTAAGTACAGATTGAGTTGCATTTGGGTTTTCATCTTTCATTCAATCTCCATGCTATACTCTGAGTGATCCTAGTTTATTACCAGCATAATTTGGTCACTCATCTGCTTAAAACTCTTTAATGGCTCTCCAGTGCTGTTGAAATAAAAGCTGGACTACTAATCTCGTCTTACATTTTTTTTCCTAATCATCACTCACTATTTTATCAATATCTGGTTTTGCCATATCATCTCCACATCCCATTTAATTGGACATTTTCAGATTTCAGAGTCATCTAGCTCTTTCTCCCATCCAAGTTTTTATATATGTCCTTGTCTTTGCTATAAACATTATTTTCTCTGCCATTGCAAATGGCTAACTCTATGCCATTCATTAGATTTCATCAGCAATTGTATTAACTCTGTTTCTATTTGCAATACATTTGATAAATATCAAATGTTTACTATACATTTTTTAAATTACTTGGACCATTGTGTTCTGTGACAAATTTTAAGCTTTTGAGAACACAGATCTTTAGTATCCATTTTACAGTTATGTTTGCTTTTGAATCATTATAGTAAGTAAGACACATTAGTTCAATACATTACTCGCTATTGGTGAACTATTGGAGGTAGAGACGTGTGTGTCAGATTAAGACTACAGGGAGCTTACCCAAATATCAGCTGAATTCATTTTCAACTAAATTTATCTCAATGTCTTAATGTGACTAAATGTTTAAAAATCATTAATTTGTCAATATTCATCAATTATTTCACTCAACAATTATTTGCTGAGAACCAAATAGTGTTGAAGGTACTAAAATATGTAATAGGTTGTTAAGAAATTAATAAGTGTAAAATCTCATGAAGTTCACAGTTTAGTTAACAGACGATATCACATCCAAGTGAAATTTTCAAATAAATATAAATGATAAGAACCGTATGTTTGCACTGAGAGCTTCTTAATCACATGGATGCATTGAATGTGTTAATTTTCTCTATTTCTCTTTTTTTTCCTTCATACTTTATCTGTCATACTTTTTCTTGTAAACTCTTTCACATGGTTTGTACTCCAGAGAATTTCTCTGAAAAAACCTGGCCAATTAATTTTTTTATTCATTTATTAGTATATTTTCGAGGTACATAGTGATTACATTTATCCTGGTGAGCTGCTTTTATTGTCAAAGGATGGAAGTAAATCTAGTGGTTGGTTCACTGACATGAGCTTGGGAGGAAAGAATTTCAACTGGTGAAGTGGTGAGGGAGCAGCTACAGTTGAGTTGCATTGTTACATCATGGCTTTGTCTCCTCCAAAAGACAGAAGACAGGCCCGAGTATGAAAATCCATTTTTTTCTTAATTGTCTCAAATTGCTTGATTATGAAACTCCACTCTCTTTAAATCCTACAGAAAATACAGATTAAACATTTTATGTTGCTCTGAAGTTTTAACCAGCTATATTTTCCTTTGCAACTTTAGAATTATTCAGGCTAAAGATCAAATATTATTTTAACCTCTGTGAAGTTTTGCTCTTTTTATATCGGTTTGTATTGTAATGTATTATTTTGAAAGACAGAGAGCAATGATGCAAAGAACCAGTTTCCTGCTCATGAACAAAAATATAAATAAAAGCTAAATGTCCTTTTTTCTTTGTTTACTTCTTAGGAATTTTCTTTGCAGCCTCATATGAATCATCTAAACAAAGGTTTCTCCATCAGACTATTAAAGGCAAAGTAACCAAAAAGGAACAAACGGAACAGTACTGAAATATTTCCCTTAATAACTCTTAGAGCTTCTTAATAAGAAAGTATGATAGCCGTGTATATTTTCCAACTGTATTTTTTAACCAAATCATACCATACTGTAATTTATGGTATCTTCCATGCACATTTCTACTGACTTTAGACTACTGACACGGGATGTTATTATAGATGTATGAGCCTCGGGACACTAATTGATCATCGCATTTAACAAATTAATGTTAAAGGCACACTAATCAGTTGGATAGCGCATCTTCCAGAACTAGTGACGGAATAAGGTCTATTCATCGCAAGCATGTTTCAGGTTCCAGAAACCTTTCATCATGTTCCTCTTCACCGCATTATATTAACTTGTATGGCATTTTTGTTTGGAAGAATCTGTGTCATGTTCAGTACTGAATTCTCAATTCCTTTTAGCAAAAATGCTAAAAAATATAAAATATAAATTCATATTTTGAATTAACAAATTAAGGGAGGCATCCTACAGAGAACAGACATAGCATGATCTATGAACACAGCTTTGTCATTGCCTACACACACACCCAGACTCACCTTGAGAACTGCAGGTAGGTCTTACTCTATCTCTCTCTCCCCCTAACCCCGATACAGGCTTACGTACCCATATTATGTCCTATGCTGGATTCCAACTCAACTATTTAAATGAGAGATCAGGGATACACCACTAATAGTCTAGTTTTTGGTTTGTTAAAATTAGAACTTTCATTTGGGCAAAAGAAGAAAATGATACATAACTGTATTTCACCAATGTTATAAAAGCTCATTGTTTATGCTCCTAATCAGGGCCAATTTATTTTAGAATAGGGAGGTGAGTAGAACAAAGTAGAAATACATCATGCTTCCTAAGAACTATGTATATCCTTTGACAATTTGTTGGCTACAGTGTGCTCGTCTTTATTTCAATAAAAGAAAAGATCAATGCTTACAAAGCCTTTTATGCTTCTTTTAATATTGAGCTCAGATAAAAATATCTGTGTTGGTTTTAGACATGCAGAACTGGAAGGAAGCCAGTCCACCTAAAACAAATTTACCTAATGCTGGTTAATTAATGATCAATTTGCCTAATGATGCATTCACCCAAAAGTTCTATTAATCATATTTGCATTTCACATATAGAAGAAAGGTTTCATTCCCTCTGCAATCGTTAACCTATCTGTCTGCCAGGATAGGATTTTTTATGTAGAAATGAGACCATTTACATATTTTAAGCTATTTTTTTAGTTCATTTGTAAATTGGCTGCTAAGTACCTGTTTAGTTTTAGTTTTCCACAATTTTGCACTTGTACAGAACAATATATTTATATGCTTTAAGTGTAAGATTGTCATCCCAGGGAAAGACAATATTTTCCCTGTCTTTTAAGCTTCCTTGGAAACTTGGAGTTCTACCTACTGACTCCTTAGGGTGTGGGGCCAGCTGTTTTGGGCCCAGCAAACCACAGTCTGGGACAGAAAGGGCATCCAATGAATTCAGAAACAGGGAAAGGTGAGATGGTGTGGATTTGCCTTTCAAATTACAAGTCAGTGTTTCTTCTTCTTTGTATAGGACTAATTGTTAATGGCCTCAACTTGTTAGAGTACCTTGAAATTTGCTTTTTCCTAAAATTATGAGAGATATGTCTTTAGATTATGTAGAAAAATATACAACTGTTCATAGACTGGAAAATACAGTAAAATATAAAAACTTTAAAATGTAAAAGCAAACTATATATGCAATAGACATTTAATTTATGAAAATTCTGTTGATTTTAGTTCAAACAAAATTATACATAAATTTATATTATTTAAGTGTGTATAAACAATTAAAATGGAAATTTTCAATAGGATTTGCATATGTTAGTATTTCTATATTGTACAGATTTTTATACATTTGGGGACCATTATATTATTTAGATGGAATTTGAAGCAAATATTTTAATAGATTTTATTACCTTAAGAAAACATAAACAAATTGCAAACCTTCCAAAACACCGATTTTATTGACTATCAATTTTTAGAGGCATAATAGTGACTTAAGATATAGAATATTTCATAGGGAAATCACAGTTTATTTATGAAATTCTTGGTATCCTTCACATTGTGTCTGCTAAGAAATTAGCCAGATTGAAATTTGACTCAGAATGATACTGATTTTAAATATTAAAATTTATGTTTTAAATTACATTCAGGGCCAGTCATTGCCTAGTATTTCCCTGGTTTTAGCAACCAATGCAACAACACGGACAGGGGAAGTTACTGGGGCTATATTTCTGAGAGATTTATTTATTTTTGTTTAACTATTTAGTATTTATAGCACCTTTCAGTTTGGGAACTATTTTTGAAAATCACTATTTAATTCATGGAACTGTTTCCTTCCAGTTAACAGTAAAGTTCCCGAAGTTGCTTAGTCTGCCAAGTTATTTATACTTAAAGGGTCATAGAAAGACAGGAGGCTTAAAACACAAAGTTTTTGCTCTGTGTTCCTAATTTATAAAACAATTTACCAATTTTATGCTTATTCATATCATTTCTACATAGATATTTACTCCATGAGTAATATTTAAGGGAAAAGGACAGACTTTTAAATCACTCCTACAGTTTGAGCATTTAGAAAGGCTACATATAAGTAGGTAGCTTGTCTATGGGAGTTTTTCTGCATTTTACAAATACACCAACAAAAGATGAGTTTATTGCCCTGTAAAGAGCCTATGTCTCATTTGTTCTTTTTATTTCAATAAACATGATGAATTTATATTTTATCTTTGCTCCCAGGAAATTTTTATCTGCAAATACTTATGTATATTTGTATCAAAATATTACATATAAATGTCAACAAAAATTTAATATGGAGGTGCTTCAAATTATTAGGCAACTTAGTTACACTTTTTTTAAAATAATAATAATGTAGACAATTTATTATTATATCATTAAAAATGAGGATAATTTTTGGAAATGTTCATTCTCTAATTATGAAGATAAAATAAAAATTTCCAGCAAGTAATCATAATTTATAAACTACTATTAAATCTAAATTAGTTTGATTATATAATAAGCTGAAAAGTTGAACAATTAGGCTTATGATTGATCACACGTATATTTTTATTTTAATCTTGATGTAACATGTTGTTAAAATTATTTATGTGCCTTATGAAGTATTCAAACATTTAAGTAAATTACAGAAAAATGTCTCATCCCAAAGCTAACTTTACCAAATAAATCAAAATTGACATTATTTGTACATCACTATATAAAAAGAAGTGTTTAGACAAAATTAAGATTTTAATATATTTCTACTCAAAGTGTTTAAAATTGTCATTCATATTGATTTATAATTTAAAATGTATTTGAGGTAAAATAAAGGAATTATTGGACCTCAGGAAAGTTACGGAGCCAAAAATTAGGTTTCCACTTCAAGAAAGTGAACAAAGTAAATTAAACAAAAAGAAAACAGAAGGAAAGAAATGTAAGACATTAGCATGGCCATCACTGAAATGTAAAAACAACAGAGCTAATCAACGAAACCAAAAGTTGGTTCTTTCTATCAATAGAACACAAGTCTTCCATACTCATTTCTCACATTAAGTTCCCACTAAATCTTCCTAGATTCTTCAAGTTTTTATTTAGTACCATTTTGCCTGACAATATATACAAGAAGAGGGATAGTAGGATGAGTGACTGTTTAGGCTTCTGTAGTTTATACTGAAAGCATAGCTGATATTGATTATCTTTCATCTCTGAAAAGCATTCTAGACTGTCCTGTCCTCAGATATTGCCTCTGCTAGTACGGATTACTTGTCTGCGGGGTAGGCGAAGTGCTAAAGCAGTCATTTATTCCTGAGAAGCCAAAATCCCAAGTTTTTGTCTTCAAATCATGTACTAATTTCCTCTTCTTAGTTAAAATTAGGTATGGACCACCCCACTGTTCCCTCTAGGTTTCAGACATGCCCGTACTTGCTCACGTTATGTAAGAGTACCCCTATATATTCATAAATTTTAGCACTGGCCAGTATAAATGACTCTTCTTTTGGCCCTTTGGTATTCTGAAATGAGAAGCCCAAGTGACCAGTGATAACCAAAGCTTTATGCTTTGTGTACTTGTACTGCACTGCGTTAATAAGGAAGTGTTGCAGTGTGGAAACTGGAACGTCCAGACTAAGGAACTTAAAATGGTGGTGTGGGAAAGTGGTAGGTGGGTATTTCATGGGGATGATAAGTAGTGCCTTTCTTTTTCTCCCCCTTGGGTCCTGAACCCATGTTTTCTACCATAATCATAGGGAGGATAAGGCATTCTGAAGACACTTATCCAAGAAGATCGCATTTCTCTACCTAGGAGTATTTGCCAGGATTCTGTCAGGCCTGCGGCTTCTGGGTGACACCACGTATGGTAAGATTCAGTGATATTATGGTCGTGTTTTCATTGATTCACACATTTACCAGATTAAGAGACATGAAGATCACAAGAGGTTGTACCAAAATGTCCTAGTAACACTGGCACATCCAGAACAACAATCTCTGAAACCTTGGCCCAAACTAAATATTTCCTGTTTAAATTCCTTTTCTCGGGTCACAGTGAATAAAATCTGACTTACACGAAGCACAGTATAGCTTTTCATTCATAAAAATCTAATCTCGAATATGGAATTTGCCACCTAAAAGCTTCATGACTTTTAGACAAGCTAATCTTTTTGATTCTTTGTTTATCTATTACACAGAACTATTAATAACTATTAATTAATGATTACCAGCAGTAAGTACCCCACCATGATACTTTTAAATGATGTTTGCGTTGACTAAACTAAAATACAAGATAGAGATTTTTTTCTTCCACACATTTTCATACTTGTTTATTAAGTGAGTAAAAACTATCAACTAGAGAGTTGTCTGTCTTGAAAACACTGGAGAAACATTTCAATTAAAAGTACTACCTAATATAGAGATGGAGAGAGGGATTTGGGTAGGGAAGGGAAGAAGACTAAAAAATAATTAAGATGCATTCTGGACAGGTTCCTATCTCCTAAGATGAATGTAAACTTCTTGCACAGCAAACACGTATTAAAAAAAAAAAAAAAGTGGATCTGTTACCCAGAGCTGGCCCAAACTTACAGTCTTCTTTATGCTATGCTGGCAATAATCTTCAGGTGGATCCTCTATGCCCAGAACCACACCAGCTCAGTTCAGCTGGGTGTTCCTGCTCAAACTGACCACAATACGTCAGCCACAATGTCACTATCCTTTTTTTTTTAAATAAGGGCTGTGGGTTACAGCCAAAAATGAAGCTATTTACTTGGATAGACTTACCATGATAGTTCCTTGATATTTTTTTTTAGGGTTTATAAACAATTCAGTTTTCTAAGGAATCTCCATACTGATTTTCATAGTAATAGTATCAGTTTACAGTCCCACCGACAATGGAGATGAGGTCCTTTCTCCGCACACCCTCACCAATATTTGTTGTTGGTTGATATCTTGATGGTAGCCATTATTTCTGCAGTGAGATAAAACCTCAGTGTTGTTTTAATTTGTGTTTCTTGAGTGGCCAGTGATGCTGAACATTTTTTCATGTATTCGTTGGCTGTTTGTATTTCTTCATCTGAGAAGAGTCTATTCATCTCAGATGTGTATTTTTAATTGTTTTTTTTTTAATTAGAGGGTCTAATTTTTTTTTTTTTTTAGTTCTTTCCTCTAGATAATAGTTCTTTGTCTGCGGAGTAGCTGACAATTGTTTCTCCATTCTGTAGGTTGGCTCTTCACTCCATTTAGTGGTTTCCTTTGCTGTGCAGTAGCTTTTTAATTTGGTGTGATCCCATTTGTTGATTATTAATTAGTATTATTTCTTGTGCAATGGGGTTTTGTTCAGAAAGTCTTTGCCGACCTATATTTTGAAGAGTTTTACCTATTTTGTCTTCTTCCACATCACAGGTAGAAAAACCATGGAGGATGCTCATGGTCAGGGACCACAGTCCTTCATTCTTTTTTTAGGAAATATTGAAAGAAAATCGCAAACTTGATACTGCATTGTCACCAGACCCACTCCAGTATGAACCTGCCAAGGGCAAGAACATTTTCCTAGATTGGCATCAGATAACCCTCTGAAGAGAAAAATCAACCTGGATACCGCACCACCAGCCAGCCAAAAATGCCACACAAAGTTCAGCAGTCCTCTGTCTCTTCTCTCTCTGATTCAGGCTCTTGTCCGTGAATGCACCGCACGCACATTTGCTATGTCTTCTTAGGTCCTTTCAGTCTTTAGGGGTTCTCATTTCTCTCATATTCTTCCTGTTATTACAATTTTAATAAGTTTGCCCATGTAGGTTTGTGACCACCCTATATTTTCTAAATACCAAATCACGTTATACATTCATGTTGTGTTTTGTGGGAGTCTGAAAAATATCTCCACTACACCTCACGAGGATCTCTCTCTCTCTCTCTCTTTCTCTCCCCCTTACAATCAACCAACATGATGTAAAAATATTAAATATTTTCAGACACATTGCGCATCATTGACAATTTTCTATGTCTATCATTCCTCCTAAATTCATTAGTTGATAGTTTTTACTACAAGAACAAGTTTTCCCTTATTTGCCATTTATATTACTTTTATTTGCTTTCATGAGGACTCACTAATTCCATTTCATGGTAGTATTTTTTTATTTCAACTTTTCTAAACTGTCATTAGAAGTTCCATCTACCTAGCTTCCCTATGATTCCCAGAGCATTTCAAACCTTTGGAAAACAAATACACTCCAAATCATTCTAGAAACATAATGGTTCATAATGTTTGTATGGTATATTATTATATCAATATTATGTATGCCCACTCATAATGAACTAGAGATCTTTTGAAAAATATACCATAGATCTATATGAAAAAAAATACGGCTCTTACTTTAATTTTATGTGTTGTAAGCAAACATATTTCTATATGTTCACATCCAAACAGTAAGCAATCTATATCCTCATTGTGCTAAATAATTTCACAATTAATTTTCTATTTGTTTAATACAACGATTATGGTTTAGATTTAAAATCTGCCCCCAAATTCTCGTGTGCAGAAGGCAGTCGGATCATGTCGGGCCGCACTCATCGGTAGATTCACGCAGTGACGAGCTGAGTTCCTGAAAGTGCTGTTACAGCACAGGACCTTATGGGAGGTGGGTTGGTGGCATCACGGCCCGGAAAGGTGCAGGAGCCTTTCCTATACCTTGGGGACCTGTCCTAGGTCCTCCCTTCTCTCTGAACTTCCTGTCTGTCGTGGGTTGACCACGTTTTTCTTCTGCTTTGCTCCTCTTCAACATTGTTGCTGCTTTGGAGCCAGCTGAAGGACAATTGCCGATATTCCAAACCTACTGGAATGCTGGCCACCTTCCTTAGCTGCAGGTCATTCCACTCCCACACCTTGCTACCTAACGGCACCGCCACACTTTCCCCTGAATCCTTCCACCTCCCCAAATTTTCATTTCCACAGAAATGGAAAAGCAACTATATTTTAAATACAGAGAGGCAAAAAAAATCTATTTAATGGTGAGGGGAACTCATATTCTACATATATTTTAAGAAATATGATAGAATTTACATATAAATTCACTTGAAATAGAGAAGTCAAGGATGACTCACATTATGGCTTGAGTAAGGCTCTGACTAAATCACTGTTGACTGATGCAAGAATAATGTGAGAGAAAACTATCAGGATGGATTGGAAATTCAAAGTTCTTCCAAAGACATGTTGAGATTAAGATGCCTACTAAATATTCAAATGGAATAGTGGAGGAGAGAGCCAGATAAGTGATCCCAGAGTTTAGGCAGCAGGTAAAGGTAAAGAGACATATATTGAGACTCAAGGTATACAGATGATTTTTAATACTGTGGATTACCTGAATTCATCAAGGAAATACTTGAATGCCACACGAACACTTCCAGATTATTACTGAGAACAGATAATGTGAGGATTGAAATTTTCATTTTGGATTTACATTTCTAATCTGCCTTTGTGGTGTTTAGAATAAAATCTTGTGTATATGATATCAAGAGAAAATAAATGGGAGAAAATTACAACATCAAATATAAACAAGTCTCAAGATGTATTCTACTGAATGAAGAGCAAAGAATGGACATGAGACGTAAATAATATGTGTGTCTTTCCTTTTGTTAAGAATCATTGCTACCATAGGAATACTGGGGCTAGTGAGCTAGAAGGCCCAATATGCGGGAAGAGAATTGCTGTAATGAAGGAAGAAAAATATAGAGTTAAGCTCTTCAGTAGAAAGGAAAGCACAAAACACAGGGTGTGAGCCTTATTTTGGAACACATAAAGGCTATTTTTTTTTAAACACAGTCAGATAAAGTACATGTACATAAATACAGGTGGGTTATTATGTTTAGAAATACAACAATGAAATTCTCTCTTTTTTTTAATTTTCTCAGAGGCAAAAATTAACTGAGAGTGGGAAAGGAAAATGTTTTGAATTAATATTAATAAGGGAATGAAAGATTTAAAGTAACTTTCTTAAAGCATCTGTAAGTTAATAATCCGTGAAAACAGTATTTTCTTATAGAACTAAAAGCACGCTTGAAGTGATAATGAATTTGAAACTAGGAAAAGCATCATATATTTGTTCATGTTCAAAGGCAGGGAAAGCAGAAATACTGAGTTTGATGCTTAAAATCACTAGGAAGAAAATTGAGAGACTGAGAATTTGTTCAAAAATCAGATTTTAATTACCAATTCTAAGTCTGGTGAGAACAGATTTTAGTATCTGTAGCATTCATTAGACCACAAAACATGTGTTTCAGTAGATTAGAGTGACCTGGTGAGCTGAAAATTGTGGGAGTATGGATTCTCAAAATTATTCGAAATAGCAAAAGCTATTAAAAGATTATTTAAAAATAACTATGATTGATTTGTAAATGTGCTAGTTAAAAACTGATCAAGATACAAAAAGGACACTTTAACAGAGACAGAAACTGAAAGAAATTATCATATAGAGAATTTAAAAGTTCACAGAGATGAAGTATACTTTTGATGTCCTCCTCAGTAATCAAAAAAGCAACCAATGGTTTGAGGATTTGTCAATAGAAATGACTGGATCAGGTTGAGGATTTAGCTCAGTGGTAGAGTGCTTGCCTAGCAAGCACAAGGTTGAGTTCGATCCCCAGGAAACCACCCCCCCCCAAAAAAAATGGAAATGGCTGGATTAAAACACAGAGAAAAGCAGTAAAAAGGTAGAAGACAGAATCCAACACCTATTGAGATGCTTAACCTATCTGTCCCTGTGATGTGACCAGGAGAGACAAGGAAGAAAAATACTTAAAGGGTTAATAGCTAATAATTTTTCAAAATTAAGCAAGACCAAAAGGGTGATAGAAGCAGCTCAACAGGAGAACTAAATAGTAGAACAATTCCTAAATAGAACAACTCCTCATTTTCCCCAGGCTTTCCTGCTCAAACATATAAAGTCAGCATATTCAAAATGACAAAAAGCAAAAATAACTAGAAAATTTTTCAGGCAGCCAAAAAGGGGGAAAACATTAGAACTAAATAAACAAATACAAGAATTACTAATGAAACACTGTCAGAGATCTTTTATTAAATTCTAAAGAAAAAATAAATATCAAACGAAAATGCTATATCAGAAAAATTTTTCTCAGAAATAAAGGAAAACATGAAGATTTTGTTTTTGTTGTTGTTTATTTATTTTTTGTTGGGTTTTTTTTTGGGGGGGTGATGCTGGGGATTGAACTGTGGGGCTTGTGTTTGCCAGGCAAGCGCTATACCACTGAGCTATATCCCCAATCCCAAAGATTGTTTTTTCAACAAACAGAAAATAAGTTTCATTGCCAGCAGACATGAATTATACAGTGAAATTTCAAGCAAATTATTCAGAAAGAAACAATAGATGTATAATGTAAATATCTCTATATATCTATTTATCTATAGGCTGAAATATCTATAAGATATATATGAATAAATTTATGACAGTCATTATCATTAAAATAAAGACAAATATAAAATATTTTGGCTTATTATTTTATAAGTCTAATGGAAATTTCATTATATATTTAAAAATTAGCAAGGTTTTGTTGACTTACAAAATACAGAAGTAAAACTACATATTAAATTGGCCAAAAACTTGGAAGAGAGGATTTATGAGTATATACTGAAAGAATTTGTATAACATATAGGGCAGTATATTTTTAATATAAACAGTTGTTAAAGAATTATATATATAGAAATATATATATATTCTGTCAAAAATGTATACATCAGGAAAAGGAAAACTTGTATAAATACATTAATACTAAATTTATTGAGACATCATATGATTGATACAAGTTACCTTTGGCCTCTACAATTACAAGAGGTGCTCAAACTGCTGACTATTAGTTTCCAAACATTTGTTAGTATGGCAAACTGCTGAGTCGTATACACATTTATGGGGCAGATTGTCTCCATATATATATACATATAATAAACCACACACAATCAATGAATGTATTTCAAAAAAAGACCAACTAGTTATTAATCCATGGACACACAAGGATTAAATCATCAAGAAGGAATTATAATCTTAAATATATTTGAACCTAACAACAGAGTTTTAAAGTTATGTAGAAAAAATTGATAAAAACATAAGAATAAGTACATTAATCCACAGTTATTTCTCAATAATTGATTTTAAAAGAAATTAGTAAAAATCAATAAGAATACAGACCAGTATAACAATACCATCAATTAATTAATGAATTTAATGAACATTTATAGAACCCTGGAACCAAAGACAACTAGAAGATCCATTTGTTTCACATGCACATGAAACATTTTAAAAAATCCATTACAACTTTAAAAGAACTACAATAATACAAAATATGTTTTCTGTTATAGAATATTAGAAATTCATAATGGAAAGGTACATTAAAGTTGCCTAAACATTTAGAAATTAAAAACACTTTTCTAAAACAATATGGTTCTAAGAAGAAATCATATAGGAAATTAGAAAATATTTTGAATTGAATTAAAATAAAATGTTAGGAAGTAAAATTTGCAGGATACAAATAAAATATCATTTAGTGAGAAATATGTATGAATAAATGATTTTATTATAGAATAAGAAATTTCTGAAGCTAGCTTTTTATGCTTTTACATTAAGAAAGAAATAAAAAGCTAAATTAAACCCTCTAAAGCAATCAAAAGAGAAAGTTATAAAGATAAGTTAGATAAAAATCAGTGAAGGAGCAAAGAGAAAAACAATAGAGAAAAATCAATGAAACCAATCTTGATTCATTGAAAAGATAAATAAGATAGAAAAGATGTTAAAAAAAATAATCAATATGAGGCATGAAATATGAGATCATAAACAGACCTAAAATCATTAGAGGGATAGCCTTATATGACTATAATGAATATTTTCATCATTAAGTTTAAAGATTACAGATTTGAAAACTTAGAAATCTGAATAAATTCCTTGAAAGCCAGAATCTAATAATGCTCACTCGATAGTTAGATATTGGTAATAGTTCTGTGTCTATTAGAAAACTGCATTTGTCGTTTAAAATCTTATACATTAAAAATCTTCCAACACAGAACAATCTCCTTGGGTCTCTCTGCGCCAGCGGAATCCAAATTTATGCTGCAGTATTATTTGTAAAGTGCAAAGAAATAAATTCTCCACTATCATTTTATAAATGTCCTGACAACTAAGTGATGTATTAGCTAGCAAGCAAGAGGAGTGCAACTAAATTTGCTGTTTTTCCTGTAATTATTTCAGCTTTTGCAGAAATAAAGAAATTCAAGTACAACATCATATTGTCGATACATAATAAAATAATGTACTAACATTATGATTCATGTATGCAATCTAAATTTGTGTTCACGTGAAACTTCCATAATTCATTGTGTTTCACAAAACTAAGGTAATAGTCACCTACATAAACCATTTCTTGTTAGATATTTGAAAGGATAACTTTTTTTTTTTTTTTTGGTTTTTTTGAGACAGGGTCTCACTATGTAGTTCAGGCTGGCCTTGAACTCATTACGTTGCCCAGACTGGCCTCAAACTTGCAGCAATCCTCCTGCCTCTGCCTCCCAAGTGCTGGGATTACAGGTGTGCACCACCATACCTGGCTAGGACAACGTTCTTAAATAGAAAACAAAGGGAAACTTGTGAATGATTCCTTGGACTTTCCTTCAAATATCAGAATACTATAAATGCCCATTCTAGTAATGTCAGCTAGTACCTTGTAAGCTTAATTTTATTTTAGCTATATTTCTATTGTTATGGAAAAGGTAAAATTTTAATAAAGGTAAAATTATCAAACATAATAATCTGATTTTCAACTTAATTATTTCAGTTCTATTCTTAGGGAATCTGTTATCTAAAATAGAGATACACTAAACAAAATAAACAATCTCATTAAATACAAACTTTTAAATTAGAGATTTAAAACATTATTTAGTAAATCTGACCACAATTTTTATTCTTTTTTTCCTTGTACTATAGTTTGAACCCAGGTCATGGCTCGTACTGGGCAAGTGTTCTGCTGATCTAGATACACACTCCCTCATTCCTCTATTAATCTTATTCTAAAAAATTAACAATTTTAAAAGACAACTACTGATATAAATCTGAATTAGTATTTCTTTCAGGAATATTCTCAATAATATGTATAATCTCTTTGCTGGTGAGCATGCTTTAATTTTAATGATGGATAAATATTAATAATTAAAGAGCAATCACAGACTTGGGCCATGTACAAAAAACACATTTAGGAGGGACATGTCTTTGTGCTCCATGTGGACAGAGGAATTTGCCCCCACACTGAGTTTGCCTCCCAGCCAACTCCATAGCCACAGACTCAGTGCCCTGACCATGGCCACACACCAGGCACTGACCAAACAATCCACCAACCTGCTCATGAACGAGGCCAACGCTCTGGGAGAGAAAGGAAGCCCCGGAAAGTCATCAGCTCCAGGGAGAAATAACAGACCTGGCCAGCAATGCTTACCCCAAGAAAAGCCCACAGCTATTGTAAACTACAAAGATGATGTGGGGTTTTACTGTGAAAATGATTCCTTCATGGCACACTAGAGTTGAAGAAGAAGCTCAGTGCAGTGAATCCCCTCGCTATATTAGAAAATAATGTTTAATCAGGATCCATTTTGAGAAAAGAGTTAAGACAGAACCACAGAACAACTACAGAACAACTCCACTTCAGGCTATCCATGGTTACACTCCCACACTGATGGGTGAGATACAGCCAAGGAGACCACCAGAGAGAGGGTGCTAGACCTAGATCCTCCGATAATTTTAAACTCAGACTTGGAATGAAATGGGTCCTGACCTACGTAGGGAAAAACTGGGCCCAGCAAGTGTGGCTTTCAGAGGTAGCTGGATCTGAAAATGCCAGTATCACATCCAGCAGTCTGCTTGAACCTCTGTCCTGCTGCCTACATCCATCACAGACCGGTGGTCTTACTGCTTTCTCCATCTACCAATGTGAGCAAGGACACAGCTGGGCTTGGGTGGTTGTCACAGTCTGGGTTATGGGTTATAGAGCATGGGGCCACTTCACAATCCCACAGGGAGTATGCTAGGTAGAAAAAGATGTGACTTGCTGGATTCAAAGACTGAAGATCTTGTGTGAAAAAAAAAATCATGCATTCAAAAAATAGAGAGGATTTTTTTTATTCAATTTTTTTTTTTCATCATTGGCTTTTTGAGCTTGGGATTTTTTTTCTCCTTTTTTTTTCTTTTTGTCTTCCTTTTCTCCTTTCAATTTATTTTCTTACTTTACTTTTTTCCTTTTCTTTACTCTCTCTTTTTCCTTCTTCTTTCTTGTTTTCTGTTACTTTTATCTAAAAGTATTAATTTTGTTACACTTCTCAGTACAACCATTTATCTCACTTTTCTCTCCTCTGTCTCATTTTTTATCAATTAAAATTTCAAATTCTACATTTTTCATTCTCCAGTATCCCACCTCCTTACTAGTATAATCCTTACTAGTATAAACCACTAAACTTTATAAATATTCAGATAGTTTTTTCTTTTTTTGTTGTTTTTGTTTTGTTTTGTTTTGGTTCTATTACTGTTCTGTTGTCAGTGGAGATATAGTTGTTGAATTGAGTAGATATTTACGATATGTCAATATTTGATTTGTTTTAGTGTTTTTACTTTATAGTTATAGATCTCTTTTCTATGGTTAAGGATGGTACAACACTGGTTTTTAGGGTATGTTAATTTCCAGTTTGTCTCTGACACTATTACTGTTGTTAATTTTATTCCTATTTTCAATGTGCCCTAGTTTTTGCTATAAATCAATTTCTTCTGTATGCCAATATCTATATTGTCACTGTGTCAAAACTACAGCAAAACTACATCCCATTCCTGGAGAACTGGGTGGTGGGTCAAATAGATTGCAGCCTCTCCTCCCAAATGACAGGAGTCGATTGTATCTTGGAGTAGAGGCAAAGGCTTGCAGTAAGCCATGCCCAAATTGCACCACTGAAAAGTAGACACTTTTTTTTTTTTATCAGCAACAAATTTTTCCATTGTAATCAACCCATAAACCCCAGCGCAAACAAACAACAAAAACAATAGAAACATGAGAAGACAAGGCAACAGATTGCCTCCAAAAACTCCCAACTCCCACAAATCTGATTTGAGCGGAGGGAATCAAAAGCCACACAGCAGTAATACTTGAAAGAATAACAGAGGAGATTAAAAAATCAACAAGGTTAAAAAAAAATCAACAAGGTGCACACAAAGGTCAAAGAACGGATAACTAAACAGACACAGCACATAACAAATTAAAAACAACTGTACAGAGGACACTAATAAAAAGCTAGCTCAGCTAAACAAAGTAATACAACATATGAATGACTACTTTAGCTAAGAATTAGATTTCATGAAAAAGTACCATGAAAGAAATTCAGGAGATCAAGAATTCTATCAAAGGTATGAGTAGCAGAAGCAAGCCAGTATGAAGACAATTTTCTAAAGTGGACTGTAACATTCTCCTTAGCCTTTCTTAAAATTCTTCAGAATCTTTCACAAATACAGAGGTACTTTCTGTTTTGGGTTTTGTTGTTGTTGTTGTTGTTGTTTTCCTATAAGCAAATTAAGAGAATATTCTGTCTTTCCCATCTGTTATTGACAGTAGAACAGAGGATGTAACAGAAGAGACAAGAGCTCAATTCTGCAGACAACACCATGAAGTTTCCTGCAGTGTAAAGCAATTGAGGGGAAAATTCTGAACACCATCCCTGGGCATCAAAAGAGATTCACACTCAGCATATCTCAGGGCTGTGGAGACTCCAATTTACGTATGGGCTACAGTTATTTCCCTGCATGTTTTGCTTAGTACTCTATTCTTCCTGTAAATGTTAACCTCTCTGTGTCTTTCTTTACTGTCTTCAGCAATTGAGAGTGCTTAACAAAAGGTTGAAAACCAACAGGTAGAAAAGATAAAAGAAGACAATCTCTAGCAATTAGAGCCTCCCTGAAATCATACTCACTGCTCAAAATACTCCTTGTTAGTATTTCCAAGAAAAATATGCATAAGCATTTGTGAAGAAAATCACAAAGAACATAACTGAATAGAAACAATAGAGCTTGGCTCATACATTTTTCAACAAAATTATATTGGAAAATCTTTAAGAAGTAGAAACTTATTTTCCACATAATGTTTCCTGAATTTCTACCTAAGGAAAAAGAACAGTTAGCAGTAAACTATGATGACCCTTCACAAAGGAGAAGCATTTGCTGTGAGTGGGGAAATACCAGAGATGGGGAAAGATTATAAAAATACAATCCAAGGAGCATTATGTCTCTTGAGAAAAACTCTATTCTACACTAAGACCTCTTCCAAATCTAAAATTCTGAAAGTAAGAAAGAAATCAAGTGTTTCATGTAAGAAAATAATAAAACTAATTTTTTTTTTAATCATAGGCCTGTTTTCTCAATTTGTTTTACCTGGAAAAAAATCAGCTTTGAAAGAAAAGTGCAGGACCTTTGAACTTTTCTATTTATTTTTGCACTCCTTGATAGTGGCCTCTACCATAAAAATCGCTGAAGATTTATTGCCTGGTCTGATTTTAAAAAGTCTTATTAGAGTTGTTTGGGGTTTAGTGGTGAATCATAAATATTGCTTCTATAAGTAAATTCTATTTCCAACAGGATGTTCGTGCTCTGCCTAGTTCTGCTGTTTCTCTTTCAATTTCTCCATCTTTGGGGACTTTGTTATGTGGCCCATATTGATGACCCTTCCCCCTATCTTGCCCTCTGAGGCCACTTGAGGCATTTCTAGGTATATTCCTTTATCTCTTTCTGAAACTGCCAAGGTCATTTCTTTGATACAATCATTTCAAACTTCTGGCTCTGCGCTTTCTGATAGTGTTCTGAGCTTTTGTTCTTTCATCATATTTAACCTAGCTCTCTTGAGCTAGTAACCTCTGCCTTTTCCTTCTGTTTTCTCTCCTTGATTTATTCCATTTCTTGGCATTTCAGAATGTGTACTTTTGCTTTCCATACAATAGGCAATGTTGGCATATGATGTAAATATAGTTTCTTTTCATCACATTTCAGAGCATTACTTTTTCTTCTGGTTTCTGACTTTCCCCAAGAAATTTCAAAATAACATTTCTGTATGTGCACAAGTTTTCTGCTACTTTCCATTGGAACTAAAACAATAATTAAGAGTAACGTTTACAAGTACGGTAATACAGAGTTTAAGTATCAAAATGCCATTGGATACTACTCTATATTTATTAGAAAAATTAATCTTCTCTAATCTTATTTAGTTATTAGGAAGTAAAACCATTCTTAACTAACAAATCTACATATAAGTATATAGAAGGTTTTGTAGATAATTCTATAGTATATTATTTAAATATATATTAAAATAAGAATTCTCAATTAGAGATGTAGATGTGTGGCATTTTAATCAGCATTTCTAAGCAGAATTACAAGCTGATATTATGAATTTTCCACTTTAATATTTAAATAGTTGAATATTGATCAGAATATAGTTTTCTAGCTATTAAAAATAATAATATGACAAGACATGAATGAAAATTCAGAGGATATTATCACTATACTTAGCATATGTTAACAAAGTTCATTAAAATAATGATTATTTGTGGAAATAGAAATGATAGAAAATTTAGAACTTTTTTACAACTTATATAAAATTACTTCTATCTTACTCAAGCTATTCTTAAGTGAAATAAAGGCATAGAGTAAAATTGATTGTATTCATAATTTATTTCATTGCAATGCCTATATGTAAAAAGGACAATCAATATTCATAATTTTGAAAACAAAGTCACTTTATAAATATTAGTTTAGGTTAACCTTTTTTTAATTTGTAGATTACAAATATACAAATACAAATACAAATAATATACACACACGTATATATAAAGCCTGCTGAGCACCTGAATTTCAACACTTGAACTTGATTTTTTTATAATTTAAATAATTGTATTTTAATAAATGTTACATGCTGAGTACCACTTGTATAGTTTTACCCACTGACACTCTGAAAGCATATTTTTTTTTTTTGCTTAGCACAAAGAGTAAATTCATTAAAAGCAATTTAATAAAATTTATATTTAAATCTACAGAATTTGGATTGGGGTATTGTGTCTAGTTTATGCTTGTCCTTTCTCTGTAAAGTATAGTGAAATGAACTGCCAAGTTCCTTCCTTCGTTTAAATAGAAAACTTTCATTTGAATCTTCACCATTTATTCTTTGTTTACTTTACAAACTGCAAAATTTAATAAAAGGCATGAATAATACACCAGCTGGTGTATTATAGATGGAGATACTTTTTCAAATGATGTCTGAAAGCTAACAAAAAGTTGATTTTTGTGTAGGCAATCTACCTCCACAACCAAGGACAGAAAGGACACATAATTCTTTGCAGTGAACTCCACACTCCTTAGTAACAGTCTATTTCTGTCAATTTGGGGTTGAGTGAATGTCAGACAATGTTAGTGGAAACTCCATCTTTTACTTCTAAAGCTATCCTTGTGCTGATTTGAGCTGCATCAAAGATTACAATAGAAATTGAAAAAAAAAATATTGAAGCACTCATAAGTAATCCCTCTCTAGATAGAAATATATGAACTGTCCTTTGGGGAATATTTAATGTCAAAATCTAAAAAAAATCATTTCTCTCCTGTGGTTTGATGATAGCTAAACCAATGCTTCTGAATCGACTGACCTCTCCCTATTACACCTGCTTTGTTGTAGTTTATTAAAAATAAAAAAGGGGGGTGAGGAAAAATACGAAAGAAAAACAAGCCATAGAAAAGAAAGTGATAAATTTAAGTCTTCTCTTAGTAGTAAAATTTAGTTCAATATCAAAGGTTTTATTTTAAAAAGGAGTTGTGACCTCACTACTCTGGAGTCAGGCAGTCCATGGGCCAAATAAATATCATGGGCAGTTTAATAGGGAACATACTTTCATGTCTGTCAAAACACCAGCAAAAGAAGAAAAAGAAAAGGCAATATTTTGAGAAGTCATTAACTGCACCAGACAGTGAAATGATCCTATCTCCTCTCTGTGAGGCCATTAGATCTGAGCTAGTTTCCAGTAGCAGCCCACACTTTATGAATTGACTTTAAAAGTTTCAATCACCAAGAGTTGTTCATAATTAAGCGCGGGGAAAGAGAAAATAAAATGTTCCCCTGGAAGCAGCACTTTTCCAGTATGTAGGGAGCATACACGGGCTAGCGTTATCCGCAATAAAAAGCAATTCTTCACACATTTACCAAATTTACTATCATGAAGACTTCAGCAGTGAGAGAATCAGAGATTCTCATCCTATTCATTTTTAAACGTACAAGGTAAAAGTTGAAAACTCAGAGAGAAAAAGTATATTGTTACCTTTTTTGACATAAAGGTAAAAATGTCACTTTACAATATCAGATTCAGACTTTTACGACATTAGTAGTAGAGACTTTTGGTAACATTCTTAGTAAACCTTATTCTACAAGTGTGTAAGAGTACGATACTTTTATGTCCATTCATAGCTATCCTAACTGCCAAAGGGAAGAAACATTACCAGGAAAAAGATAATAAGTGCCGGCAAAGATACGGCAAAAACAGAACTCTTGAAAACATTTTGTGGGAATGTAAATTAGTACAGTCACTATAGAAAATGACAGAGAGGTTCCTTGAGAGACAAAAAATAGGACAATAACACTGCTCTGCATATATTCAAAAGAAATGAAATCGGTTTATCAAAGAAACACCTCCCATGTTTATTGCACCACTATTCACAACTGAATAGTGAAACAACTGAAGTGTCCATCAAATGACAAATGAGTAAAACAAATATATATGCATAATGGGACACCAAATAGAGTATGTATGTATAATAGAATACTGTTTGCCACAAAAGAGAATTAAATCTTCCAGTCCTTTGCTACAACATGGATGGAACCGGAAATCATTACATTAAGTGAAACAAGACACATACAAAAAGACTAGTACTACATGGTGTCACTTATATTCAGAATTTCAATAAATTTATCCCATAGTAATTGGGAGTAGGGTACTGGGGGTTAGGGAAAATAGGGACAGGAGGGGAGATTTCCATGTACTGTGCTGCCATTAGGCAGAAGTAACTAGTTCTTTTGTTGCGCTACTGTACTGCAGGGTAACCGTAAGTAACAATAACAAACCGGACATTCCAAAAAGCTACAAGGAAGAATTGTGAATTTTTTACTTTACTAGTATATGTTTGGGATACATAATATGGCAGTGGATATGTTTGACTTAGTTTAAATATATATATAATTTATATATATAAATTATTTTTATATATATTTGCCTCACATTTGCCTCATCAATCTGTACTTTTTATGTTTTTATGTATCAATTAATATTAATTTTTTAAAAAGTATTTTCCCTTTACCGGTTTATATTAAATTCTATTAGGTTTTATGGAGTTATTGCTGCGCACTCATTTAAAGCAACTCCCTTTCCTGAATTGTAGAATGGAAAAAGCAAATATGGATATTTCCAGGTTCACTTTCAGATAAGGTTGTCTGATTTAAATTCCACAAAACAGGACCGTCAATGTATGGCCTTGATGAACTCCAGAACGTGTGAGGCAGTGAATGTGAGGTGGAAATTAGAGCCTTCTGGAATTATAATGACATGAAGTGTCTTTCTTTCTTCTGAGACCCCTGCAAATCAGTCTGTAATAGCAGTTTTCAAGCGCCACTGAGGCCACTTGGTGATTTCTCACAGCGTGGTGGATGATCTTTCCTGGTTACTTGTCCTAGTCGGTTCTCTGGCCCTCAAGGCTGTTCTCTAAATCTCATTATACTCATTAAGTCTTCATATTGAAATCACAGTTCCCATTATTGTCAACGAAGGACGTCCACACAATTTTGTAATCTAAAGGCTTATTTCTTAACTCTTACAGTTAATATGATGTATTGTAGCTACTTCCATCTAAGTTTTCTTCCATGAGGTTTTTTTTTTTTTTTCGGTTTTCCTATTTATTGGTACTTGGTTTTATGTGGCGGTCCAGAGAGAATAAAATCTCCCTGTTGTGTCATTCTTCTTCAGTAATTCCCAAGAGTTATTTAAAGTCATGACAAGACATAATATGACAAAGCAGCTAGGAAAGATAAACAGAAATAACGAACACATTAGCAAGCTCAAGAAATGAGGCACATCTACACAGATCATAAATATGTGACCAGTGCAGGTGCTGCTCCTTGCCTTCCGCATCTCAAAAGTATAGATCTTATTTACTTTAATTATTCATTTTTATATAACTTACAGAAAAAATCCAAAATCGGAGCATACAACTTCCATATTAACTCAGAACTCCCTATTGGCTTAACATTTCACCATATTTATTCTCTCTCTCTCTCTCTCTCTCTCTCTCTCTCTCTCTCTCTCTCCCCCCTTCCTCTCCCTCTTTTGCTTTCTCTGTCTACCCCTTTCTGTCTCCCCCTAGGTTTGTGTGTGTATATATATGCGTATATGTGTATGCATATGTGTGCATATATACATGGCTTTTAATGATGTTTAAATGTTGAAATATGATGTTCCATTTATCTTAAATCCTTCATTAATGCTTTTAAAATACTTTTCCCTTCTGGTCAAGGATTTGATTTAGGTTCCTTTGCTTGTCTTTGGTGCTATACAAGTTTAATCCCACTTAATCTAGATAGTACCTCGGTCTTCCTTTTAATTAATGATCCTAATTTTGTTATAAGATCATAGATCAGTTATTTTTTACCATGCTCCCAACTTGGATTTTTCTGATGTTTGCTTAGAAATCTACTCAGGTAATAAAACTTTGATTATAATATCACAAAAGTGATACTGTGGTTTTCTGAATTTACTGCATTAATGGACATATACTCGACTTACCTCATAGCTGCTGTTATCTTAATTATGTCTTTAAGGTGGGTTATCACAAATTTACCCATCATAATTTAATATATCCCTCTTTGTAATTAATAAGTGCTTTCTGGGAGATAATTATACCCATTCATTGATAATTATCATGAGCTGATTAATAATATGACAGCTATAAAATGGTGCTTTTCCAATTTCTTTATTCAGTTTAAATTTATTAATTGGCATTCTATTATGAGTAAAGCTATTTTTATTAATTTTACTCATTTTTCAGGTCCTTGTGTATATAGTCATATACATCTATATCTACCTTTATATACCCATTTATTTTTGTACCTATTTGTCCAGCTATATGGTACCGCATATTCCCAGGTGAACTTGAGAAGGTTTATTCTCAAATTTTTAACTTCTTTAGCTAGCAGCGAGATATCTTGATGCTGTTGCCCTCATTATATAGACCTAATTGCCCATAATTCCTTTTGAAAACAAATATCTAATTACATAAAATGCCTCATAAGTGCCAAAAACATCCTCAGTCCACATCTGCTAGCTCTGGATACTCCCTGCCTCCTGTTCCAAGTCCCTTTTCAAATTTGTTCCCATCAGATATGGCTTCCACAGCCATATGCTCTTGACAGTATCCTTTGCCCTAGCCTAGAATCCTTGCTTTTCCAGGGACGGCAAAGAAAGAACAAAATGGCAAGGAAATATATCATTAGTCTCCTTTAAATATGAGTTTACAGAAACTCTAAAACAGGGTTATAAACACTTTCTTTGGAGTGTCTTCCAATTGCCCTTTCAGATCCACTTCCACGTTTTCCAATCTATTCTGTGAGCCAGGAAGTGGAATTTTGTCCTGCTTCAGTGGGCTACTTTCCAGTTATTTCTTTCAATTTCCACTTGACTATAGGAAACCCTGACAGAAGACTACGGAGAAGGAGGAGACGGACGCCATTATTCATCTCGCTCAAGTTCCTCTCTATGCTACGGCCTCTGGTCACCTGAACCCTTGGCTGGAGGTCACAGCTCCCAAACTATTTCCACACATCTCTCTCCCTCTGCATTTAATAACTGTTCCTTCCGCTTCCAGACATACAGATAGTCAAACAATGCTTTACAAGACCTGGGGTGTTAAGCTTCATTTTGTGTTTCACCCCAGCTCTTCCCATATACCTATTAAAGTAATTCCAATTAATTTGCTTGTAGGACTGGGGATTTAGCTCAGTGGTTAGGGTGCTTGCTAGCAAGCACAAGGCCCTGACTTAGAACCCTGGCACCAAAAAATAAATAAATAAATAAATAAATAAATAAATAAATAAATAAATAAATAAAATTAAAAAAAAAATCTACTTGTAATAACACCTTTTGAGAGTGCCATCTATTCCTGCTAGTACTTTTTCACTGATAATTTAATGGGCATCAGAGCAACCCAAAAAGCAGAACATCAAAATAGAATTAGAGATTTGAGTTGCTCATATATTGGAGGAGCACACAGACAATCTATTTGCTGAGGGTATATGGCTAATCCTCGTAAGCAGGTGGCATCATAGTCTCTGATTTCATCACATCTTAACATAGGATGTATTGCTAGGCCGTGGCTGCTATGGCAGCAATCATGGTGATAAAGATCGTGTAGTCATTTTGTTCCTATAGATTATTCAATACTAGGGATAATCTACAGGGAGAAATAAATTAATATCTACAGACATACAATTAATTATGCATGTTTGCAGCCCAAAGGCATAATGGAATGTACTTATTCACAGAGCAGTCAGGGCTAAGGCGCATGTCAGTAACAGGTCTGCACTGTGTAGAGTCTGCATTGAGTTTCTCAGCAACTTATTCTCTGTGTGGTTCCTATTGTGTGCTTCAATTTGAGTGTCCTTGACAGATCAGATCATGTCTTCACCTCATTTTTGTTCTTTTGTGTGCTTCCAACTTGCACTGCGTTGTGTAGAAATGTTATTTATAATAAGGAGAATCACAGTATATAAAGAGGCATAAGTCTTAAAGCACATTGTTTAAGCTTTATAAACTCACTGGCCAGAGCTACAGATGCTAAGTGCTGCCTGGAAACATCTAATTAGAGTGACCCAGAAAGTAACCTACAGGGTCCTTCTTTTCATAACAAATTGAAGGTCAAACAAGCTCAAAATATAGGAAAAAGTCTCCTGAAAGCCATACCTAAAGCATTGTTAATAAAAATCTATTTGGAATCTTATAATACAAGCTGAAAAGATACAGAAGCTATAATTTCTGGACTAAATAAACCCTGCCAACCCTCTCCCTCAGTGCAACATAGGTCTAAGGATGCAAGAAGCTAGGGAATTTCTCTTTCTCTAAATCTTAATTTAGGATCTAGAATGAAAAGATGTTTTTCCTTTCTGCGGTGTCATTCCGGAAAATTGAATAGGGTACGATTAGCATAATAATGCTCCCTCCAAAGATGTTTATGTCTTAGTGCCCATTGCCTATGAATATTTTCTGCTAAAAGGTAAGGAGTAGTTAAGTTTACAAAGGGAATTGATGTTGCTAATTGGCTGACTTTATAATAGGCAAAGAGATTATTCAGAGAGTCTCACCATATTCATAAGTGTTCTTAAAAATGAAAGAGGGAGACAGAAGAGAATCAAAGGGAGAAGTAACAATAGATGAATGGTCAGAGAGATGCAATATGGCCTCCTTTGAATTTGGAGGAAAATTATCAATTGCCAAAGAATATGGGCAGCATCTAGAAGACAGAAAACGTGAAGAATAGACTAGCTGCTAGAGCCTGTTGAACAGAAAACAGCCCTGCTAATTACTTAGCTTGCATTTAGCTCCATTAAGCCTCTTTCAGACTTCTACCATATAGACCTGTAAGATCAATTTGAGTTGTTTTAAGCTACTAAATTTTTGATAATTTGTTACAGTAGCAATGAAAAACTAATATATAAGGAGCGACTCATTTTGCAAATGAAATCGTAAAATTAAATGCATACTAAGAGGCTATTTCTTGAGTTGCAAGAGAACTTCTCTGTTTATAACCAAGATCTATCTGTTTTGCATATACATTTCCCTTTTCCATTATATTTGGTATATAACTTAAATTTGATGTAGATACCATAGTGGGCATTAGATGGGTTAAATTTTTCTTTGACATAGAAAAATATTATTGGTAAACAACCTGTTAAATGTTGAGCTAAATCCTACAAAAGCCTTACTAAAATTTTCCCAGTATCTTTGAAGCCAGACTTAAGGAAAGAACTCATACATTGCATTGAAGGCTTCATCTCCAAAGATGTTGTTATAATCTCCACTAGTATTATAACACTTTCATTCTCCAAGTGCATTAAACTTCAACACAAACACACTCAAAAACATACAGAGAGACAAGAGTATAAACTTGGCCGTATCTCCCGTGGTCACCAACAATATTCACACTTACATTTTAGTAGTGCTTAAAATAAATACTCTGCCATCTACTCTTCTTGAAGCCACTTGCTCCACTGCTGTGGATCTTATTTTGCATTTATCAGTGAGCAGAGTCAATATATTTTTGTCTCTATTTTAAGGGAGAACTAATTCTACTTGACAATAGTAGCGCAATTCATAATAGCCAAATCTTGGAAGTGGCCTATATGTCCATGAATAGTTGAACTGATAAAGAAAATGTGATAGTTACACATAACGTAACAGTCACCCTGCCATAAAGATGGAGACTTGTATCATTTGTCTGAAAATGGATGTACCTTAGTAACAGTGTCCAAGTTTGTGTCTTTAATTTAGAATTGAAATAGAATTGATTTTACTTTTTAATTTAGAGCTGAAATAACTATAATATTATGATAATTGTATGTTTATGTTGAACACCTTCATGCAGTAATGGTCCAATTACTTGCCACTTGAAAGTGCAGTATAAATTCAGATACAGAACCCTTCTAATACCCTGGTCTTGACTTGTAGCTGTGAACAGTTCTATGAACATTATTTGTTTGGTTCTTCATATGACTTCACTTGGTACTATTTCCTTTAGGGCCACAGTGTCTAATGCTGTTTACCTCTTTCACCTCAGACAGTATTTTGAGAACAGTTGCTACACAAAGGCGTTATTACTACAAAATTCATTACAGCTGAAAATTTCCCTTTTTCTCACAATTAGCTTTCATATTCCTTGACCTCTTTTTCATTGTTTTCAAGGAAGAAATGATGTTTGCTGATTTCTTTGCTATAGTATGCTCTGAATTGTTTTCATTTGGGTGGTCTTTCTATTTATTTCCACACTTCTAAAAATAAAGGGCCCCCAAAATGTGAGAGTTTTTGTTAATTGAACTCCAAAAATTGGGCTCCAATTAACAAGCTCATATTGCACTTTCTCTTGTCCTATAGTAATTTAAGGGCCATTTAAAGAGGAGCTACTTAACAGGAGCTATTTAAAACAGTTGGTATTCTAATTACCAGTCATCATAATTTGTCCCATAAATCAGGGCCCCTTAGAAGCTGTAAAACATATAATAGTTAGATCGTTTTATGTTTGTATAACTTAACCATGAACACACGTGAGTTTCAATCATTAGATGTACACATGCCATATATATATATATATAATCGATATTTCAATAGCTCTGTATCTATTGAAGAGATATAGGTATATATCTATTGAAATAATGAGATACATATTTCTCTATTGAAGACATATATCTATATATCTCTATTGAAGATATCTATAGATAGATATCTACATATATATCTCGATATTTCAATAGATATATATCTATAGATCTCATTAGATAGATAGCCAGGTGTTTGTAATTGTATTGATCTCATTATACTTTGACAAGGACTGTTACTGGCTGTACATAATATTTCCCCTTTTAACATTTTCTAATATCTTTTTCTCCACTTTTTCAACTCTTGAGTACAAATCTAATCCCATCATATAAACCTTGGTGTCACTTCCTGTTGTGTAATCAAAAGCACAATTACTTCCTCTGTCTAACCTGATACAGTAAGGAGTCAACTTACAATCAAGGCCTGGCTCATCATTTCACTCAGCCCTCAATATCCACAGTTTCTCATCAATAGATACAATCAACCTTGGATATAAAATAATCCAGCCACTGATGGAAAAATTTGCATATGTACTGAACAAACACATATTATTTCCTTAAAACTATTCCACAACTAACACAGCATAGAAACTATCTACGTTGGATTTACACTGAATTATACCACTTAGTAATCTGGAGAAGATGTAAAATATACTGGAGGATGGGTACAGGTTATATGCAAATACTAAGCCCTTTTACATATGGGACTTAAGAATACACTGATTTGGCGATGTGATGGATGTTTCACAGCCAATGCCCTCTGTAGCTCCCGAGAATATTTTCTCAATTTTTATTTTATTAATACATGTTTATAGTACATAATGGTTACATTCATCATAGAAATTTGCTATATGTACATAACACCTGTTCATTCTTTCTAAGGCTCCTTTCATTCCCTTCTCTCCTTCCTCCCTCCATCTTCCCATTTGCAAATGGTCAAGAGTTGACTCTACAGTCTTCCAAATCTTTGGATCATAAACAATCTAATATGAAGGCAAGAGATGGTACAGATCCCTTATAGTAGAAGTAAAGCCCCGAACAAAATGTTCCTACAAGTCGACTTTTCAGAGGTTTTTGTGTCCCAATTTTAAAGCTGCTTTGGTTTTGGAGCATTTCCAAGCTACATTCTTCATACACCCTCCTTTTTCTCTACATCCGTCATTATATACCTACTTTTCTGCTGCTTAAGCCCGTAAATCTGAACTGCTGTACCTATTGTTGGTGTTTTGGTTGTTTCCTCTTGTAAGTCAGTGTCAAGCACATGGCTTTCTTAATCTTGACTTTAAAATAAAGAGAACAAAATAAACAAAATAAAAACCAAAACTTCTTTCTATAAAATCAATTTTTATCCAGAAACCATTGCTGTAGACTATCTGATAAAATTTTGCATTATTTTTTCAACAGTTACTTCCACAATTACCTTATATTTATAGACCTCTATAAATGGAAGTATTATAGTCTGTGAGTAATGTGGTCATTGTTATAACCCTGTTTCTGATCTAGTAAATAACAGCCACGCATTCATTTTATGAAGTAGAAAGTGAAGATTGATAATTAAATGGAAAAATGCAGCCATTGAGAAACACAGCTATTTTGAGTGAAAAAAATAGTTTTGGGTTTATAAATACAGTATTAAGAACATTTCTGGACATATTTTTCAGAAATATATAGGTGGTTAAACAAAAGACTCAAGTAAATAATTCTTCATGGAATGTATACAGTATTGAAATACAATTCAGAGACATAACAATAACTGTCAAATTTTTCTTGTTCTCCTGCCCTGAAAGAGCTCATGTAGATTTGCCCTTTGTGAGTGATACAAACCCTGTTGACTATGTTGCCTGGTGAAATGGCCTTTTGAAGTCGTACAAATACGTCGGTATCGCTCATATTACTAAGTTTTATCCTATCATCCATAAAATAGAGAATAAATGTGTCTTGCATCTATTTTACCTTTAAAGAAACTTTTTCTTGAATTTCATTGACCTTTTAGAAGTTTATTGTCTACTCATTTCCTTTCTCAGAATTTTCAAAGCCTCTAGGGAAATTTTAGTTACATATAATCAGTGTTCTTACATGATATAATGTCATAAAATGTATGCAAAAGGAGATATATATTTTCAGTAGGATATATATATCAAATTTTATTTTAGTAGGGTATATATGTTAAATTATAAATATATAATTTAAAACAAATCTAAAAATCACCTATAATCCTCATCAATGATTATGCCATTAGCTGGTGCTTAAAAATTAATGTTTGAATGAAATAAAGAAGAAAAATGAACAAATATGTGCCATTTCTTTCACCAGAACCTATAAAGAGCTTAAATGTCATTACTATAACTTGGATCCCTGAAGGAAAATGACTAGTGCTGATAGAATTAAGATTTGAAATTTATAAACATTTCAGTAGCTTTGTATTTGTATATATTGTGGAAATTTAGTGATGGGACTTTTCATACTCTACTTCATTGCCTCTAAGAATCTCCCTTCTAATAGCCACCTTGTAGTAGACAGGCCTATTCAAGCTCGAATTCATCTTACGTATCCTCACAAGCTGGCAAAGCACCTAATTCCAATTTTCTGTTTCGATACCTTCTCTACACAAGTGGGATCTATGTGGTCATCACGCAACAGAGATATTAACAACTCCTAGGAATTCCATCCAGCATCAGGAGATGGCAGACAGTGGGTAGATATATACCCTCAGATCACCAGTTCTTCGTGATAACCTTGTGTGCTTCTTCAGATGCCTTGGTGTAATCGAGTCCTTGTTACCTTATAGCGATACAATCAATAGTGCTCTCATACAGCAACTTTTCCTTCTTGTCTCTTGCTCTCCAGTCTCTCACCACCATTTCTTGAAAAATTCAAATACATTCAAATCTTTTTCTAAAACTAAGTTTTCAATACCTAATATAAAATATTTGATACTGGGTGCGGCCCTAGAATGTAGAGTTTCAGGATGGTATTATGGGAGGATCACTTCTGTGCCCAAAGGTGGTGAAACCTCCATTGTTGTTTTTAAATATGATCATGAAAAGCTCCTTATGCTTCAGTGTCATAATATGTTAACTGTATTAAGTGGTTCGGTGAGAATCACAGGTTAAACCAAAAGGCTTAACATTCCCAGTAGTCTTAGAAATTGAAGTCATGGTGGACTTATTGTGGTCAGCTTGAGCAGGAACGCCCAGATAAACTGAGTTGACATGGTGTAGAGGATCCACCTGAGGATTGTTGCTGACACACATAAAGGAGAATGGGAGGAGAAGATTGTGGCCGGCTGTTTCCCAGGAGAGGCTCTGTCGTGGCTGGTTCTCCAAAAGTGAACTCGGCTGTTCTCATCACAGAAGGAGCTCGGGGCCTTGCTGTCATCAGGGATGACTGCTGTTAGCTTCAGGGAAGCTCTGATCTTCATCTCCCCTGTGAGCATCGTATCCTGGTTCCAGTATAGATTTCTTCAGCCTTTTAGTGCAGACACAGATGTACCTGGGATGGTGCTGTGGGCTCCCAGCCCTTGATTGGACCTTTTGGGTCTCCAGTGCATAGACATTCTGCACTCTTCCTGCATTTGGCTTGTGTGTGAATGTTGTAATTTGTAAGTGTCCTGTATTAAATCTGTTCTCTTGCAAACCATAGACTCTAGAAAAGTAACTATTACAGAAGTATTTTAATCACTGAAATTGTTGTTTATGAAAAAAATTTTTAATGCATTTGAAACCATAAAGTAAGGAAATGACAAACAAGGTCATCTGACCATTGTCAGATCCTGATATAGAAGTCAACAATCCGATACTGAATTATTGAAAGTAAGGTCTGCTCTGGGCCTATATGGTAGGCTATAAGAAAATCAGACCAAGGATAAGTCAGGTAGTTCATCAAAAGAAATTGAATATCCTAACCTGTGCTACAAGTCAGGTCACTAAAGAGAAAAGTGGTTCACTGAGTGACAGGAAGAACATATTTGGGTGGATGTGCTGAGTAACTTTGAATGCTCAAACTCCCTAGAATGCTTTGAGTCCCGAGGGCTTTTACTAGAAGATATTAATTTCACTTTGCCTGTTAACTCTTCTAAAAACTGTCTCCTTCCTTTGGTTGCAAACCAATTAAAGGGGCCACTTGGCCCAAGCAAAGTAATGTAATGCCTGATCCAAAGAAAAGTTTCTTCATAAAATGAAAGGACTTGGATAAAACATACCAGCAGAAACCTGACTAACACACATGAGAATCTTCCTTGAGGGTGCTGGACAGAGATTTTGAGTGTAACATAAAGATAGTTTATTAACATGAGCATAATCTCCTATCATTTAGGAGTTAATGTCCTAAGATACACCTACCTGAGATACACCTAAAATACACTTATCATTTGTTCTAATGTACTTCAGTGTTGATTCCTTAAGGTTATGAATCCATAATACTTGTGAAAATAAACTGGGGATACTAGAATTTACTTGGCACAGTACTGAGAAATGCTGAAAGCAGTTTGAATGTTAAAAATAATGTATTATGTGAGACTGGAAAATCTAACACCTGATATATTCTCATCATATTAAAGTGAACTTCAAGAAATGGTGGCCTGGGGCCAAATCCAAAGGGGGATCTGCTTCTGTATATCAGTGAACTAAGAAAGCTTCTTGAATTTTTAAAGGGTGGTAAGCATCTTCTCCCATGTGGAAGAACACTGTCTAAAACAAGGTGTGTCTAACTGATAGAATATACAGCAAAAGCAGCAACCTGCATAAGGTGTTTTGACCCGGAGACATCCGCTGAAAGGCTGATGTTACTAGAGTTGAGACAGATAGCAGATGAGGCTTTTGATTGATGTGTACAACCAAAACATAGCAGAAGTCGTGATCAGAAAGCTGATCATAGCAGCATAAAGAAAAATTGCAGTACAACATTTCATTTGGTTTCTAGAATGGAATTAGTTTCCAAAAGGAAAGCAGATAGATTAGAAAAGAAAGTAGTTCTCTTGAGGTACTCTCCTCCAATCCTACCACTAAAGGGCAAAATAGTCTTTCTCAGAATGATCCCTGGGCATTTACTGAAGTGCCTGCTTGCTGGACAAAGAGAATACTCAGCCTGTTTCTGAGCTGTCAGTTTTAAGAGCTGAGCCGACTAGGGCACAGGCAAACCTGTGACTCCACCGTGGAGCTGCCCTTAGATTGAGGTGTTTGCATAGACGAAACATAGTATTGTGATGGAAATCTGATGTGCAGGAGTTCAGTGGGTCTTCCCACCCCACCTGTGGTTACTTCCCTCTTCCTCAAGTGTAGCCATAGTGGATTAAAGAAATACAAACCAGGAAGTTTATTTAAAATTATTAAATTCATGAACAGAAGTTGTCTTTCCACTTAGATCCTTTGTAATTTTTAAACAGTATTTCATAGTTTTGAGTCTATAAATCCAAAATTTTGTCGTTAAATTTATATTTAAATGTTTTATTTTGATGATATTATAAATAGAATTGTTTTCTTAGTTTTATTTACAGAATGCTCATTACCACTGTGTAGCAATATACTTGAGATTTTTGTAGATCTTATATGCTATTACTAATTAGTTCTAATACCTTTTGGTAGATTTTTTTAGGTTAACTATATACAAGTTAATATCATCTACATGTAGAAATAGGTTTACCTCTTTTTTTTTTAGATAACTTTATTTCTTTTTCTTACTTTATTACCCAATAGAGCATTCGGTATAATATTAAATAGAAGCAGTAAAAACAGACACTCTTTTATTGTACCTAAACTCAACGGACAAATACAGGTATTCTTTATTTACTGATCTACCTGTCTAACAACTATTTGGACTCAGAACCGAGGAGCACTGTTCGGA
Source organism: Hystrix cristata (assembly GCA_004026905.1). Lineage (NCBI taxonomy): Eukaryota > Metazoa > Chordata > Mammalia > Rodentia > Hystricidae > Hystrix > Hystrix cristata. The sequence goes on along the minus strand of PVJO010000479.1, from coordinate 51,047 downwards.
ATTATCACTCACCTTCAGACTTACAAGCCAGGAATATGAGCGGCCTTACAGTGGCTTCTTCTACAATATGTACTGCAATTTTTGCCAATCCTACTGTACAGTAAACTACTGTGGTGTTTTTGTTCTGGTCTACATTACAGTACTGTGCATAAGAGTAGTCTAATGTATGCAATCATATTTCTGCTCTCTTTTCTATTGTGATAGTACAAGTTTCCTTGGTTTACAATTTCTTTTCTGCCCAAAGAACTTCTTTTAGTCATTGTTTCAGAATAAGTTTAATAGTGAGAAATTGTAGTTTTCCTTCAGCTGAGAATGTTTTCATTTCTCCTTAATTCCTGAAGGATATACTGTTCATGGCTGACATTTCTGTATTTTCAGCACTTGAAAAATGCGTGGCTTTCTCTTGGCGTCTGTGGTCTGTTGATAAATCCACTGTCATTCAAATTAGTGTCCCCCGCAGGTAATGGGTCATATCTCCCTGGCTATTTTCAAGATTTTCCTGTCTCAGTGTTTTTTGGAAATTTAACCCTGATGTTGCTTGGCATGACTTTTCTTGGTTTTACATGGAGTTTGCTAAGCCTTTTAATTTTGTAGCTTTGTAACTTTCACTAAATGTGAGAAGTTTATTTTTTAATAGTCTTTCAGCGTTATAATCTTCCTCTCATTCTCTGGTGATCTATATCAATGTTTCAGTCTTTTATTAATGCCCCATAGATCTCTGTTCTTTGTTGTTGTTTTTATTTTTGAATCTATTTTCTATTACTAAACTAAGTAAATTCTACTGATCTAGCCTCAGGTTTACAGATTCGAGTTTCTTTCATTTATACTCCGCTGTTGATCTCATCTAGCAATTCTTTGATTTCACTTGTATTTTCCATATAATAATTTCCATTTTATTTTTAAATATATTTTGGTAACATTTTCTATATTTTATTTTGTCTCTAGAAAATTCGTAATTGTTTGTAGAAGCAGTTCAATGATCATTGCTTTAACATCATTTTCAGACAATTACAGCATCTGATTTTTCTTGGTGTTGACATCAGTTAATTGTCTTCTCTCCCTGAAATTATGATTTTTCTGGTTCTTGATGTGACAGGTGATTTTGTTTTATAGTATCCTAGACATTTTGTTCTTAATGTTAGGAAACTGGCCCTATTTGATCTTTTGCTTTAGCAGGCAGTCATCCTGTATATGTTTTCTATGCAGATCCAGGTTTATTTTTGTGAGCTGTAGTTCTAATGACAGTTTAATTTTCAGAATTTTTACAGTAACGTTTCAATCTGCTTGATTTATCAACTGCTTCTGGCATTCCCAGTTATCTCAACTTTCACTGCCTGAGGGGGCCAAAGAAGTATCCTCAATCCAGGTTTTCCTAGACCTCTACTTCAAAGGAAGTCTAGTACCCTACACGTAGAGAAATTTTTGTTATCTGTGACTTTAGATGAGGGAAGGGAGTCTGAGGCCTTGCTGGAAGAGAGAATTCTTTCCAAAAGGTACTTACTGTTGGGGGATCCTCTTTGTGTGAGGATGATAGAGAGTATTTCTTATGCTAGATATGAGCTCTGGTTGGACTTCCCTCACCTTTATCCTCTGCCTTCAAGGTGTCCTTGCATATTAAAAGAAAGTCTCAAGTCCATGGGTATGAAGAAGCTGCCTGAGCTAGGTGCTCACTGCAGTACAGCCACCCAACAACCCAGTGTCTATGTTTTGGTGGGAAAGGGTCTTCAGGTCTAGCAGGGAAAAGCACTTGGAACACTTATTTGACTGATGCTCCATAGAGATTCTCCTTGCAGGTGCTGCTGTGCTTGCCTGATGGGGCCATCAGTCCCTCTATTGAAGCGAGCTCACCCAGGTCAACTTCTGTTGCTCAATTGTCCATCTAAGTCACTTTCTTATCTTGGCAAGGGAGTCGTGCAACACTCTACTGCTGTGTAACTCCCCCAGTCCTGGGCTCTTTAGGCAGCTCACCTTCCTCTGCCCACATTCCTTATCTCTCCTGTGTTTTCTCCTGCATCGATTCCTCTTACACTGTTCCTGGGGATATAGATGTTCTTACCAGGAATAAATGCACTCTTTTTTTTTTTTTTTTGGTACCGGGAATCGAACACAGGGCCTCATGCTTGCGAGGCAAACACTCTAAGCACTGAGCTAAATCCCCAGCCCGATGCACTCTATTCCATTCTGTGCAGACCAGGAGAATTTTCATAGATTTATAATTCTTTATATTTCCTAAATATGAAGGTTTCTTTTCTGATTCAAATAATATGTGATATATTCTAAATCTTTAAGAGAGACAAATATTAATTAAAAGTAATGGGTTAAGTATTGAAATTTACACTGATGACAATCAGGTTGTAATCAAAAGGAATTTTGCCAATTAAGGAGAACTTCATTCTGTTGTTTTCATCTGTAAAGCCAGCGGGTTTTTCAGAAAAATAACAGAGCCACAATATTTCATCCTATTACTCACATAAATACTATTCACATAATTCATGGTCGACTATACTTTCCTGTGTGATCAATGAACATGCCTAAGGAAATTTCGACATTCTGGCTTAGAAAGGCTCCACGAGTTTTCTTAGGCAAAGTTTAATTGAACTATCTCTGCAAAGTCGTATTTTACATGCTAGAGTACATCCACCAAAATAAAAATACTGTTCAGACACACAGAGGTTTAAAGGGTCATATGGGTAAGACGGAGGTTACACTGGATAGCAGATTCTTAGGATACTGTTAGCCAATATAACAACAATCAAGAAATGTGACTTCGTGATGCTAAATTAAAAAGTTTTAAATACTATACACACACACATACTTACATTTATGTTATGCATAACATACATAAATCACATAGTCACTGTCTCTCCACACTAAAGAATCATTCACGGCCCTTTCCCAACTTAACTCCTACCTGCTAGGTTTAAAGGCTCAAGGGATGCTCACCCTACGGCAGGCGATGATGATAACATCAAGGACGCAGAAAGAATGTCTGCTTTTAGCTGCTGCCTTGAGAGCCCAAGCTGCCTTTCATATTATTTCTTGTTATTGTGTTTGTTGCTTATACACAAGATTTCCAGTGTGTAAGAAAGTCCTAAAGTCCTACCTGAGACATTAAGAAACTCTAGGTTTTTCCTTCAAATACAATACATATATACCCATAAAACATATATGATGCACATTATATTATATGATATTACATATATGTACAAAAATCTATATTATATATGACATAAATAATACATCATATAGAACAAATATTTAAAGTAACTCAAAATATACTTTAATTTCAAAAAGAAACTGTAAAACATCCTAAGATAAAATGAAATATTGGAGGGAATAAAAACACAGCCAATTTGAAGACATGAAGTTGCACTGTCTCTTTTGGGATACATGGCATATCAAAGGATATAGCAATCTTAAACTCCCTCAATGGGAATTTCACACAAGTATCTGTAAATAAAGTTTTTTTTTAAAAAATGAATAAAATTCAGATTTAGAAGTTCTGCAATGCTTAAAATGAATTTTTTTTTTGCTGGCTTAATTTCTCTCAATTAAGATAACACTGATTTACTCCTATATAACTCATGACCATTTATCTTTTATATATATATATATATGTATGTATGTATGTATATGGAAAATGGTATGTTGAAAAAGAATTAATTTTGCTTTCCTTCTGAACTATGATTTTTTGACTTAAAGGATAAATACTAAATGGGTGTAGGATGGCAGAACTTTCAAAATTTCTTGGCTGTCAATCTTAATGCTGGACAGAAAGGGAAGTTTGTTCTATGTTTACATGATATATTTTATAGATTAATTTATAAGTTATGATTTTATACTGCAACTTCTAGTTCTTCATTTTATACATTAAAATTTAGCACCCCATTTTCTACCCATAATTCTTTATTGATTTTTAAAGTTTTGTGGAACTATAATTTACTTACAATAAATTTTATCCATTTTAATTATGGTATTCAATGATTTTTAGTAAATTCATGGCTATGCAGTCATCACTGCAATCCAATTTTATAATATTTCTGTCACCTTAAAGAGTTCCTTTCTGCCCATTTGTAGTCAATCTCTGTTCTGATTCCTAGTTATTGGTAATAATTAATCTGATTTCTGACTCAATAAATCTGATTTTTCCGGTCAAATTCATATTAATAGAAACACATAAAGATTGTTTTGTGCCTTATTTCTTCAAGTTTAACACATTGTATCATGTATTATATACATAACATCATTTTATTGCTATTTTGTATTCCACTGTATACCTAATCTTTCATTTATCAGTTCATAAATTGATGGAAATTTGAATTGGTTCTAATTTGTGGCTCCCACAAATAATGTTACTAAGAATGTTTACTTACAAGTATTTGTGCAGACATATCTTCATTTCATTTGGTTGATACTCTGGAATGGAACTGTATCGTAAGTTTAGTTTGAACTTCTTCAGAAACTGATAAATTGATGTCTGAAGTGGCTGTAGCATATTACATTCCCTGCAGTAATACATGAGGTCTTCGGTTTCTCTGTATCTCCACCAACACTTGACATTGAATATCTTTCGATGATGATGATGATCATTTATCTCGGTGGATGTGCAATGGCATCTCACTGTGGTTTAAATAGGTATTTCTTGAACTTTATATTGGTGAAATATCTATTTAAATCTTTTCCCAGCTTCTAAAGTTGTGTTTTCTTAATGACTTGTTAATGTTCTTTTCATATCCTAGAACTAGAGTTTTTCATTTCATTGTTTAAATTTTAAAACAATTTCACTTGTTGGCAATCAATTAATTTTCATCGAAACTAGATGAATCAAATTACTACTATCATTGTTATTGTTTGCCAATACCCTCTGAAGACTAAAATATAAGAGATTAAATTATGGAAATAATTACTATTTATATACTTTGGAGACTCTGCCAGTCACAGTCTTTAGAGTTATAACTGAGACATGTGTTGATTTAATTGTTATTTTTATGCCATATTATTGAAGACAATTACTTTACACTTTTGTCCTTGAATAATTTAAAAATTTTCTCTATTCTACAAATTCATCTATCACTCTAGAGCTCCCAAAGCTCTTCTTTATTTCCTCAGTTCCTTAGTTCAGATTCAGTAAGTTTTTTCTGGAAATGTCCAAGTTTCTTCTTTCTTGGGATTTAAGTTTGACAACCACGTTCACAGTGAGCTCCTCTGGAATGCTGGCAGAGGATGATGATTCAAAGACAGTCTGAACTCTGGCCTGAATTATTCACCCCCTGCACTTTCAAAAGAAATACATATAAACAAGATTTTATTTCCCTCCTAAAACTGTACTGACTGTACCTCTTCCATTTGTACGTGTATCTTGCTGCCTCATTTATTTCCACAGGACTCTGGATTTCACTTCCTAATAATTATAATTCTAAATTTAAGATTAAAAAGGACCTATATAATATAGTTGGGTAAAAGCTATTCCATATGAAAATAGCTTGATTATTTTAAATATAATGCAAAAATGCCTGGTTTGCAGAGCGGCTCCTCACCTACAGAAGGCATTCGGTGGTTCCTAATCACCAGTTCCTTTTGACTCAAATATACCATTAGTATCTCTAATCAGAGACTACTCCCTAAAATCACAGTCTCCCTTTCCTACATCACTAACTTCTCCAACTCTCAGATTAATCTCATTATTGCCCACTGATCTTCTAATGTGTTTATGTTCAAAAAAGAAACATTAATATACGATGTGTTGCTTTCTCTATTGGAAATATATAAGTCTCACATTTTAACATTAAATTAATACCAGAAACTAGGAGAGTGACTTAGCTTTCCTATTGCAGCTTGATATGAGCATTTTGCTTGTCATAATTATCATTATTAATTCTCAGTATTATTTTTCAAGGCCAATCAACACTATAGTTAGCATACTATCTACCTTTCCCCTCCATGCCATCTTTGGCATTCCCATAGATCCCCGAAGATTAAGGCAGCATAATTTATTCTCTGGCCATGCTGCCTTCAATGTGTAAGCAGAGTCTCCTTTGTTATGAAATTCTAGATTACTAATTTCCCAAGAGAAACTAGAAAGCCCTATTCCAGCATCCACAATCGTGCATCTCAGCTTTTTGAAGGCAATATCCTTTAGGTGTACAGTGATTCCCATGTGTCCTCCCAGTAGGGATACCATCCTTTGTGTATTTCACAAAAGACATCCAGGTTTTCTTCAATAGTGAACCCTATGTTTCTTGCATAATTTTCTGAGGTTTTAAAGCTAAAAACATAAATGCGCTGCGGCATTAAATATCAGTCCTTCAAAGCACTGGTTTATGTGTTTTATTGATAGGCCTCTACTGCTTTTGTCAACATGCTTAAATAGCTAACTAGACAATGTGCTTAGTTATTTTCCTGGTTCTGTGTTGGAATTTTATTAAACATAGAAGGAATTGAAACTTAATAAATCACTTGACCCTCACTGCTCCTTAAACCCAAGTTAATATTGGTCATTTAGGATTTAGTATTGAATACAAAATATTCTTGAAATAATATAATTTATTTTTAATGTCCTAAATTTTTTACCACTATATGAAAGTTTTTCCCTAAAGTGTATTTTGAGTCATGCTAACATTGTTCAAAGCCCTTTAATAATTTCCCTTAGAATAGTATTCATAAAAAACTTTCAAGAGAGCTACAAAATGTCTCATTACATTGGAGTTATATGGTACTTTTAAAAGTCTAATCATATCATGGGCTGTTTCCTCACTCCTAATCTTATCTTTTCATTTTCCCAGTTCATACCTTAATATGATTCATACCATATAGATGAGCTCAGGAATTATAATGGCAGGGAGTCCCTGCAATAAAATGTGCTCTTTTGGTAACTAGTGATGGGGAATCACCTTGGAATTAAGGTGAATGTTTATCAGAAGGGACAAAAGTGAAAATATAAGCGTGTATGACTTCGTAGTTTAATTCTCTATTATGTACATATACATTGGAGATAAAGTACTCTGAAGATTAGTAATGTCTAGGGATATCTGTTCTACCAAACTGTTATGGATTTAAAACAGAAAGATGTCTATGTCAAACAAAGCCAAAATTGTTCTATTCAGAGATGAAAATGCTGTGCTCTTAATTTGAATTTTATCTTTTTTCAAGCTGAGTGGAAGAAATAATTGGAAGTAGTTCATAAAATAATGTAACAGCAGAAAAGTTCTTGAGAATTATCACATAAATTAAGTTATTTGAGATTCATAATGACAGAAGTCGTATGAGTCTTTCCACATATTAATAGTAGTGTGCAGGAATTTAACCCAGAATTTTTGATAGCTGTTAGGTAGATGAGGTTCATGATAATATTCCTACGATAGCCTCCTATTTCATTTCAATGACTAATCTGTGTCAGGCTTTTTGCTGAGCACTTTAAGGGATAGAAACGAACCACAAAATGTTATGCCTTGAATTTGCTATTTCTTAAAAGAGTTAAGACAAGCCTATGACTAACTCTGACACTTTCTTTTAAAATATCATGACTTTCTTTGCAGAACTTTATAAAATTTTATTTAATAAAAATATTTCCAAAGGGGAAGAAATTGATAGGTAATGAAGAGCTGGTTTGCTTTATAAAGTTACCAATACTGGCATTTACTGAGAAACTCTCAAGTACAATACAATGTCTTATGATTATCTTTAATTTTCATAAAATTTTAGAAAAGAAATATCTTATAAATGTAGTTTACAAATCCTTCATTCAATAAATGAAAACATACATTTCAAAAATGTTCAGTATATACCCAAATATAATAACCAATTGTTGGTTGTCATCTGTTAGACTGTTTTAACAAGGATAACCCTAGTTGGTGTCACTAATAAAACACCAACATTTTAGAAGTTTGATGCAATGTAACTCAATTTCTCTTTTGCTTAAGATCCCATACAAAGTCCCTGGTCAAAGGCAACTTTGGGGACTTTGTGTTTCTGAAGCCTATCTTCACCATTTTATGATTCTTTCTATCTTCCCTTGAGGTCTTAGATTTCCCTCAGTCTACTGAAAGAATAAAAATCAAAGGGAAAAGTCAAACTCATTTTTTAAAAGTTCTAAGTAGAAAATGAGTCATGAGTCTTTTAACTAATTTCATAATTAATTACATTAATGAAAATAATCATATGTCTATACTTGGCTCTATTTTGGTTAGAGACCTAAAAGCGAGACCTATTGTCCTCTCTGCAGCCATCTTAGGGAAAAACCTTCCATTGGAGAAGGCAAAAAACAATTTATTGGTGGACAAATATCTCCATAAAACTCACAATGCTATATTTTTCCACATCATTTTTAAATAAATAATATGTAATTGCCATTTAAGTTTGTGTAATATTTACTCAGTATGAAGATTTTGCCCTACAGATGTTTAATTGCAGTTCATTAATTGCCCACTGTGATACAACAGAGCATAATCTCAAGAGGAACATCTTAAAACAATACATATATTTAATTGCACTACATGCCTTGACATGCACACCAACATTCTTTTTTTTAGATTTTTATTAAAATTTATCCAAAATTACACAAACTTATAGGCAATTATACAAGCTTACAAACCACAATTAATTGTACCTTTTGCTTATGACAGTGAGCAATGTAAACAACCACCTACATACAGCAGTAAGTCACAGCTATATAAAGTTACTATAGTACCCAGTGTACGTGTCACTAATTTAAGTTTGGGTTAGTATGTTCTTATTTTTAAGATATCATTATTCCTCCGGATTCCCATTCCCCTCCCCCTTTGCCCTCTTCTTGTTCCCTTGAGCCCTTTGTCTATTAGCTTATATCTAACACTTCATCTTTTTGTATCCATTGTTTACCCTTTTCTTTTGTTTGTATTTTACCTCACTAAATGAGGGGTACCATGTGGTACTCCAGCTTGTGAGACTGGTTTATTTCATTCAACATTATATTTTCCAGGTCCATCCATTTTCCTAAAAATGACTCTAGTTTGTCATTCTTTATAGTATTCCATTATGTATAGATACCACATTTTGTTTATACAGCTATCTATTGATGGGTATATAGGTTGCTTCCGGAATTTAGCTATTACAAATTGTGCTGCTATAAACACTGTTGTGCAAGTATCTCTGTAGTATGATGTCTCTAGCTCTTCAGGAAAGATACTTAGTAGGGGAATGGCTGGGTCATATGGGATTTCTACTTTCAGACTCTTGAGAAATCTCCATGCTGATTTCCATAATGGTTGTACTAATTTGCATTCCCACCAGCAGTGTAAGAGGGTTCTCTTTTCACCACAGCCCCGCCAACATTTGTTATTGTTTTATTTCCTAATGATTGCCATTCTTTCTGGGGTAAGATGGAATCTTAGAGTTGTTTTAATTTGCATTTCTCTAATAGCCATAGATGCTGAACATTTTTTCATATGTTTATTGGCCATTTGCATTTCTTCCACTGTGAAGTATCTGTTCATTTCTCTGGCCTATTTCTTGAGGGGGTCATTGATTTTAGGTAGTTTAATTTTTTTTATTTCTTTGTATATTCTAGATATTAGTCTTCTGTCTGAAGAATAGCTAGCAAAATTTTTTTCCCATTCTGTGCGTTTTCTCTTCACCCTCCTAATTGACTCTTTTGCTGTACAGAAACTCTTTAGTCTAATGTAGTCCCATTTGTTGATTCTTGTTGTTATTTCCTGTGCAACTGGGGTTCTGTTTAGGAAGTCTTTTCCTACTCCTATGTCTTCAAGTGTTTTACCTATTCTGTCTTCAGAAGGTTTAATGTTTCTGTCTTGATGTTTAGATCTTTGGTCCATTTTGATTTTAATTTAGTATATGGTGAAAGATACGGATCCAATTTCAATCCTCTACAAACTGACAACAGTTTTCCCAACACCATTTGTTGAATAGGCTATCTCTTCTCCAGTGTATGTGTTTGACTCCTTTGTCAAAGATCATATATTTGAATATGTCTGGAGAAGTTTCTGTGTCCTCAATTCTGTTCCATTGGTCTATGTGTCTGTCTTTATTTCAATACCATTTTTATTACTATTGCTTTGTAGTATAGCTTGAAGTCTGGGATTGCTATGCCACCTGCTTTGGTTATTGCTCAGTTTTGCTTTTGCTATTCGAGGCTTTTTCCATTTCCATATAAATTCTAGGATTGTTTTCTCTAGATCTGTGAAGTATGCTGTTGGTATTTTGATTGGAACTGCATTGAATCTGTGTAACAGTTTTGGAAGTATGGCTTTCATAATGAGCAGCCAGAATATATACTGAAGGTTCTTAAAGTCCTCTTATTTAAATCAGGAGTCTTTCCAACAACTAACACTACATGCAAAGTAAAACAAAACAAAACAAAACAAAAAACCTGTGGCTACATTTTGAGGAATGGAAATATAGAAATTAAAAAATTGAAACTGGCCAAAGCCTGAACACATCTAAACATAAATTCCTTAAATAACAGATTTCAAAAGTTGTTTTTTCTGGTAATATGTCCAGAATCCATTTAAAAGTAGTTGGAAACTGGCTTTTGAAGAATGGACATGCGGAGACGTCTGTTCCTGGGTGACTTTTTGGCTTTTTACAAAACCTCCCACACATCTGCACAAAAAATCCTCAGATGTCCCTTTCTCATCATCCAGTCAGCAAGCTTCTCCCGTCTTGTTATTCATTCTTCCAACACCAACTGCTCAGGGAGGCAGATGTCAGCATTTGCTCCTGTCTTGTGGGCTGACCTTACAATAAAGCTGTTTCTTTTTGCAAAGTCCAAGGCCTTGTTACTGGCTTTGTGTGTGTGAGTCCTTGCTTGGTGTCAAAGTAAGACAATATCTGAACTTGAGAAGTAAACTTTTTCCACCAGAAAATCTAAAGGTACCTTTTCTGTTGAGAAACACTAAATAATTGCCCATCATTTTCTTCAGACAATGAGATATTGAATATTGTGCATGCAGAGGTCATTTACTTACCCTATAGGTGTTTTTGCAAAATCACCAGATTAACTCTGAGAAATTGACAATATTTTCCAATTGCCTTACCTAAAAATAACAATGAAGAATGGGGATTTTGATTTTACTTTCTAAAACATCATTTCCTCTATACGTATGAGAAGCATATGCAAAATAAAATTTTAAGATATTCTTAATAGAAATTTAAATTGATTCTATGTTACAAGCAGTTTGCAATTTTAAGGATACATATGATCTTAATAGAATCATAAATTAATATTTTAATCAGTGATGCTTTTTATATAAACATTATTTAGCTATGTAACAGAAAATCACTTTCAACAAATCACTGGTAACCTACATCCCACATGAGACTTGAGATATTGCTTTTCTTTAAAGTAAAGTAGGCGAGGTTTCAAATACTTGTTGACTAGGCATCTAGCCAAATCAGGCATGAACTCACTGCGTTTGCTTTTAACAACTTTATTTGCAAAAGCGTGGAATCCTGATATGAACTCAGTTGTTTCCCTACAGTTAATTTGTTGAAGCCTTAATGTAGATTTAGGGGAGGTTGTGAGAGCAGCTCTCTTGATGGAAATAGTGAAGGATTCTGACTGCCATCCTGGGCCACACCAGTGACCCATATCGGCAGTCAGTCCTGCCACAGACTGCAGCCATTACTCACCACGCTTCCCAAACCTTGTCCTCAGACCCCTGTCCTTCCTCAAGCTTTGTCCTCGACAGAGAGCTACCCCACTACACAGACCTCATAGCCTGTACAGAGGACCGATCTGGCAAAAATCTGTTTATCATCCATGAATTCCACAGCTTGAAGCTCACCTAATCCATCAACTAAACTTGTTGACAGGTTGTCCTGTTTTGACTTCCACTCTCCTGAGGTTAGTCCTTTGCACTGTAGGTAGAGGGATCGTTTAAAGATACTAGTCAGAAGGTCATTTTTCTGATCAAATCTGTTCACAACATTTATGAAATACAAAATCAAACGCGATTCCATGTGTCCAAGTGTAACCTGAAATCTTTACTTACATCTTTTACTTGTCTTCCTACTCAGACTTAGTATCTCTCTTAACAAACCATATGAAAATGGTTCCCTCTTTCTGAAACATTCTCTCAATGGCTATGGCCATAATTCATTTAGGCCTCTGTTCAGATTCTTCCCTTCCTACTGATTGCCTCTGATTACCTTATCTAAAAGAGCCCTTCTCATTACAACCTCCTCAAAACCTCATATCTCTTTGCCTTTCTTTGTGATGTTTTTAAACACTATTACTACTACACATTATACTATTTGCCTGGGTTTTCTGTTCATTTATTTACTAAATATCCAATAGAATATGAGTTTCTGAACGGGAGGGGCTTTTCCTCACTTGTTCATTTTTTTTATCTTTAGGGCTTTGAATAATCTCAATGTAGGAAGTGTTCAATAAACACATAGTAAGTAAAGAAGTAAAACATTACATCATGTATAGCAGGGCCATCACGTAATATCTTACATAACATAATTTAAAAGCCATATTTAAAAAAAAAGCCATATAGTCTTTAAAAAAAAAAAAACTTTGTTCAGAGAAAAGTTGCACGCGGAAATCAGAATAGTTTAACGCTGTCCATGTGAGGAAATATGTATCCCTAAATTTAATCTTTTGAAACTCTGACAATGCACCATATTAAGCAAAGTATTTCTATTTTATTTCCACTGGAAAAAAGAAACATGATATGACTGTAATCAAAACAACAGGATAAGAAAATTTTTCATAAATGCTCCCCGGAAGCCAGATTCCTAGGAAGTCTGTTTAAGTGATACTGACTTTTGAAAGATATCATAAAAGCAACTATAGAAACTTGAACAAGCACCTGCTGATTGATCTTAGAAGTTTATATCACGCATAATATTTTCCTGTCTGAATACAACAAAATATTTTTATACTCTAGCCAATTTAAATACATTTTATGATACATGATCATATTGTTATGTTTGCTTTGTATATATTGGTTAATTCCTTCAAAACACACATTTACATTCTTTGTCAGGTCATGAAAAGATGAAAGTGATGAAAGTAAGTCTTGAATCAATGCATTCAGGATATGATAGGACAAATGATTAAATCCGAAAGTTGGGTGGTGGAAAATAGAGGGACTACATAGAGAAATCCAAAATGGAAAGATTTAACCATTTTTAGACTATTTAAATTGCATCTTTTTTTCCACTTCAAATGTTTCCTTGTGGGCGATAGAAGTAAGGGTAAGAAAAGAGGAAGGTCACGAAGGAAAATTTTATAGAACCAGAATATAGAACCTTTAGAGCACCTACAGTTGAATCATATGTGAGGGCCAATAGCAATAAATTCAAGGAAGAGTGCTTACATATTGTATATTTTACAGACTATTTAATACGATTTGAAATGATCAAAAGCCTAAAAATTTCTATTTGTTGTTATGTTATAAAATAACAATTTCCATGTTCATTGAGCTGATTTCATAATATTATTAACAATATAGTAGTTGTAATTTTCATACCTATTCCATGATTTCCTAATTGGAGACTAAAACTGAAGATTCAGATAGTACATTGAAATATTAATTATGTCTTACATTTAAAAATTTAAAAATAAAAATTGTAATATGAATGAAAATTAAATCACTTTTGAAACAGAAGATGGACATGATGTAGACTCTATTTAGGCCAGTTCATTGCATATTACGTTTCCCATTCTAATGAGTAGTGAGTAACTGTAGAAGGTGATTTTTATTTTAATCTCACTCAGAATCTATCACTGTATGCTTGTAGTCATTTGTTTTGGAACACGTGTGCTGCTTTGCTACGTACTAAGTTTCGTGTGGGGAACACATTTACAAAAATTCTTAGCGATATTTATTATGTTGGCACCTGGCCCTAAGTAAATTATCTAATCTGATTTTACCATGTGCATTTGTTATTTCACACTGTTTCTATTGTATAACTAAACTAATGAATTTAATTACATTAGTATTCAAGGCATTAAATAAAGTAAAAGGAGGTTTGTTAGATTTCTAATGCTGTATGACAAACCATAAGAAATTCAGCAGCTTTAAATATTCTCCGTATACCTCAGTTCACACTACAATTATTCACAGTAGCTGAAAGGTAGTAGTAATCCTAGAGAATATGGACATGTATTAGGCAAAGAGAATGTGTCCTATGAATTCAATGGAATATTGTACAAATGTATAGAAGAAGGACATTCTGACACACCCCACAGCGTGCATGAAACTTGAGGAAATTATGCTAAGTAAAATAATCTAATCACAAAAAGGACAAAAACTGGTCAATTCCATGCAAATTAAGTATCTAGAGTGGTCAAATTTACAGAAATGAAAAGTACCATTGTGGCTGCCAGCATCTAAAGGGAAGGGGAGAAATAGAGAGCTATTGTTTAATGGGTAGAGTATCAGTTTTGCAAGTTGAAAACGTTCTTTAAATTGGTTGCACAATGGGCACATGCTTAATATTATTGAAACGTACACTTAAAAGATAGTAAAATTTATATCCTGTGATTTTAGCCACAATTAAACAAAAAGTTAGAAAATATATCCCTTTTGAGAAGCCACTATTTTCAGTGAGGATGGGATAATTCGTGAGGCTTAACAATCTAGATTTTTTTTTTTTTTTTTTTTTTTGGTGCTGAGGATCAAACTCAGGGCCTTGTGCTTGCAAGGCGAGCATGCTAACCACTGAGCTAAATCCCCAGCCCTAACAATCTAGATTTCATTTTTTATTTTATCTTCTCACTGTTGCCACAGCAAATAACACTCAAGAACTGGAGGGAAAACAAGGGTAACAGATTTGAACTCCCCCAAATTATCTACTGTGGTATTACATGTGTCCAAAAGAAGGCAAGCCCTAAAGAAATCTGATGGATCGATAAATATTTCAAAGAAATTCATTCACTTTACTGTCAAAGAAATTCAATTTGAAATAAAATGTCATTTTTAAAACATCAGAGAAGCAAAAATTAAAAGATTATTAATTTCAAAAATTGATGCATATGTGTTAGGGGAGAGCACTGACTATTGACAAAAGTGAAAACAAACTATTTTATAAGGTGATTTGTTATTATCTGCAGTAATTTTTAGTGAGCTTATGCTTTGATCCAGAAATTTTACTTCTTCAGTTATATCCAAAGTAAATTTTTATGTATGCTCTCAATTTTTATAATATTAATTGCCAAAATGCTTATAATAGTAAAAGTCTGAACAAAGCAAACTTCTACCATGTAAATGGAGCTTGTCAAGAGAACACAGGTAAATAAATTATCAAACATTTCCTTTCTATTATGCAACCATTAAAATAAATAGATTATATCTCCACCTACTGATGTGGAATCATCACTATGACCCTCGGGGAAAAAAGTGAAATCATAGAATAACTTTTTGTTTGACTTCATGTTATGTTTCATAAATGGACACATTTGTAGGCATATATATAAAGTCATAAAATGGAAGACGTCAGTCTTTTAGCAGGATTTGTTTCCATGGAGGGAAGTAGGAGTTGAGGTGTTCATAAAAGAAGACTTTGGAACCTCTTTCCATGTACATTCTTATTATTCAATATAGCCATTGGTTTTCTGTTGTTGCATCCGTGTATAGCATGCATTAAAAAAGAAAAGCCTATTAAAAATGTGATTAGATATTTGAAAATAGCATCTATTGTCTCATAGTTCTTCGGTCAGAACTCTGGACGTGCCTTGGCTGAATTCTCTCCTGCATAGGCATCGGATTTACAGTTCTCTCCCGGAGCACGTGATTACAACAGGATTTAGTTCTACGGGACTACAACACGGTTGTCAGACAAAGGTCCATCCATCGTCAGCATTTTCCTTAATATATGGCCCCATCTACATCATTCTAAATTTTATGTGATCAGCCTAATTAAACTCTTTTCAGATAAAAGGTAAGTATTTCAGTCACAGAATACTTTCAGTTTAATCAGATTCATTAAAGATAATTTTTTAAAAGGTGCGCAATAGACAAGACACAAACTAATCTTTAGCTATGACAGTAAAATCATATTCCCAGTCCTGGAGATTATATTGGCTGCTGGGTTGTAAAGATTGGGGAGTTACAGCTTTCCCCATTGAACCTGGAATTTTACCAAGTGAAATTTACCTTTAATCAAGTGTAACTTATGTTTTATAACATTCCATTAGTTTTTTTATTTATATGGTTATTTTCTGGGGTTTGTATCTGCTCTTCCTGATCTCTCTCTACTTTAAATTTATTTGTATACATCACAGCATTTACTCCAGAATTTAATATGTCTAGGATTTTCCAAACTAAGACTTGAATAGTAGCTGAATAAATAGAGTATGTAAACAATACAAGCAAATGTAGTTTTATGACCTGAAATTACCTAAAGAAATACACTCTGGAAGAATTTTTCTTCTGGCTAAGAATATTCAGTGCCCAAATTGAGTAATGCCCTGAGCATAAAAATGTAACAGCTGAGTAAGCGACATATTTTGCAGAAAAAATGTTACTACTTAAAATGAAAATGTTAAGCTTATAACTGTTAAACTATCATGCTAGTAACTATTTTAAGGAGAACAAAACAAATATCTTCAAAATATTATAATGCAAAATACACTAAGCATTTCTAAACGCATACTCCTGTGAAACAAAAGTGCTTTTTCCAAAATGAAAAAGCCATGCCGTAAGCAATGACTTAAAAAACAGGACAGAATAGACCCTACATTTGCCATGTTCTGAATTTTGCTAATGTTTCAGATTTGCTGGCTGAGTTTGATATGATGACACAATGCATATAAGATTAGTAATAAAAGTCACCTAAAATTAAACTAAGTCTTCCTCGTGCTTTGGTGAGATATTGTGAGCAATGGGCCTCCTGCTGTTCAGAGAGAAAAGAAGTAATTTTTCTCCAAATTCAGGAGACTCGGTTGCACTCTCTGTCGATACACATGGTGTCCAGGAGAGAACTTGGCTCTTGCATTTTTAATGTGTACATTAAGTTCCAGACAACCTTGAGAAAGCCAGATATCTAAAGTAAAAGGAGATGGATCCACTAGCTGTGAAATGTGTCTTTCACCAACACTTCTAGGTATGACCAAGGACACAGATGACCTCAGCCTGAACTCATGTAATTTAAGAGTTTACCAATGCAAAAGCTATGACTATTAAATGAATTTCTCTTGTTCAGTCTGAAAAGGAATGTCTTCTCGAAAATGAGTATCAAAACATTTTTCACTCTTCCAGCTTTGCATGCTTTGCTACTAGCTCCTTCTTCACTGCTTTCAGACTGTCTATGGCTGAGCATCAAATGACCTTTGCCCAAAATTCATATGCTTCCCTTTCTGACTAGTAATACTTTGTTCAAATATACTAAGGTGAGGTATACTTATGCGATTCTGTTCACTCCACAAAGTGAGAGGATCTACAGAGAATATTCTTCGATCATATCACTCTTAAGTAATAGATTTAAATTCTTGGTTATAAACCATATGGTAGATAGAGTGTTCTGTCAAGATTACATAAAAACCATAAACTCCTAATTCTAAGTTGTCTGTATTTGCAAACTGATCCTACAAAAACTTACCTAACAAAATGTTCAAAATATAGTTAATTCTTATAGAAGTAATAGTTTTGAAGGAATGGTTGAAATACTTAGAGCACTCTCACAATTTTTTAAAAATTGAATAAGCTGAATTATATAATAGAGTTCACTACTGTCATATTCTTTTCCCAAGCTTCAATTAGGAAACACTGATTTTGAAACTGACCTATTTAAACCATTATTCTTAAGTGTCAAAATATGACACTGACATGTCATTATTGTACTCAAACCCTATATGATTTGATCTGAATATTTTACTATGTTCTATAACAGGTATTAAATACTAGAACATATGAAACAAAATAAAAAAAAATTGAACTTTGCAATTTAAGAGACTGATTAACAGAATGAGTTTACTTTTTCACTGCAGAACCTTTAAAAATATGTAGAATACAAAAAATAGGATAAACCTTATGCATCTTTACTTCAACATTTTTCAACTCAATCAATTGTTGATTTTATCCCTTAATTATTTTGAAATAAATCTTGCATGTAACATCACTTAATCAACAGAAATTTAAGTTGTTAAAAACACAAACTGGAGCTGAAAATGCGAGATATTTTTCAATGATGTTTTATATTTCTACAGGAAAGAAGAAACTATAAAGTAATAAGTAAGAGAATATTTGAGATGAAATAATTCACTCTCATGAGTGTTAAAATATCTTGTATCATTATTTTTTCCAAACAAAGCCTCCCACTTACTTTATCTATATTTGTATTATACAATATGAACATATGGAACACTCATATTATTCTCCTTGTTTTAGTCATTTACTATTTCAGTTATCTCTTAGTGTTAAACAACACCAGTAAAGAGTGTTTTAAAAATAAAAACACTTACTGTTTCTTATTTCTGTGTAAATTAACTGGACGGTTCTTTTGCCAGTCTTGTCTGAGAACTTTCATGCATCTGCATCATGTTTCCCAGGTAGAACTGGGATTAGAATATATTTTAAAGGGATAGAGTCAAAATTTTCCATTTTACAGGACATGTGATATTAGTCGTCACTACCTGACTTTATCATTTTAGCTGAAAGCTGAACGGATGAACACTGCCCCATTCACAATAAATTTTATTTGCAAAACAGGCAATGGTCGAGAATTGGTCCAATTACTACAATTTCCTTACCCTATAGAATTAATTATTCACTTAACAAACATAATAAAATTTGACTAAAAACCAGTTTAACTATAAATCAGTGAGTAGCACCAATAACATCTCAAGAGAATTATTTTGGTAATATTTCGTCTTCTACCTTTGTAAAATATGACTGAAGCTACCCTGAGGCTTAGACTATGCCTACTCTACCATCGGGAATTCCCTAAAATGCCTGATACAAGAGAGCTGTCTCCATGCACAAGTCCACAATAACGTCTTCCTTATTTTTTCATGAGTTGAGTTTATGACGAGCTGCGATTGAAATATTTTATATCACAACGCTTATCAAACAATCCCATTTACTGTATGTTAATGAAATACTATTGTAGCCTAAGTTATTAGGTTAGGTTTTGTTATTGTTTACATCTAACATGTCCCCTAAAAGTCCCATGTGTTGAGAAATGGGGCTTTTTGAATGTAATTGAATTATGTAGACACCATGCTCATGAGTGAAGTAGTCCTTTAATGAAATTAAATTTTTGTAAATGTAAATTGATGAATTATGCCCATTGTAAAAGTGTCTTGATGAGTTTTTATTTAATTTGATACTACTATGTTAGAATAGTAAGTATGCTATGTGATGATAATATTAAAATGATGGAACCAATCCCTTAGTGAAAAATATTTTAAATGACCATAGCTGAATAAAAATTACTGGAAATTTCAATAATCTAATGACGTGGCAAGATGTTGAAATTTTTAAGAGTACACATAATTACATAATAAGGATTACGGACTATGAAGATGTTAGGGTAGTCTTCCAAATTTTAAGTGAATAAATAAGACTCAGTGAATGTATTTCTTTATATTTAGAAACACATGAAGAGCTCCAGATTATTAAAACCAAAGTAGGTAATTGACTTATTTTATACATTTAAAATGCCATATTTTTCATTTTGAAATGCCTTGAGTAAAAGACACATCGCCACTAATTCCCCTCAAGGTATGCCCCCAACTTCGAGGACACTTAATCCTTCATTCGTGTCACTTTCTTTTCTGTTGTTGTCTTTAAAGGCATGTGTCCTTTAGCACAGTAAAAAATAAAATAAAATCTCTTAAGTAATAAGATTTACTTCAATTCATATTTTCCTGTTTGCTTTCCTTAACAAATCTCATTTGTCAAACAACAATTACAATATAGCTGCTGTTACTTACATATGCACACGTTTTGTCATAATTGTTCATATTATTTGAACTTCAAGTCAGTGATAGACATAGTATATTAAAAAGTCCGATGTCTCAAGAGAACGGACTTCACTAGCATATGAAACTTGTCAAAGAAACATGAAAGAGGAATGATTTCTTTCATATGAAAACAATTTTTTCCCAGAGTTCAGGGAATATCAAAGAGAAAAGCAGCTGGTTAAAACTGTCTCCTCTAGATATCCAAGAGACCTATTTAATGCAACAAGTGTTTTAGCTCTTGATACACTGCATGAATATGTATCTGAACAATTAGAGGAATAACCTTGCTGAAACAGAGTAACCTGGTTGTAGTTTATTGTAGTGTAAGTGAGCAACCACCAATCCTGTCATCTCAGTGAACAAACCCATTAGGACACCACTTGAAGAAAATATATAAGTACTAGTTCTTGTCCAAGGATCCTGTGTTTGCATTGTTCGATTAGATCCAGAATTAACCCACAATAAACTTGTGAAACAGGTGTTATATATTGAGGAAAAGTCCAAAAAATAAAAAAGTGTTGTTTAAATGCTCTAGAATCACCAAGACTAGTGACATTATGCATAAAATGCAGGTATTAACAGGTCTGAGTTGAAAAGTAATGCAGAAGTCTAATTTCGAAACTCCAACTATGTTAGGAATAATTTACCCTATTATTTTTGACTATATTACTTCTCTGCTAGGGTTCAGAATTCAGACAACTTATCAAGCAACAAGTATTTGCTAGGCTTCATTTTAGCTTTAGCTATATCTTTGTAACAGTATTAAAGAATTGTGTTCACTGCTCATGGTACTTAGCTTCATGATATAAATTGATAAAACACTACCGTTCCTTTGTATTTGATACAATGTAAGTTTTCCATCTTTTAATTTCATTATATTTTTGAATATGTAAAACTTTGGCCTGTTTCTACTCTGAAGATAATAGAAATAATATAAAACAAATGCTTGGAAAAGTATTGCTGTCATTCTCAATTTGCATCATGCTGCTCTAAACATTTTAGAAGACATTTTAATTATTAGTTTATAGAAATCTTCCTCATCTTCATTTACAAAAGCAAGCAATTTCATTATCAAAAAATCCATAATATATTCACCTCGTGTCCTGTGAATGAGAGTTGCCATTATTACTAATACCTTTTTATACATTATGACAAAATGAAAAACTGTTTTGTTTTGTAATTTTTCAACCATATACTTGTATAAACAAAATTACATTTATGTTACATTCTTAAATTGAGATTGTTGGGTCAAATGGTAATAAATATGTACCTTTTAAAGATATTGCTAAATGCCCCCATGTGGATCATGACATTGCATTTCACCAGAGGTTTTCCAATAGAGCATTGTCAAACTTAAACTTTGTGCCTGCCTATAGGATGAATTTAAAAGTCGTATCTCAATTAAATGGATTGTTCTTTTAATGTTTATGAGACATACAGATATCTTTCTCCTTGAACCTTGTCTCTACATCTGTCACTCGTTTTTGTCTTGCTCTTTTCCCACACGAGTGAGAACCATATATCCTTAAGATTTATCTAATAAATTGTTACACATTTCAAGTTTTGTTTCTATAGGTATCCATAGCTCGTATTTTTTAAATGCTTATTAATCTCATTTTAAAATGCCTACTAATATTGTTTAAATGTTAACATTATATCTATAATATACACTAAATATTTTTGCAGACTGTGTATGTTTCATGAACATGAGAGATGTGAGCCCATCACCACTGCTTTTAATAACAGACGTACTGAATAACAATATTCATATCTAGAATGCCAAAGCCTACAAAATATACAATTAAGTGTAAGAACTGATTGCTTTAGTGTATTGTAAATATACTTTAAAAGTAAAAAAATATATATTATTCAATATAAGATAGAAATTATTTAAAATCTTTATTAACATAAATACCCCCTTTGAATACTGGGATTTTTTTTTAACAAAAAAAGTTTAAAAATTATATAGTAATATCACTGTTATTAATCTGTTTCTCATATGAATAATTTAATATTTGTCTTAATCAGATATGCTCAAATTAACTTAATTTTTATCAGAATCACAAATATGTGTAAGATTTATGGAAAAAGATAGTAAATGGTAAGCCAAAAGGGTGCTTAAATTACTACCAGAAGTAACCCCAAACATCTCATGTTTAAA
Source organism: Hystrix cristata (assembly GCA_004026905.1). Taxonomy (NCBI): domain Eukaryota; kingdom Metazoa; phylum Chordata; class Mammalia; order Rodentia; family Hystricidae; genus Hystrix; species Hystrix cristata. Next base: position 28,974 of record PVJO010000479.1, on the reverse strand, counting down.
GAATTAACTGGTAATATAACGTTGTAGGTGGTAAATGAGCTAATAAAGTAAGTAATATAATTCTATGTTGGAGTCCAAACTTAAGTGTTGAAATAACATTTAACTTTAAGATTGCTATTATTTATATAAATGCTTGGCAGAAAGATAGTGTATTGTGTTATAATAGAAATTGTAGTAGGAATAATCTCAATATTAGTGTCATCCAGACAATATAGAAAATGGGAAATATGTGTCGTCAAATCCCTAAACTGAATATAATCACTTTGCATACATTAAATATATAACTGGAAAATGTTTATTATAAAACAAGACTGGAAAGATAAAGTATGTAGTGAGCTATTTCACCTCTCATCTGAATGATCAGGATGTCATCCATAACGGAAATAATTAAGGGCTAAATTTAACCTATTGTCATGTAAATATTTTATTTGGACAATGACTAGTTTTTAGGGATATTTAATAACCTTTGTTTCAAATCAAGCTACTTTCATCCTTTCCTTGAGAACATTCCTACCTCATCATGTTTTACTGTTGTGTCCAGCTGTGGATGGTCCTCGAGGTTCGCTTATGGCCTCGTACTTTGTCCTACAATAATTCTACCCAGGTAAACCCAGTCTTCATCTCTGCAGAGAAACCTCACCAATCTTCCTGACAAAATCAAATCTCCTCTGTATTGTGCTTAACAGAATCACGAACATTTCCTCTCAAGCTTAATTGTGGTTGTAATTTTACATCCCTGTGTGTGACTTAATTGATGTTCATTTTGCTCACCAAATTTAAATTCCATGAAGGTAATGACTACCCTACTGCTTTTTTCCAGTTTTTCATTCCCCTCAGACAGCATCCTTCTTTGTGCATAGTTTATAATCAAGAAATACTTTTTGAGTGAATGAATCAATGAATAATTTAATCCTTTTTCAAAAATCCTCACTTCTATTAATGACACTTCAATGTTTCCATTCTTCAAATTCAAGGAACCTAGGTATCATTTTCCCTGTTTTATTTCCCTTTTGAAATTGTCACTGTGTATTTTTTTCATTATTTTTTATTGATTTTACAGATTGATGGGTTTTATTCTCACAGTTTTGTATGTTCGCTTAACATGCTTTGATCAAGAGCAAGTAATTGGGGGATGGACTGGAACAAAATATGCTGTATACATTGAGCCCCCCACAAAAAATGTGAAAATGGAGGGGGCCAGGGAAGGTTAATGGGAGTGAAAATGATCAATATCTGCCAACAACTATTTTTGTTTAAAAAATGCAGTAGTTCTTGTTTTCAAATTATTTTTTATTTATTTCTTATTACTACTGTCAAGACTATTTAGAATACTTTATGTATTTCCATTCTTATCCTTGGGAATGCCTCAACGTTGTGTTATTACATTAGGCTTATTACTAACTTTTCTGTCTGTTCCTTCACTTCATTGGCGTAAATTCGCTGACTCATTTTATTTTATATCAGCTTCCATTAATTCACTGTTAATTGTTACTTACCAAATCATGTACAATGTTCTTATAACTCACATTATAGTAAATGCAGGATGTAACTGACCTTATTTATAATTTTGCTCACCACTAATGCTTCTTCCTTAACAAATTATGGCCTTTCCTCATATGCCATTTTCTCTTACCTTTATGTTTATTGTCATATCACCTCAAAATCATTATTGTCATAACTCTGATACACATTTCCCCAAATTATAGAGTTTGTGGACTGTGATAACACATTTTAAAGTGAAAAGTGAAATTTTTAAATCCTTTAAACAGATGCTGTAGAGCAAATTCTGGTAGTTTAATATATTGATTAAATGAAGTAGGGAGGCTGATCATTACAGAAGTGCTCTTTCAGTAAATACTCTAATTAATCATCACAAAATATAAGAGACAAATTTTATGTGCAAGCATTTACTAGCAAGTAAAATAGTTTATAAATAGTAATAAAATCATATTAGTAGATTTCATCAATGGTGGCTATTTGGAACATGGCACTGGAATTAGTAGTTCTAATTCAATCACTGGATATTGGTTAACCATTCAAATCCTGTTTGAAGATTGAGAAGCATTCGCTCTCTTTTAGAAAGAAGTACCTGTCACTGAAGTAGCAAAGAAATCCCTTTTTTAGAGTTCTTATTCCCCTCAGACCTCAATCGTTTTAAAACATGTTTGCCAGAACTGCTTAAATTTTCCAACAGATGTCTGTTGTTTTATACTAATTACACTGAAATAAAAATAAATAAGTATTGTATAAGTCTATAGCTTGAATTTGCAGGTTTGGTTATCATAGTCTCTTAAAGTGAATCACGTCTGCCATTTATTAAAAGCGTACTCTGATTAAACTCTTCGGTGCATCTATTATCCTAGTTTATGAGAAAGGTAATGGAGATCTGAAGTCAAGCCGGTTAATGACTCAAGCTTACTCATTTACAGCATATTTGAATGTTCATCAGCACTGAAGTAATCTGAAGCTGTAAAAGTGACTATAAACAACACTTTAAAAATTAAAAATCACTAATAAAACTTGAGGGCTGCACTCAATTAATTCTCCTTAATGGCGATAATAATCTTCGTACTTAATCAGTTTAATAATTTCTAAATATTTTATTATATAAACTGTGCATTTATAAAAAGAAAAGTTAATAAATAAAAACAGAAGACCATGCCCAGAATGCAATCTTTAGAATCACCTTTCGTGTGGGTTGCTTGATAGTAAGCTCTTTTAGTTTTTCTCTATCTCAGCGCCATTTTTCCTTCAAACTTGAGAGACACTGGCATTGGTTATAGAATTCTAAGCAAGCATTTTCTTTTCAGCAAATTGAAAATATTTTACTGTCTTCTGGCTATATAGTATCAGTCATTTGAAAAGTAGTTGTTTCTACCTGTGTTTTTCTCTTAACCTTTGATTTTCTGGGATTTTAATTTGATCTGTCTGAGTGTTCCTTTCTTATTACACCTTTAATATGTTCCTTTTACTTTTTATTTATTTGTGCTTCTTTGTTCATAGTAAAGTTTATGTCAGTTAATTGATTCCAACAATTCAGGCTACCTGTATCGCCCCCCCCAAAAAAAACAAGATCTCACATCTTTTGTTAATACTTCTTGCGTGATTTTTAAGTTCTGCTTTGGTTTTCTGGAAGAATTTTAACTCAATCAGTTTTTTTTTTAAACAATAAAAATAATTGCCCCACTTATTTACTTCCAAATGAAGCATGATCCTCGAAGCTACCTGAAACTTTGCTTTTGCTCAAACTGTTGCGTGAAATGTGAGAGAAATTCTCATATTCACACACAAAATGGGAAACCATTTCACTTTGCCATAGTTAACCTGACTTCTTTTCATGCATTCTCTTGTATTTCAAAATTAAATTTTAAAAGGTCTCATTGGTTTACATTATCGATTTTAATTTCTTCCACTCCCAACTTCTATGTTTTTTCTAAGCAACCAACAAATAGAACATTATTAGCTCTACATTAAGGGATTAAAGAAAGACATCCAAACTATAGCATTTTCGAAAGGAAAAGAGAACTTTCTCAGCTACAAAAATCAATTTAAATTTTAAAAATTTTAAATGCATATATTTTACTTCAACTCATGGATATGAAGTAACAGAATGTAATTAAATTATTATTGTGAGCTAACAAGATTACTATTTGTGTTATAATTTATTTAAAAATATTCAAAATATTTTTGGGTAGAAAGTAACCACACAACTTGTAGAATGACCTTTACAACTAAATGAATATAAAGTGCAGATTTTCTTTGAAAATTATACTATATTTTGAATAAAACATGCCTGTAGTTATTATTAAAATCCCCGACAGATCTACGGGAAGAATTTGAAACACATCACTAAGAACCATTCACTTGCAAATGTGTATATAAAAAACATAAAAACACACCTAAAACCCTATATAAAACATTTGGTTGTTCCAGTTTTTACCATTACTCTCTTATGACTGTATAAAATTATTTTAAAACTTCATGAGAATCAAGAATTATTTGTTCCCGAAATAACCGAATAGTACAATCTTATTACTAACGACCCCCATCAATTACAAATCAGGGATCTTTTTTCTTATTTAAACTTTCTACATGCCTTCTTTCCACCTTTATGTATCTAATCACGCTTTTCTTTTATCTTCAGATACATAATGTGTAACTATACACGAAACTGTTTCGCAAAATATATGTGTAAAACAACGCATCTTAGTCGTGCACACCTGTAATCCCAGCACTCCGGGAGGCAAGAGGATTGTAACTTCAAGATCAGCCTGAGCAAACTAACCACTCTCTCAAAATAAAAATTGTTTAAGATGTAGCTTAGCAGAAAGGCTCTGGGCTCAATCTCCAGTACTGAAGAAAATAGTGCAAAAATATAACTATATATTTTTTTTTAATTTCTGAAGGAAATTAAGTATGAGGTGGGCACCCCACTCGCTCATCAAGGGCACTGAGACACCCAACTTCGGCCGCTGTCGGCGCTCTCTGACCGTTTCTACTGGGCAGTACGGAACTCCCAGGGAGCGCTATCCGCTCCAGAAGTAGGAAGAGAACTTAGCGTACGTGATGGACTCAGGCGCTCAGGGTGACGTACAGGGCGAGAGACCTCTCTTGCCGCTGGACGGTACAGAGGCGGGCGGTTCCCTGTGAAGCCGCGACCCCTTTCAGAGCAGAGGACAGCGCTTCACAGCAGCTTCTTTTGTACAAGAAACTCAGAACTATTTTGCTGTTTTTAACAAGGTGGAACTTACTCATCAGCTGGTTGAAGGTTTTCTTTAAATAGGCTCTGGAAATTCAAAGACATAATTTCCACCTCTGGCAATCAGAAAAGCATATACCTTAGAGTTAAAAATAAAACTTTAGACAAATTGAATTTAACAAAATTTACTTGAGCAAAGTAAGTTTTATGACTCAGACAGCACTCAGAACTGGTTGAAGCTCAGCTTTTTGTGCTCAGCTGACATCTGCTATTTGTTGCAGAAACCATACTCTCAAATTAGATTGAGTCCTGTTAACAAGTTACGGTGCAGTTTGTTACATAGGAACTCAAAATGCAGAGGTAGCTACAGCTTAGTGGTTCTGCCTATTTTCCTTCAACATTAGGAAATCGAGGCTTCATTAGGATTCTTTTAAAGATGATGAAGAAATGGAGTATTAGAAAATACTGTTTTCCTTCTTTATCTTTTAGGTATATGAAAACATCTCTCAGGAGATTACCCCGCCACACATATAACCATATTTCAGGGATCGAGGCAAGTGGGTGAACATTTCTCACGAATAGCTTTCTCAGACTTTGTTGTAACAAACACAGGTGACTTCTTTCAGTCTTCCGAATAGTAGTTTCAAAGAAAAGAAATGGCTGGTGTTGTGGTGTATAGTTTAGTGGAGAGTGTTTGCCCAACACGCCTCGGGCTCTGGGTTTGATGCCCAACACTACAAAATAATATTAAATTTAAAAGAAAGAAATAGAAAAAAATGGCAATTAAATATGTTACATACAGTTTAAATGTAAAATCAAATATCTTCATTTTAATATTACTGTATTGCCTGCTCAACTTATAAAAGTGTATCAGTAATAACTGTAACTGGTAGCATGTTGGACTTTCTAAATTGAGAAAGTAAGACTCCAGTGAAAAAGTACTATGAAACTATATGCACGTCTATGCCAGGGAAAGTAAAAACAAGAGTTATATTTAAAAAAAAATAGAGGAAAAAGAAATATGCAGCTAACCAATAGATTTTATTGGACCAACAATTTCCAGTGCATTGAGTATTAAGAAGCTTTATCCAAGAGTGGAATAAAAGGTAGGTGCTTTTGTATTTTTATAACAAAATACCATGGACATCCACTAAATCATTTGATTTTTTTTTTCCTGAGAAAGTACAAAATCGTGCATTTTTTAAAATGTATCCCTATAAAAGTAGAGTTCACAGCCACGTAGACATCATTCAAAATTGCACTCAACCAGCAAAAATAGATAAAGTAACATTACTGGGGAGAAGACTGCAGAAGCAAGCACCAAGTTACTTTTGTTCAGAAAGAAAGCTAATTTCTAAACCCATTTTCAAAAGATGCTCCTGCAAAACCCCGACGATATTCATTGGGAAGGGAAGAGCACATCTCAGGCATTGTTCGTAAACCAGATAACAAGCTGTAAGCTGCAGGTCTTTGGGCTTCTCTATAATCTCTAGAAATTAGATACAAAATCAATATCCCAGGGGAATTGTAGAGAAAGAGCCCGATGTAGGTGAGTTTACAATCTTAACACCTAAAAAATAATGAAAATTCAAAGAAATTTATATTCAAATAGTAAGAATAAGAATTTCAATGATAAAATATATTACATATAGGTATATATTTAATTTTCAAAATCCTATTGTGAACTAAATATAATTATCTCTATTTTACATCTGAAACCCAGCACAAAGATGGTATTCTTTTTTATTTTTATTATTTTTTTGTGCTGGGGATTGAACTCAGGGCCTTGCGTTTTCTAGGAAAGCGCTCTACCACTTGAGCTAAATCCCCAACACCGATTATATTCATTTTATGTTCCTCTATAACAAGTTACTACAAAAGCAGTAGTTTAAACAAGTGCACATTTCGTACCTCACAATCTCTGCATGGCAATAACCATACATGCAGTCACTCTTCCCTCTGTTTTAAATCTCACAGGCTGCAATCCAGGTGACAGCCAGGTAGGAGGCACAAATGGAGAAAGATCTGCTCCCAAGATCTCCCAGTTATGAGCAGATTTAATTTCCTCACGGTGGCGAACTGAAGGTTTTGTTTTCTCAATGAAGACAATCCTCAGACTGTAGAAGCCGCACAGAGCAGCGTTGTATATAAAACAAATGCAATATGGTTTTAATTTGCCTTTTATCGAGTCTCTACTCAAGTGATTATTAACCTTTCAAAATTTATCTTCATTCAAAACCTTATTTGCATGTGTTGTTAATTTTCCTATTATATTTTTCATATGATCATTTATAAATTCTTTTGCATACTGTGTTCTAATCTTTTCATAGATTGTATTCTAGATAAGCTCCTAATTTAGTCTATTTTTGTATTTAATGGCATCTGTGGATTAATAATAATTTAAAACAACTATTGTTAACAATAAGAGTTTTGTTAGTCTTTCTTAATTTTGTATTTAAGAAATAGCTCCCTAACAGAAATTACATTAAAAGGTTTTTCACCTAAATGTTTTAGGTAGTGTTTCACATTTTTCTTTCAATGAGATTATTTTTTAATTCTCATTGTTTGAGGGGTGGGGGGATCTTGAGGTTTGAACCTCAGTGACCACTGAGCTTCAAACTCAGTCCTATTATGTACATATGTATGTATGTACGCATTTCTAAATTTTGAGACAGGCCCTCACTAAGTTTCCCAGACTGCAGTCAAATTCAAGGTCATCCTCCCTCAGCCCACTGAGTGGTTAGAATTACAGGGATTGTGTCATCACATCTATCACTAAGTTTGTAAGAATTAAATTTATCACTCAAAATCTTTGTGCCTAATTTGAAATCATTTTTTCTATAAGTCATTGTCATCTTTAGTTAGAGGGACCTACTGATGTTCCTTTTTAAAACAAAATTCAAGCTGAAATTTAAACGTAGTTTAGATTCTTTTAAGAAAGAATGTTTTAAAATAAGAGTGTAGTTGTTAATTCAGTAGCCAGGCAACATTAAGGCCTTAAAATATTCTAGCTCCCAAAGCATAGCCAAGAACTTCTTAATCCCCCTGAGATATTATTATTTCTAATAACTGGTTTCCAGAGTTACATTACCATTGCATAGCTTCATTGAGATGCATTTAGCTCTCAAATAGCAAAATTTTACAAAGGTTTGTCAAATGTTTCCTAGTGAATTTGGAAGAATAATGAGCAGACCAGAGCATTTCATCCAAAATGAGCTTCAATTGCTGTTAAATTAGACCCCCAAAAAGAAAACCAGGAAAGAATCATAGATAAACTTGTGGAAGTATAGAAATGGGTTTTTCTCTCATTTCAAATGCATTGTTTCCCAGCTTACTAGTGCTTTGGAAATCTTTAATAATAATTTGGAATTGTGTACTCAATCAGTTCGTTTATATTTTTGGTAGGTTATGAAATGTTTTTCTTTCAAAAATATTCAGAATAATTCTTCATAAATGCAAACTATTTTCTATCTTCAATCATCCACAAATTATGCAGTTGTATCATCTTATTCTTCTAAGGATTGTACTCCAGTGCCATGATCCTGTCACATGCAAAACTAATCATACTGTACAAGACTAATATACTATTACCTCAAAAGGCCATGCTAAAACTTGGATTAAATAATTGAAAAAGGCTGTATCTTTGGTCTGTAATAGCACACACTATGAAATGCTTAAAGAATCGTCTGCACCATATCAAATGAGATAGTGACTGACAGAATCCCAGAAATTCCTTACAACGTTGTTGTAAGAAAACATGTGACATCTTAGTGATAAATGTTGGGCAGGTAGTTAGACATTAGTGGACTTGAAAGACAAAGAATATCAAAACAGTAAGCTTTGCCAACTATAATTAAAGAAAGAAATAAAGACTTCAGTTTATATCACAGTTTCATTCTATACTAGGTCTCCGACCAAAATTCTCGCTACACAGACAGTGTGCATGGCTGCACTGCACAGTCAAAACTTCATGTCATTTTTTTTCTTAAAGCCAGGCAGCTGGATACTCAGCACCCCTAATAGTTACAGTCGATGGCTTGCTTATAACAAAAAACAATAATAAAAGTAACATTTCAAGATCTACTCAAGGTCCCTACATTAAACCAAGACTTGATTTAAGTTAAAATTTTCTTAATTTTGTTTTAATATTTTGTGATTAAATCCCCTGGGATAATAATATACTTCAAAGAAAACCAACTTTCTGCAGAGAAAAAAACAATATATTTTGCAATAGTAAAACATAGACGGTCCAATGTAACTTCTAAGGTGATAGATTGGTAAGTATGATCACCATGGAAACAAAATAGTGACAACCACCTTAGTTCCCTAAGCCTTGAGATTTACTGTTCCGGGTATAAAAAAATCCAATCTGCTCCTCTATGTACTTTGGCTTTGTCTACCCTCTCCCTTAAGGGTGTACTTTTACCTTGTCCCAGTTTTTCTTCTTTTTAATAAATTCTACCTTTACTTTCACAGCTCTTTTCTGTGTCCTGACTGAATTTTTTCATCAGGAAAAGGACCATGAGCAGGAACACTCCTGCCAGCCTGTTAACAATATGACCTTCAACAATTAAAACATTCTTTTAAAAAAGAAAAAAAAAAGCGGAAAGACTTGTAAACCAGTCAGGAAAGAAGGTAAAACTAAAGGAAGTAAAAGAAGTTACCTAAGAAAAGGAGGAATAGAAAAGTAATAGAGGGGCCAGGGATTTAGCTCAGTGATTAGAGTGCTTGCCTTGCAAGCACAAGGGTCTGAGTTCGATCCCCGGAACCACCAAAAAAAAAAAAAAAAAAAAAAAAAAAAAAAAAAAAGTAATGGAAGGAAGGATGAAAGAGAGCTAACGCCTTTTACGCTTTTTAGCTCCCTTCCTTCGTCCCAAGCTCGTCCTCATCAACAATGTTATTGGAACTTCCACATGTCCTGACCTCTAAAATGTGAAGTCACAGAAGTCTTATTCTTTTTTAATTCCTTTGCTTTAATTACACAAACTCTCTATGTGATATAAATACTACTGTATGCCATTTACTGCCAACATTTATCTTCAGAATATATCTATCCATTTAACAGCCTACTGATAAGCCTAAGGATCTTATCAGTAACAGAAATTGCATTTCCTTCAAAACCTAGTTTCACCTGAAAGCCCTTTATGTATAACCTCTATGTTATTTACATAGCATTAACTGTAATTAATCCTTTAACACCTTTGAGAACTTCAATTTCCTTCAAAAGTTCAGAAATGGCAACCTTTGTCAATCAGGTAGAAATTCTACATTTCTGGAAGCATTTATCAATCAAATTTCTATATGGTTGCATATATGCAGAAAATCATACTGGAGAAATCACACATTACACAGAATGATCTTACTAAATGTTCATGATAGTCAATTTTCACAAGCATAAAACACTACCCAAGAATCTTACCACATTTCTTTTGAACATTTTTTTTCTGTAATGACTATTTCTTATCCTTCTCACTTACTTAATTTCTCTGGAATCTCTTTTAGATTCTGAACTTGTCTTTTTTTTCTTAAGAAATGCAGAAGTTTTACATTATTCTGTTATTTTTCCATCACCAAAAGTACGACTACATTTATCTTCATTTTTAATGAATTGCGATTGAATTTCAATGAAAATTATAATTGTTCCATCTTTACCCAAAGTAAGTTTCTTTGTGCTGTGGATACAAAGACTAACAACTTCAGCTACACATTTTCACACTCCTGACCGATCTCTCTTACTTGCTGAAGTAAAATATTAGCTTATATGCAGTTTCTCTGGTGGTATACAGACTGTCCGATGTACATGTTTGTCCACATTCTGTCTTTCCATATTGTTTGGAAATGAACATTTCCAAAGAATGTTTGCCATTGCAGCTTTCCTGCTTTTAGTCTTAAACCCAGCACATGGTTTTCTGCCCCAACTGTGCCCCTGAGAACCCTCTCATGAGAGGACACTTCCCCTCATTCTCTTTATTTCTCTCCCGCCCAATCCGCTGTGAAGTCCTATATATTCAGCTTCAAAACATATCTCATCCTGCTCCATTTTAGACATTGAAAAATAAAAAGCTACAATTAGAATTTATTGAATTAAAACACCTGCAGATGGAGAAGAAAATCGAGGTTTGCTTGCATTTGTATAAATATCTCCATTAAAAATAATGTAGTAGAAAGTGAAAAATTCTTCCACCAATTTTTCTTACATATCTTTTGTTTTATTTCCTTCTAAACTTAATACTTTTCCCCAATTGATTTTAAATCAAATTTCTTATAAAATTTGTCAAAAATATATATGTATCACCGATTATTTATTTTTTATTATTGATTATTTTGTTTTAAGTGTAGTCTTCTGTTTTTTTTCTGTTATCCTAAATAAAATCAGCACCAATACTGATTTTTTCTTGGGTTTGTCCTTGCTTTATTTCAATTATAATCTATACCTAAGTACATCATTGTAAAATTATTGAAAACCAAGAAGACGTAATGAAATATAAAAGTAGGCAGTCCTATAAAAGTAATCTCACAGCAATCCTATAAACACAAGAGTGGTCAAATCTTTGAAGAAATATGCATTATTTCCAAATGATTTCTCTGTAATTATTGAGATGACCTTAACAGTATAGCATATTTAAATGACTATAAGGAAATGTATCAACCTAAGTTTTTATACCTAGTGAAAATATCTTTTAAATCTTAGCATAAAATAAACATCTTTTAAAAAGATTTTTAGAAGGACATAATCTTCAAATACTTACCTAATAAAAGGTACACAAAAGATAGCTCTTTGAGAGGAATGGTGAGGATCCCAGAAAGGGAAATACAAAATTGCAAGAGTGATAAGAAAGTGCTAATATATGTGCAAAGAGAAATATGTATCAACTGAATAGTAACTGAATAAAACAATAATAGTACATTTGTACAGAATTTTTTTTTAGCCAAGAACATGTATTGGTACATTGTTCATATAATGATCACATTCATCACATTTATTTTGTACCTGTACATGATGCATCTTGGTTTTCCCCTCTCTTCCCCACTGCCTCCCTCCTTCCCTATTTATGGCAGGTTTATTCATATTTTTCCATGATTTCCCTTTCCCTTTTCTTTCCTTTTTTTCCCTTCCTGCTTTCCTCCCTTCTTTCTAGTTCTCTTCTCCTTTGCATATTATCTTTCTTTTATATAATATCTACTACACCTCTTTGTCCTTATTTACACTTATGGTTTCTCATAGCAGAGAAACAATTCGATGTGTACTCATGAGTGTCTGATTTATTGCACTTAATAGTATGTTCTCAAGGAACATCCATTTACATACAAATGACTCTAGTTTATCCTTTTTTATGGCAGTGTAGTACTCCATTGTGTAGAAAAACTACATTTTCTTTAGCCATTCATCGGTTGTTGGACATTTAGGTTGTTTCCAAGACTTAGCTATTACAAACTGTGTTGCTATAAACATGGTTGTGCATATATCCCTGTGGTATGACAATCTTAATGCACAGAAATTTAAGTGTATCCTGAAGTAAAGCTATAACAAAAATTCGAAGAGCACAAAAGGGTTATCAGTTTTAAGCATTCGAAGAAACTACAATATTTGGATAGGAAGTAAAGAAAAGAATTTTTATACCAAGATATGTGAAAAACTTATTATAATCACTATATTAAACAATAAAATAATCAAATAATGTTATCAAGTTCATAGAGGGAAATGAAATAATAAAAATTTCAATTGAATTTAAAATCTTGTTAGGAAATGTATCAAACTTATATGAAACACCTATTAAATATAAAAAAATGGAGAATTTACAAAGGTTAGGAAAAACATTATAAAGTTCGCTAAAAGAAATAAATGTAACGATTTTAATATCAGTCAAAAAATATCTAAGGCAATAAAAGTATCCTAACAATGAATGTGCACTTGTAGTACAGATATTTAACTTATTAAGTCAATATTAGGCTTTCAAATATCATTGTGTTGTGCTTTTTTCTCGACATCCTCATGTGGGGGGGGATGCGTATAAGAACATTATTTAAACACACAAACTACTCTTTCTGTAATTAAACAACACAGCATACCTTTAGGTTTTCATAGAAAGTAGTACATCTTTCTTATTTTATAGACAGAAAACAATGTTATTTTTCACCTCTTGTACTATGAACAGTCTCCAAGTTGCATGTCTTAATAAACTGTCACAAACTGATCTGTTTAAAACAACAAGAATGCATTTCCTCTGTTTTGGAAAGCAGAATTCTGAAACGCAACTGGCAGCATGGCTCTGTTCTCTCTGAGATCCCCAGAGGAGAATCATCCTGCTTCTTTTGGTTTCTGTTGGCTCCTGGCATTTCTTGGCTTGTGAGTGTGCTCCTTGGCTGTCTGTCTCTCTTCACTGGAACTTCCTCTTTGAGTGTGTGTGTACAAAACTCCTTACTTTTATGAACATACCAAGAATTTGAACGAGGGGCCACAACGATTACATCTTCAGATGCTTAAAGTATCACATCTGGTTGTGTCTGCGTCTAGATAAGGTCACATGCTCAGATTCTGGTTAGTCAAGAGTTTTGGGGAGCCATTATTCAACCCACTGCATATGGAGTTCCTTTCCTTTTCTCTCCTTTTTGTTTTTTATGATCTAATTACTTATTATTTATCTCACATTTTATCATCTGTCTTATATAAACTTCTCAAAGGTACTGTTTCTAAACACAAATGATCTACTGTAAGATTCTATATCACGAAGATAACAAATGCCAATCTCCAATTAGAGTGTGCTAGGAACCTAACTCATTCTTGGATGTTTTTCTTGAAAATAGCATTACTGTGTAGAAGTGATAAAATAGACGAGTTAAAACTTTTTAGGCCAGTGTTCAAATTCTGGGCCTCTAAAAGTTATGAGACAATAAAATATTGTATTCTCATCTTTAGAGTCTGTACTGCAGGGTTGTATAATACTTATGAGAGATAATTCCAAAAGAGACACAATACACAATCTTTAACTTATAATCTATTGGCACATAATATGCTTAATGTACATTATAAGTTAATAATATCTCATATAATGTCAATTTTATTGTTTTGTGAACTCAGGGAGACAAAGTGAGCAAAAAGATGGTACTACATTTAATTTTTATAATCATATAGGGATATTAATCCTTGAAAACTCACTTTGCAAGGCAAACGTAGCCTTCTCATCGTTATCAGCTAAATGCTCAGGCAAAATCATTGAGCACCTTCTTCTGTGCTGTTTTATTTATTCTTATTTTTACTGAATTTATATAGTCAATAATATTACCAATTTCATAAAATCTTTCTGAAGAAAAACTGAAGGTTTCAAAGTATAGTATAAGGGGACTATATATATATTATATATATAATATATATATATCCATAAAATTAAAAATCGTACCACATTTTAAATGTGTAATCTTCCTTGATTAATGTTTGCTCAATCAATCTCACAATTTAGTCAGGTCCAGAAAATTTTATACCGTGTTAGCTGTAATACCAAGAAGAAATAATAATGTTATTTTTCTTAATTTTATACTTTAAATCAGAAATTTTTATATATACATATGCATAGAATACATCTTATTAAAAATTAGCCTGTCTCTCAGCTATAGAAAAAATACATTTTTACTTATAAAACATTGCAAGCTACCTTGATCCATCCGTTTTTTTTTTGTTTCGTTTTGTTTTTGGGTGTTGGAGGTTGAACTCTGGGCCTTGTACTTGCTAGGCAAGTGCTCTACCACTTGAGCTAAATCCCCAAACCCCTGATGAAGCTCTTAAATTTAACAGTCTGGGAACTTCAGACATTCGAATCAATTTGGTATCCATGGAACAGAATACTATTAACTCCATACACTGAAAAAACAACATACTTCCTATATTCAAATCACCGATATAACATCAAAGCATGCTTCCTTCTTTCCTAATATGACACACAGCTAAGAAATCTGCTCAAATTTCTCACTCTGGGAATGTCATTCTCTAGCACATCATTCTGCCTTTTTCATTGGGACAGGTGTTATGCTTTTATTTGCTTCTAAGACAGTTCTAAGAAATGTACTTCATAGCATAAATATAATTATTTTCAAATTTCTTCTCAGCATTAAGAAAAAAATCTAATTCTAAAAGAAATATTAGGAGTTTGGTTAATCTAAAACTTTCTATAATACTTTATTTCATCTTGATTCCATCAGATAATATCTACCGAATCAAAATCTTATGATGGTAGTAAATGGAAACATGTTTGGTCCATTCCCACAGATATTTTTATAAACTGCTTTGTATTCATTTGTGCCTCTCTTAACTCTGCCTTCAAGTTGTAAATATCTTAAGGGATATTAAGATATTCCGTTTTCCTCTACATAAAGACACAAAAGTTAAATGTTTACAACAGATGTTTCTTAAATAATAATTTTTCCAACGTTGTTGAAAGTATCATATTCTATTCTCAACAGAGCAAAGATTCTCGATCACTGTGACAGGATTTTGGCGCAGAAGGTTGAATGAAGGCATTACAAATCCATGTATCTGTTGATTGATACTTAGCTCTTATGACGCCAAATAACACCTTAATAATGCTGATGAAACAACAAAAAGAAAACAAATTTTGAGGTTGTATCTTCCAAAGATATGCAGGCTTAAAAAAAAAAAAAAGATATGCAGGCTTCCTTATTTAGCTTATAGAGATGAGTAGTAGCACACACTGTTATATTTAGTAAGATAATTACCTAAAGAGAAAGAAACAGCCTTCTCTCGAACGAAAGATCTGTTTGAAATGTAGCTGCTTTGCTTAACCACTTTCAAAAGAAATGTAAGTTAAAAATTTAGTCTACAGAAACAGGTTATCTGTTTCTGAAACATAAATCTGACAGTTTCTATGAGTGGCCTTGAGCAAATGACTTAATATTCCTATCTGTCATTCCTTTTATCTTTAAAACCAAGATAATGTTAGCTTTTTCCACATTGATTTGTTTGGATTGTTGAGTCAAACCACAAAAGATATACAGAAAATTTCCCATATAAATTATGAACTTTATCAATATAATAACAACAGGACCCACCTTCAGAATGTTTTGTTGCTTAAAAACGTGTTCTTTTTAAATAGGTTGGCTATTTAAAATGTTTATTTTCTAGGTTAAGGCAACAGATATTTTGGAGAGTTCTAAACTAAATTTATATTAGATATAGCAAAGTCCATTTTTGAGGTAAATGTCAGTGATAAAATGTGACTAGGAAATGGAGTCAAAACCTCATTTCTGTGGTGGTTAAAGATGCCTCAAACTCTTTTCTTCTCTTCACATTAAGAGATAATCTCCCATCCTCTTGAAGGAAGGCTGACATTAGTGACTTATTTAAAGGAAGTATATAACCAAATGATTGTTCTGGAACATCTCGAGCTAGGCATAAAATATTTGGTGTTAAAAACTCCTGTGGTAAATTATAGAGAGGAGCAGAGTTCTGCCAGTCTAGGAAACAGCCCTTAGCTAACAGTCTGAGCTACACGTCCCGGCTGAGATTCTAACAGAGAGTTAATGTCAGTGTGCCGGCCACGTGAGCCACCTTGAAAACTATCCCTCCAGGTACCAAGAACCCTCAGCTGATGTCACTGGGAGAAATGAGTCACCCAGCTGAGCCCCTTCTTAAATTTCTGACTCACAAAATCATCAGCAAATTCAAATTATTGCTTTAATCAACTAGGTTTTGGAGTCATTTGTTATGCAACAATAACTGAATAAAATATCTCCCTGTGATTTTTTTGTTAGATAATTAGTACATTTTCCTTTGTTGTAACAAAATGCTAATGGTCATATGTCTCAAAGATAATTAAAAACACTCCTCATAACAAGGCAAGTCTCACCCCAATCATGGGAAATGTGCAATGAAGAGAAATTCTATTAGTACAATAAATGTGGAAGCTTTCAGCCGGCACATTCAACCTTATGCACTTGAAAGATACCAAAAGACTTAGAGATTCTGTAATGTAAATCTGTTTTCATTAAGAATGACACTGTATATCATAGAATTCACTGTGGTGGGAAAAGAATGAAAACTATCTTTGAGTATATTATTATTATTATTATGCAAATACTGTCAGACTTTCCACTTAGAACAGCATCCCCAAAATAATGGAAATAGGAAGCTTTATTTCTTTTTTTTTTTTATCTAGGAGCACTGAAACACAATTCTGACAACAAATTATTAAACGGGCAAGTCGGCTTGAGAATTGACCCGTTGAGAATCTTATTCTAAAAGGAGGAGTAATTGCGATTGCTTGCAGATGTCAAGGTGTCGCTGCTGGAAGGACTCGAGAATTCATACAGAAACTAGAGACGGAATATGAGTTATCGTTGTGTCAGTGACCTGCCACCACTTAATACTATCTTTCACTCTATCTTGCTTTCTGTATTTTTTTCCATGCTACTAAGGGAACTATATATGGTACACACAAACTAGCAGAAGCTATTAAGGCGGGTTACGCTTGTGTTTTTGATATTTTATTTCTTTTTAAATCAAAAGCTACAATCGTCTTGGCACAAAGGAAGTTTTTAAAACATATTTTTAAATGAATAAAAAAATAAATTAAAAAATGAATGAAAGTAAATGAATAACTATACACACATATTGAAATTTATACTTGTTGTAAATACGAAGTGAATAATATCAAAATTGGTATCAACACAGACAAAAAATGAAATCAAGTTATAATCAAACATCATCATAGCAGGTTCACTGCATTGCTCATTAAAATAATATTTGCCACTTGTCCATGGGAGATAATTTCCAAGACCCCAGTGAGTATTGGAAACCACAGATAGTTTTATGTCCTATGTATACTATTTTATTTTCCCGTTTATTTTTACCATGGATCTTAGCCAACTCTGTCACCATTGTATTTTCTTTCTTACAAGGTTGATGACTGTTATGGTTTAATTCTAAAAGGTCCCCCAAACTTCATAAGTGTTCAAAGGAGGGTTTTTGAAAAGTGATTGCATCATGGGGGCACTCTACTGGGGGCACCCTACTGGGCACTCTACCTGGTGAGGTCACAGCTGAATGTGTGCTTGCAGGCAGGTTCCAGGTAAAGGAGCTGAGTCACTAAGGGCAGGACTTTGGAGGACCCCACTTTCTTTCTCTGCTCCTCCTACTGTCTCTGCTTCTTGGCTGCTGTGGGTTGAGCAGCTTCCCTCCACCACGCCATTCTGCCATACCATTTCTGCTTTCAAGCACACAGACCATGGACTCAGTACTCTTAAATCATGAGCCAAAATAAACCTCTCCTCAAGTTGCAGGTGTCAAAGCTTTTGTGCCCATGATGAGAATGCTGACCAATACAATAACTTTCACCTTTTCCCTTACAGGGACCACTTCATGACTTCTTTTTATCTATTTATTTATTCATTTACGTAGTATTTTCTTTTTAGTACTAGGAATTTAATGCAAGGCTTTTGAATTCAGCTATGTTAATAGCCCTTTTTATTTTTTATTTTGAGACAGGGTCTCACTAAGTCACTAGGTGGCCCTAGATAGGATCAAACTTGCAATACTTCTGCCTCGGCCTCCCAGAATGCTGAGATTATAAGCATATCATACCTCACCCACTTAGGCTTTTTTTTTTTTTTACATATTCAAATTGCCCTCATCATTAGTCTTGTGCTGTGGGGCCATTACTATGTAAAATAAGGGCTACTTAAATGCACAATGTTACTGTGATGGTGGACTGGAAAACCGGGACGGCGAAGAAAGTCCCAAATTCCTTATGTGTAGTTTTGCTTTCCCACGGTTTTACGTGCTGTCAACTGCATTCCGAAAACTATTACATGGAAAATTCTAGAAGTAAAAAATTCATACATACTTTAAATTGTGTATAACATTCGTACATAATTTAAACTGTGTACTGTTACAAGTGGTATGATGGAGTATCCCAGGTACTCCTATGTATCTAAATGTATCCTGTGAAGTAGGATCCTGTCAGCTTCTGTCCCTGTGACAAAATATCTCAGAAAATCAACTTAA
This sequence comes from Hystrix cristata, assembly GCA_004026905.1. Taxonomy (NCBI): domain Eukaryota; kingdom Metazoa; phylum Chordata; class Mammalia; order Rodentia; family Hystricidae; genus Hystrix; species Hystrix cristata. Next base: position 10,261 of record PVJO010000479.1, on the reverse strand, counting down.
AAGAAGGAAATATTTATTTTAACTCATGATTTCAGAGGTTTCAGTCCATTTTCACTTGGCTTTGTTGCCTTGGAGACTGGCAAGGCAGTACATCCATGGTGCAGACTGTGTGGCAGAGAAAAATGGTCCCATCTGGTGACTGAGATGCATCAGGAAGGAGCAGGGTCCTAACTGGGCCTTCGGAGTATGCCTGCAGTGACCTGACTTCCTGCCTCTAGCCCGCGCTCCTAAATGTTCTGCCATTTCCTAATAGTACCACAGGCTGGCGAGCAAGCCTTGAACACATGAGCCTTTGAATCCAAAATATAGCAGGTCTCAAACCTACCTTTTTAGTTTCATAGAGACAAATATATGGCTAGTTGTAATCATGCATGACAAGTTAAATAAAAATAGTTTGTTGAATCAAAATACTTTTTTCCTATATTGAATTCTCAGTAAACTGAAATATATTTATGGCTATATAAAAAAATCTCACAGATTTATTGCAATTTAATGTTTTATTTGGATACATTGATTCAATCTTGTACATTCTAATCAAGTGGTTATTTGTTCCTCTTTTTATAATATTCATAGTTATGCACAGATATGAAGCTTCTAGATTTAACTTTATGGCATTTATCCAATTGCCCAACACTTCTTCCTCAAAAACATTAATGCTGAGATATAACTAGAATAATAATCCAATCTATACGTTGCACAGGAAGTTAGGCTTAAAGATTAGAATGCTGTCAGCTGCACAATCATCTGTCTTGGTGCTATGATAAAATTTTAGTAAAAGACAATTTTAATGAAATTAAAATCTGTGTTCATCTTGCTGCTTCTGTCTGCACACAGCTAGGAAGAGTGTCCGAAACAATTTTCAAATAAATAATAGTTGAACAAGGGAGGAGTCTTTTATATGCATATAGATATATTTTATTTTGTTTATTATTTATCCCAAATCTCTATGTATGTATTATTTCAAATAGTGACGATTCAGTTAAAGATGCTGAGAAAATCACCCAAGTTAGTTGGGCTCGCCTAATATTGAAACTGTGCTTTCTACTCAGATACGTCTAAATCCAGTATCTGTTATTTTTTAAACTCCTGATTCATTTACTTTGAACTTTATGTCACTTACACTCCTATAAATTTGATTTGTCCATCTCTCCTGTTTCTCAAGGTTTAACTTCTCTAAAATTTCATGTTTGCTCACAATATATTCTCCTTCACCACACCGGCAAGTAGAACTTACTCAGCACATGCCAATGTTTTAACATATCTTTCATTACTAAAAAGGAGACAAAGGGGCTGGGGATTTAGCTCAGTGGTTAAAGCGCTTGCCTTGCAAGCACAAGGACCCGAGTTCGATCCCCGGCACCAAAAAAAAAAAAAAAAAAAAAAAAAAAAAAAAAAAAAAAAAAAAAAAAAACAACTAAAAAGGAGACAAAGGAACCCACATATATATACTTCTACAGTTCAGCTCTGCTCTAGTAATTTTAAATTATTCAAGGATCTACATACAGCCATGTGGGAGAGTAGGTTTAGAACACTGAGAGTCATATTTCATACTCGAAAATCCTTTGAAAATGCTTACATTGATTAATAAATACAAAAGAGCTAAAGATAATAAGATTCGATTGAACTAAGGGAATTATACATTGACTAGAGAGAATATTTTTCTATATATCTTACCCATAACTCTGAAGAAATATTTTTGACAATTACACCCATAATACTGGAGAAAATATAAATGAGTGTAAGAAATAGTAGCTTCTATTTTAGATGAATGGATTATGTTTAACCTCCTCTTCACATCAGTTCACATGTATGAAAATGTTTCTAAATTTGTTGGCTATAAAATACAGAAAAATATTTAGCCTCTTTGAGACTTCTGCATATTTTTTTAAAAATATTTCTATTTTCTGCAGAATGGCAAGCAGTCTTATTTTGAAGACTTTAAAGTTAATCAAATCATTATTCTCAATTTAATTTGAAAAATTCTAGTATTTTGTAAAAAGGATTATTATAAACTTATTTCTATGTAAAAAGAAGCTCCAGGTATAATTCTGCCAGTCACTGCTGAGAAGAAAATATGGCACAAAATGATGAGTTGAAAAGAAATTACTATGACCTTTAAAAATATTAAAATAAATTATAATTACATTAAAAACACTGCAAGAAAAAACATTAAAAACTGTAACTGTGAGTACTCTATAATAAAAGGAAAACAACTATAAAAAATAGTATGTAGAACAGTGTTAGATATTCATATATTAAAAATCTTTAGTTCATTCAATAATGAATACAGGCAGGCATTCAATAGTCAGAAAGAAATTTGAAGTGCTACTTAAATATAATCCAACAAATATATAGTTGAAATTTTTATTTCAGGCTTAGCTGAAATCTCTTTTTAGTGTTTTCTTTCTTATTATTATAAGAATAATTACATGATGGCTTTTGTAATTTTCCACTGCTTATCAATAAAAATGAAAATTCAATGTGTAACCTAGTTATGTGCTATTGGTGGTTGTGAAATGGCTCTATGGTTTTGGGGAGAGTTTTGTGTTGTTTTTGTTGTTGTTTTCCCTTTGGTGCTGAGGATCGAACACAGGGTCTTGCCCTTGCTAGGCAAGCAGTCTACCGCTGAGCTAAATCCCCAGCCCTGGGAAAGTTTTAATTTTATTAATTACAAAGAATCTTTAAAGAGTCATAGAGTAATATACATATTTAGAAAATAATCTCAAATTTTGGTTTTGAATCATTCATTTTGAATGTTTTATATGTATTTTCTAATAAGCGTGTGATATGTATAAGATAATGGAGAATATTTCACATTATTAAAAATGTAAAATTAAGAGTTGTCACTTTACAAAATAATGATGGATAACAAGAGATGCTGAAAAACATTAGAAATCTGAAGTTATTCATACCAGTGATATTCATCATTTTGTTTTACTTTCCAAAAGGTGATATCAAATATTTTGTCTTATTTTTCAAAAGTCATCATATTAAATACAAGAATTTCACCATTCAATTATTTATTTATATTAACAAATGTGGATATTTATTTTATCGTATGAGTAACAATCCACTGGGATCATTACTTATATCAAAATGAACCTATGAAATAGTTTATTTTAAAAGTGATAAAATGATAATTTTCCCATATTTGGCAAACAATTTATCTGTCAAGCTGACTTTTTTGTACTTTTATCATATAATATTATTCTTTGAGCACTTTCTCATTTTTCACCAAATATATGATATGAACTTACTTTGTACATTGATTGCCCCAGTCCTGAAATCAAATACTCCTCCAAAAACATCTAGTTTCTTTTATTGAAGATGGGGATTAAAATATCAATATCTGAGTGTTTGCTCATTACTACTGTTATATTATTGCTTTTTCAAGAAAAACAAAGATTTTCATCTGCCAGAAATACTTTGTTTGCTAAACAGTTTGTTCCTAATATAACTCTGTATCCACTTCTTTGTATGAGTAATATATGATAATCAGATAAATGAAAATTAGAGTAAAGTGAAATATCATCTTACACCCTTCAGTATAGGAAAAGGTATGGAAAAAATATATATACTCTTCACCAGTGGATATAAATAAGAAGAATCACAGGCTTCTTAAAAATCACTTGGGCAACGTACTTAAGTTTTAAAAATTGATACACACATGAGAGATGATGCTTAGATAATGAGGTGGCTAGATAGGCAATTGGATGGATGAATGGATAGCTAGATGATAGACACATACATAGACAAATGCCTTACACATATAACTGGAAATCTACCCTTTAAAGAATAATCACTATAAAATAATACATTAAGTAGGATGTTTCTTAAATCATTGCGAATAATGACCAAAGTGAATGTCTATAAATATGTTATAAGACACATGCCATATTTTAAAAATAAAATATTGAATGTGTATGCATGTATGCAATATATACACAGTTATCATGAGATTGTTACTGTTAGTTATTTAGGTAAAGGGAGTTGATATAAGAAGAAGGAAGAAATAATAAAAGGAAAACATTTTAAAAACCCAAACTGTTCCTTAAACATATTTGCAATCATAGTAGCTAATTTCCAAAGATGTCCTCCTAATAAACCACACCTCCCAGTATTCTTAAGGAATACTATGTGGTCCACCCCACCACACCTCCTCAAAACTGGCATACCCCTAGTGACAGACATGACCAGTAGTATCTTACAAACTAACGATATAGTACTTTCAAGAACTACTCATAAAAACTTGCAGTTCCTTGCTAAGCCCCTTGGACATTTGTTCTCTGCATTCTACCTCTCAAAACACAGATGCAGAGTTGTAAAAAGTGCAGGACACATAGCAAGTCCATCTGTGGACATTCTAGTCAACCACCTCGGCTTAGCCTCCAGCTTATAGGAAACATGAACTATCATTCATATGAGAAGAGATTGAGAATGTCCAGCCTAAGCAACCTTCTGAATCACTCCATGACAAACTTCGAGCTCCGTAAATGAGGTGATTAAGTTGGACTTTTTTTCTTTTTAGTTTACTAAGTTTGGGTCATTCTATTACAGAGCAAAAGACAAGTAATTCATGGTTCATAATGCAAAATTAAGTATTATGTAAGCATAATTTAAATTTTAAGAGATTAGTTTGTAAAGTCGGAGAAAAGACTTCATTTTGATCTAGTTTATGAGTAAAAAGAAAACTAAACAGAAGGGAATGTGGAGAATAAGATTTACACCGGCTTTAGAATGGGATATATTGGACTTGGATTTGAATCATTTCTCTGTTTCCTGCCAGCTGTTGAGGTTCCTTGAATCTTAACTTCCCTATCATCAAATAAGCAAAATACTACCACTTAGCATAGAACTTCTTGGCAAAATAAGGGTGACTTATTTTTGAACTCTTTACAAAACTCTTCAAATCCTCTACAAAATCAGATTCACGCAAAGATGTGGAACGTTGGAACAAAGACAGATGTTATGTGTAATACACATTAACATCTTGTTGTGGTATTCTTGACAACTGTTAGATTTGCATATTTCTCTATCAACCCTTGACTGACTTTATTACTATAGATTTATACCAAGGTTTTTTCTTTTTATTTATTAATTGTTCAGTATGGCAAAATGAAACTTACTAATGTTCTTTCTGAAGATTACTATAATATCTGCACATCTTTCCATAAGGTAATGAAATTGTTTTCAGTTTTCTACTTAGCCCAACACATCAACAATAACACAAATCCAAAACGGGTAAATGTTATTTAAATTAAATTGCATCAAGAAAAAGTGTTGCAAAGGATTAGCACTTTTATGATATAAAGACTTGTCAATGAAGAAAGGTTAATCCATATTAGACATGATAGGATTAAATTAAGTAGTAAATGAATTTGAACCTCATGGATGACTATGTTTCTGCCAGGTAGAGATAATGGGTGATGTTCCAGGAAACAAAGAATACCGGAGCAAATTTCTGAAGATGATACATGATAAGTCACGTGTCTAGAAAGCATATATAGAATTTTATCTGGCCAAAGACCTCACAAGAATTTAAAATGAAAAGGAGTAGAAAATTTCAAATATATCTCACACCTTTTTATCTCCATAGATTTATAATGGATAGTTCTCCTTTTTATGAGAAGTTGAGCATGAAAAAACTTTGCACACTATTAAGTTACTTTCCTATTTTATGTCCACATGTTAGCATTACAAAACTGCCAATTTTTTTTCTCTTTGTTTTCCCAAATAATGAAACACACTGATAAAATGGATAAAGGCTTTTGAATGCTTTCCATACTCGAGTGTTGCATAGCTCACTACTTTATCAAGTAATTATTTTCTTCCAAATATTTCACACAATAAGATATGCTGAGATAATTTGTATGGAAGATGATATAAAATAAAACAACTAATTCTGAACAAGATCTGCATGTATAAAGTCAGTGAAGGTTAGAAATTGTTGTGTTGTTTTTAAGTCTAGAGAGTATTATGAAGTTCTAAAATCTGATTTTAAGGAGAGTGGAAGAGATTAATTTGACAAAATACAAATAAACATAATATCATTTCTCACATTATTTTATCGGCAAGAATTTTTCATGTTGTTCTATGTTTCATTAAAAGCGCCTCAATTAGCGGTATCTTCTGGAGTCTAGCTGACACTTGTCTTTATCACTTACAGTCTTTATATCCTCTAGAACACTGATTTCATTAAATCAAGACTTCATGTGTTAAGGGTCTAATTACCCACACTACACATGCATAAGGAAGCATTGTTAACATTTGATGATCTTACTAATTGTATAAAAAAAGATTTCTCCTAATTTAGTGAAGTGTTCTTACCTTGACCATTTTTTGCATCATTTTATGATAAATCTGGCATTCCGAGAAGCGTCAAAACTTCAAAGGCTAACAGGAGCTATGGTTCTCATAGAGCTATCTTATATGTCAAGAGTCTAAGTGGACTCAATGAGAAAAATTACTCTAAAATCAATTGGTAATTTTAAAAATTAGAGATATTCTCCCATTAAAACACTCAATATATGTAGGTTTATTTTTCTTTCTAAACTTTGAAAGAGTAAAATGGAATATGGACTGAACAGTTATGATGGGTTATAAACAAAATTTAGAAATTTAAGCACCTACTCACTTGTTTTACAATGGGACAGGTTTCCTCTATGGGATAAGAAAAAGAACAGAAGCAATAGAAAAGGAAGAAAAACAAAAGACAGCGCAAATGTCTGGGATTTCAAAGAGCAATAAGAGAGAAGAAAAGACAGTTTAAGGAAGTATTTGCCATTTGTCTGAAGGTTATTGACAGCGACTGAGACAAAGACAGTGATTTAAAATTTACTTCAGTACATTAAGACTACCTGGCCTTCTCTTTAGAAATTTGTCAGGGATGTCAGTAAAGATCTGAATGAATTTAAGTGCCGTTGTTTACTGAGTTGTGTTGCCTTGAATATGCCTTTACATAGCAGCTAGATCACGTAGACCAGAATTATGTAAATATTGTGTATGTGTGTGTGTTTGTGTGTTTAGTTGACAATTGTGAATTAGCAGTGGGAGACTTTATATTGATTTACAACAGCTAAAGTAAGAAAAAAGGAATTAAAAAAAAGATCAACTACCATGCCATGGGAAAGAATTTTAAATTTAAACACATTTACATTGAATCTAAGTACAATATTTGGAAACACAGATTTTATAATATGTTGGCCTGTAATGTTTTAAATTCCACCCTCATTTCTGGCATTTGACAATCATGTTCACAGACCATTATCTGTAACCCTTTAAAACAAACAACATACTGAAATAAGAGCAATAGCTCTATGCTATACTCTTCCCATACTCCAGATAGGACCCCTTTGCCTTCTTCATATGCCAAAACTGATGTTAATGGGAAGAATATTAGGATCCAGAGACACACACCCTTCAATTTCTCTTTCTTTTTTCATTTTGCCTAGGAAGTCATGAGTCTGTAAAAATAATTCTCTTTCAGGTTTTGGTAGCCTTTTTTAATCCACAGTTCTAAGAAATAAAATGTACATAGCCAATGTATTTGTTACTAAGTTTTTAAGAATTCTAATGTCAAGGTATCTATTACAAGAAAAGTTCTTTTAGTGGTATATGGAATTTTCATCTTATGTTGTCTGTTCTTTTTTTTTTTCTTAAATTTGCTCTATCGAGTGGTTAGGAATATAGTCACTATGTAAGGTACACATGCATTCAAATACCACTTCTTGGTTGGATGATATCAGGCAACACATTTAATCTCTTTAACGTGTGTTGTAGGAAAAATCAAACTAAGATGGCAAAATATGCTATCAAGGAGGATAGAGATGATATGACATGCTGGATAAATGGACACTAAAATCAAGCACATCTAGGTTTGGATCCTGACTGCATTACAAATATTGTGATCTTAGGCCAGGCATGTATATTTCAAAGTTTCATTTTCATTCATAAACTTCATAAAATCTTAATTGAAATGTATGTCTTACGGACTTCTGTAAATAATAAAATAACGTATAATGTATATGTTGTAAAAATAATGAAGTTATCAGATTTTTCTCCCTCTTTTCTGATAGTTGACTTCTAAATCCTTCAGAATTTCTCAAGCGAAAGTAATGTCTTGTTATTCATGGCAAGCTTTCCAACCACAAATGAAGTTATGGTTATGAGATGTCAGGATGGAGGCTGATAACCACCAAACAGCAACTATGAGATTAGAGAGCTGGGGCTTTGAGCTGGGTGTTATCAGCCCACCACTTTCAAGAAGATAAAGAGGTAGAATTCAATCACATGGCCATTGGTACAATGTATCACATTTATATGATAAAACATCGATAAAAATTTTGGACATTGAGGCTCAGTAGCCCTTCCTGGATAAGGAATGCATCAGTGTGCCACAAGGGTAACAGGACTGTGATGTGTCCTGATTCCACAGAAAGGCACAGATGTTCTCTTTTGGGACCCTCTCAGACCTTTTGAAATAGACATCTTCCTTTGATTTTTCCTGACTTGTGTCCTTTACAATAAAATTCTAAGTGTTAGCATGGTTCTTTTCTGAGTTCTTTTGTCCATTCTAGGGAGTCACCAAACTTGAGTGTTACGGAAACTTACTGATTTGACAGCCAGTTGGTCAGAAGCAGATGTGGTCTGCGGATTCCCAAACATATGAACAGTATCTAAAGTGAGGGCACTTTTGTTTGTAGCTTTGCACTCTTATGGAGTATGTGCTACACTCTGGATGGCTAGTACATTGGTCAACTTTTTTTCCTATTGCTGGGGCACAACACCCAGAATTTATAGAGGAAGAGGTTTAAAATGGCTCGTTTAGTCCATAATCAGTTAGTTTCAAGACAGCAACATCGCGGCCAAAAGCTGGAGTGAAGAAATGCTGCTCATTTCATGGCAGTACAGGAACAGTAAGGTTACCTTCCAAAGGCACACTCCCCACGACCCACGCCGAAGGGTTCATTGTCCCTCCTTTTAAGTCCTCCTAACAGAGTGTTTGACTGTGAACATCAGTGATGAGCACAACGTCCAGGATTCTCTAATGCTGTCAGAGTCAGAATATACTGTAGAAGGCGTTTAATATACTGTGAGGTTCACAGGGAACTAATGACGATAACAGTTGATATCAATGTCCTTATGAACCAAGCAAACACAAAAACAAGTAACTTCCAAGAACAGTTTCTAATTGTAATTGAGTGATGATTTTAAATGTTTTTTTAATTATTGTGCATTTGTTTTTCAATTCGAGCAATAAACAGTTCATTGCGATTTACAAAAGTGAAAACATGTATCATTTTATACCTCCCAGTAGGCCAAGATTTTTGCAGCAAACTTCAGCACACACCTCTAGAAACTCAGGCTAACATGACCGAAGTTGCAAAATAAATGTAGTTGTTTGGATCTTTCCAAAAAATCTTCATGATATCTGTGGGTACCATTTTAATTTATAATAACATAATTCCAACAAGCAGTGAAGTTGGTCCAGGTAAACACTTAAGTATGGTAACATACATTCCTTTCTGCAGAGCAAAGCTGCTAAACAGCTCCATAACATAACAAAAGGAAATCCTATCCTGCAGAAACAACACACGAAAGAAAATATCCCCCAGATCAAATATGCCATTCTACATAGACTCCTTCCACCACACCAGGAAGACAATATTTCTTTAAATAATCCTGCATTAAGTACTCAATTTAAAAAAAGTTCCTATAGTTTCGAAACATAACTTTTTTTCTGAAAATAGCACCATAAAAATACAATAATTAAGCCACTAATGATTTCACCTCAGACCACTTATCTGGAATAAAATAACCTTAAAGAGTGAAACTGTCGAGGGGCATTAACCCCACTGTTTGATTAATACTCAAGAAATGACCCACACCACAGTCATTATAGATAGTAATCAAGAATCATTCAGTTTTTTTCGGTGCAATTGTGAACGGAATAACTTCTGTTATTTCTTTCTCAGTGAGTTTGTTATTAGTATATAGGAATGCTATTGACTTTTGGGTGTTAACTTTGTATCCAGCTACGCAACTGAATTTAGTTATTAAATCCAGAAGTTTTTTGGTGGAATTCTTGGGGTCTTCTATGCAAAGTATCATGTCATCTGCAAATAATGATAGTTTAACTTCTTCCTTTCCTATCTTTATCCCTTTTATTTCTTTCTCTTGCCTGATTGCTCTTGCTAATGTTTCTAGAACTATATTGAATAATAGTGGTGATAGTGGACAGCCTTGTCTTGTTCCAGATTTT
>PVJO010000478.1:0-237151 GCA_004026905.1 Hystrix cristata | reverse complement strand
GAGGCTTTGGGGGGACATCTAGACACAAACCATAACAGCCTGTAGATCTTACTCTTTCAATAAAGTGCATAATATTCCATGGATCAATGTATATGTACATTTATATACATACATATACACACATTTGTATACACACACAATAGACACTTATTTTCCCATTGAGAGACATTCAGACTAGTATGATTTTTTGGTTTTTTACCCTCTGCCAAAATGGCACTGTAAACTATCCATCCATCCATCCATCCATCGATCTATCAATCTATCATTCTATCCTGCTAAATTTTTTTTTTCTATAGGCTAACTTCCCCAAAGTTTTGTGTATGTGTGTATGTGTGCATGTGTGCATGTATGATACACACACACACTTTTTTTTTTTTTTTTTGAGACAAGATCTTACTATGTACAGACTGGTCCTGAACTAACCGTATCCCAGGTTGGCCTTGAACTTATAACAATCCTCCTCCCTTATCCTTCCAAGTGCTTGGATCATAGGTGCGCACCACCACACCTGGCTCCCCAAAATAATATTTTAGATCAAAGTGTATGCATCCTTTTTATTTTAATTGATATTTAAATTTAAATATATATATATGCATTCCCAGCTTGGTGACTTACTTATTTTTATTAGCAATTGGTCCAGTATATTGTTTTCTAAAAGGTCAATTTACAACATTCTCTGTATGTGTACTAGGGAAATTAAACTTTCTGTTTTGCTGCAGGTATTTTTTTCAGTCTGCCATTTGTCTTTTGACTTTGTGTTGGCTTCTGTCATTAAAAACTTAATTACATGCGTTTATTTTCTTTGCCTTGAAAGAGCTCCTGTGTGGCCCATTAGGCATCTTCTACCCAAAAGATGAGGCATTTTTATATTTTTGTTTTAATATTTTAATGCATTTTATACATTTTTAATGCATTTTAAGACACCGGAAATTTCTTTTTATGTATGGCATGAGGTGGAAGTTTTTGATTTTTGCTTTTTCTTTTTTTTTTTCTTTGGTTAGATAGTTATCCCAGCACTACTTATTAAATAAGCACTCCCCCCAGAGGTGAAGTCCTACTGTCGAATTCTACAGATTTTTTTTTTTTTGTGGACTCTGTGTCCTATTAATCTGTTTCTTCTTGGAATAATAGTATGCAATTTATATTCTAATGATTTCATACCAAGTACAGTCTTAACTATGTAACCCTTGTTCTTTCTCATAGTTGCTCTTTGAAAATCAAGCTTAATTTCAGGAAAGGTGGCAGTTGAAAGGCAGATTTAACCCCTGTTGTCCTCACGATCCAGCTTGTGTAATATGCATTTGTTCTCAGACTAAAAGACAGCATTGAGTCTGGACCTAGAGCTCGTCTTATGACAGAATTAACATAATGTCATGCTAAGTAAATAAATGAGATCAACAGAATCATTACTTCCTTACATTTGGGAGGCTGTGGAACACTTGAGCAACCCTGACATTACTTCAGTTCCCTTCTGCCAAAGGAATCTGTCCCTTGGTATTTAAGGGTAAGAACGGGCATGCCCAACAGGAAGCCCACTGGTAGGAGAGTTTCCATGGTGTAGATCTTCCTGAAAAACAGCTTGAACTTTCCCTTACCTGTCGGGCAGTAGAAACATGAAAGAGGTTGCACATAGCTGTGTCCTGTACCTAAAGTGGAGGACAGAGCACATCTCAACGCTGCTCACTGATCTGATGGCTTCACTAAACTCGGAAAGTACTTGGCACCATCATCATGGAGAAGCTGAGTTGACTGCAGTGTCTTCCACGGAGCAGTCTATCCCCACCCACTCCACATGCTGCTGAGCCATGAAATTTCTATCAGACAGAGTTTAGGTTCTGAGAAGATTCTATAACTTTGAATAAAGGGCAGGAAAGAAATGCTTGCCATTTTAAGATTAAAAAAAATCCTGAATAGATCGTTTTTCTGTGTTAGAAAACAATAATGTAATCACCCCTCAGTACCAAGTTGGTGCCAGGACCCCTGCAAATACCAAAATTTGTGGATGCTCTTGTCCCTGTGTGAAATCCTAGTGTTTGCATATGGCATACACATCTTTGTTATTCTTTACATTGTTCCTAGATTATAATGCTTAATTAATGCAAATACTAGGTACATAGTTTTTATACTGTATTGTTTTGGGGCTGATGACAAAAAAAAAAAAAACATAGTCTGTGTTGAGTACAGTTGCAGTTTTTCCTGGTATCCTTGATCCATGGTTAGTCAAATCTGCAGAGGGTGGTACGGAGAACCTGTAGATACAGAGGGGCGGACTGTGTCCAAGAATTAGAATGCTATGGGAAAAGATTTAGTGATAATCACATTAGGTTTCAGATAACTTATCTTAGTACTGCTGGTAAAATTCAAGGAAATATGAATATCTGGTACCAATTGATGAAGATGAGATAAAATCACAAAGATGGAAAGGTAACTGAATGAGACTGGGAGTTATTTTTTGAAAAATAGAAAGTAATTCAAGTATGGTGTTGCTGTTAGTGAAGACCAGATAGGCCCTACAAACATTGAACCAGAGATGTAGAAAGAACTGGAGAATTTCTTCTAGAATGTTAAGGGAAGAGTCAAAAGCAATGGGAGAAGTGATGGTAGATGTCGAGACGGACAGTGGAAGGCTGATGTACAGATAATAGGAGATTCTGAGCAACAAAACCAGTCAGAGAAACACAGAAAGGTAAAATTGGCCTGTATCAAAAATCTGTCTCAAGTCTGTGAACCTGCAAATCAAAGGTTTTGGATTTTCTTGTTGCTTTTATTATGATTCTTTTAAACAATTTTATTAATTTATTAAATTAATAAAATTTATTTTGGAGCTTTTTTAATTTCAAAACAAAATTGAGTGGAATGTACAGAATTCCTGTATACTTCCTGCCTCCACATGCAAGTATGACCTCCCCCGTTATCATCATCTTGTGGCACAACGTACAGAGTTGGTTCACTTGACCTGTATTGATGATCGTCACCCCAGTTCTGTTGTTCATATCAGGGTCCACTCTTAGTGTTGTATTTTCAGTGGGTTTGGACAGATGTGTGATGGCCTGTGTCCACTGTTACAGTATCATAGAGCATAATTTCACTCCCCTTCAAATCCTCTGTCCCCTGCCTGTTCATCCCTCCTTCTCCCTTAACCCCTGGCAACCACTGGTCTGTCCACTGTCCACACAGTATTACCATTTCCAGGATGTCATATAGTTGGAATCTTTCAGTATGTAGCCTTTTCAGATTGGCTTCTTTTACTTAGTATCATGCATTTACGTTTCCTCTGAGTTTTCCATAGTTTAAAAGCTTAACATCTTTTTAACACTGAGTAATATTACATTTTCTGAGTGTACTTCAGTTTATTCATCCATTCCTCTACTGAAGGGCGGTTTGGTTGCTGGCAGATTTGGGCAGTTATGAACAAATACCCACATGCAGGTTTTTGTATGGACCAGCTCTGATGTCTCGGTCGTTATTATGTTTTTAAAGTTTTTAATTAACTATAAATATGTAATCAGAATTAATTTTAACCACAGACTTTATCATAGGGGAATAATGAAGAGATGCATATAAACATATGTGAACATGTTTATTATAATAATGAAAAAATAGAAACACAATAGCCAACACTAGAAACACAGTTTATCCATATAATAAAATATGAGGCCATTACAAATTGTGTTTATCTGGGAGTAATCAACTTAGGAAGCAGTCTCATCCCATTTTTTAAACCAAGCAATCATACAGAAAGATGGGACTGAATACAACAAATACAAAGTGCACATGCCTCAGTGTTAGTCCTGGTAATCTCTGCCTGGTGAAAAGACTAGTACATTTGGTTACTTTGTGTTTTTTCTGAATATAGATTCATCACAAACTCAGAAAACATGATTTTTTTAAGATATATCAAACTCTAGTGGTTATTGATTTTTTTTTTCTCTTCAAAAGAAACATTTCAAATGATTTAGATACATGGAAAGTTGAGTTACAGTTTCCACTTTACTTTATTTCTTGCATATGGCTTAACAACATGGTAATCTAATCAGACCTTCCACGACCCTTTCATCTTCCTGAGGGCGCATACTGAGTTTCTCAAGGTCATCTGTCTGAGAAGCTCCAGTGTAAAGATGTTGATGGTGGATCTGATGCGGCATTTAGTCTTTCAGGGGCTCCCTTCATTTCCTCTGTCTGCCAAGCCGTTTTCTCTCTCTGCTCTGTTTTCCTGTCCTGAACTCTCCCTCACAGCTGGCAGCTGGCGATGGGTACCTCCCGAACAGTGCTGCTGCAGGCTAGCACAGCAGGTGCATCCAGATGAGACTCTTTCTCTCAAACCTTTGCGAGGCTTGGCACCCTTCAGAGGTGTTCATTTCAGGGGTCCTCTGGTGGCCTTGCGCCTGTTTTGTTCTTTGGGAGATTTGCCAACTCTGAGCTTTAGTTTCCTTCTCTGTTCATTTAACAGATAGAGTTTAAGCCCCTCCTGTGCTGAGCATTTTGAGGCAGTGGTCAACATAGGTGAGATCCTTGAGCTCTTCTCACTACTGATCTAAAACTGGGCATTTAATATTTCTCTACGGAGGCTCAGTGGAGACTTCTGTATCACGTGCTTGGCACCTAGTCAAGTCTCAGTGAATGTTAATTCAATTTGCTCTTTCTTTGTTCTCTGCAACTGGACTAAGCATAGTATCACCTCATCTGTGCTTAAAGCTCCCCAGAGAACAGATTCCCTCCTTTATCTCTGTGACTAGGCCCTGTCACTTTGTTATACAAGAACCTGAGAATGATGTTCTCAGCATTCGCTTGCCTATCACAGACCCTGCACATCCAGCATTCTCACTGGGAGTTGGCTTCCCCCAGAGAGGCTGAGGGCTGCCGGGGTGGTGCAGGCTCTTGCTGGCACCCTTCTCCACTCAGCGACCAGGTCAGCCTCCTTGTGCTGCTCTCAAGATTGCCTCAGCCTGCACACGTGGGCTCTTCTCTCTGCACGCCTCCGCCAAGGACCCTCGAGGTCCTGTGACTTGCACATAATTTCAGAGAAGTGATGTGCTCAGTTAGAGTTAGTGACAGAGCCTACCTCTTGCTCCGAATCTACCCTTACGGTGTGATGCTGTGGGTATTTCTCTGAGAAAAACAATATTCTCCTTGGAGGATAAAACATTCCGGTTTCCGGCCTAGCATGAGGTCATTGCCACTCCAGCCTGTGGAAAGCTGACTGGCGAAGGACTGTTGATACCACTAGATCTGTGTGCAGTATGGGACGAGTCAAGTTTCTGACAAATTACGAGTTGGCAACCCTTTCCCTGTGCTTTCAGTCTTACCCAAGCTTTCTCCAAATTGTTGCATTTCATCTCTTTCCTGTATGCCGAAGATCGGTACTGAGATGAAGGAGAGCAGGGCTGTGGAATGACCAGAGAAGAGATGGCACGTGCCTAAGAATGGTGGCGCCAGCTGCAGAGCTGTATGGAAGTAATTCGAGCATCACTTCCCAAAAGCAGCTTTGACTTTAACTGTCGATGTGGCCCATGTGTAAAAACCTCAGGGAAACCAGTGACATACTTGTATTTTTCAAACTCACCCATTCCATAGTGCCAGGATTGGGACGCATAGAGCCCTGAGGAGGAAAATTTACTAAAATGAGATGAAACAGTGTTTAAGTGTCCTTCTCCTATGATGTCTAGACTCAGGTATTAACCATGCTATTATTTTATGTTTTACCTTGGTTGTATATTCCTTTTGCACAGGACCAGCTCTCCGCTGACATGTACAGTTTTGTGGCCAAAGAAATCGACTATGCAAACTACTTTCAAACGGTAAGGATCCAGAAAGGTGAGAGTGCGAGAAGTCTCCTGGCCAGTCGTGGCACGGATGGGAAGCGAAGGCGGGCATAGGACTCTTGGTTGTTTGAACATATCACAGATGGGGGCGCAGTGGTTTGACCTTTCAACCTCTGAATCATTCTGCCTTCTACTACTTCCTGTCCAAATTTCTTTCAGAAATCTAAGAATAAAACCCACCCCCATCCCTGAAAATGACTGCATCTCAGTTGTCTAGGGCAGTGATTCTTAACTAAGAGTAGTTTTGCTTCCCCTCTTTGTGGACATCTGGCAGTATTTAGAGACATTTTTGGTTGTCACGGCTGGGGAGGAAGGTGGCACAGTATCTAGTAGGTAGAGACCAAGGATGCCGTGAAGTCCCTTGCAGCGTCCAGGGCAGCTTCCTACAACAAAGAATTATCTGGCCCAGAATGTCAGTGGGACCAGCACTGAGGAGTTCCAGTGTGTAACAGTGGAACAGAGGCGATTAGGATGATAACTACCTCACCTGTGTGCATACCTGTTTTTAATGTAGATTTTTGCCAAGGACGGTAGCAAGTAGGTAAACAGTGTGTGATGTGGCCTGTTTGCCTGCCTCTTATCAATGAAAGCAGATTTGGAGAGTTGAGAAACAGGAGAAACAGAATCTGAGTCATAAAAACTTAAAATAATGCAGTTCACATAATTAAGAGGATAGCTGTTTGCTAAGTAAATGCAAGGCAATACAAAAGCAAAAAGCACGGATAGAGAAAGAACAAAAGATGAAAATGCGTCCTGCTTTTAAAGTTGAGAATAAAACACTAAAATCTAAAAGCTTAAAAAAAAAAGGTCAAGAAAGAGATGTAATGATAAGACAGAAGAGTAAAGAGGAGCAAAGGCAAAATTTTTTGAAAACTTTAAAATACCTTGTGGAGTGTGACAATGACACTGTAGGCTATTAGTAATTTTCCAGCATTGTCAGACATGGTCCAAAGGTTCAGTTGTGTCCCTTCCACCCTGCAAAAAAGTGGATATGTGTTACTTCCAACTCGGAACGTTTATTTTAAGCTTTATTTAAAGTTTATTCCATGCTTTGTTAGACTGCCTACTTGTCCTTGATGTAATATTTGTTTCAGTATTCTGAAACAAATTTTAAAAAATTCCGTATCATTTTTCTTTGGTGGTGTCGGTATTTATCCTCCCCAATAACCATACAAACAGAGTGGTTCTTTCCCCTCCCTTCTCGTAACATGCCCAGCGTGAGGAAGGGTTTTCAGTGAACTTCGTCAACATCTCAGTGGCTTTTTGAGCAATGGGATGCTGACAGTAGGACACCTTGAAGGAACTTGTTCTGTGGACCGCAACACCACAGCCACCGCGGTTTTACCTCCTGGTGTATTTGAAGAGGATGGTGGTTCAAGTCATGTGTTTTTTGACCTGTTATATATTAAAACTAACTGGCAGAAATCCAGATGTATATAGCTTAGCTTATAGGCAATGAATTTATAAACCTGTTCTGAATTTCCAAGTTTTTTTCTACTTATATTTGTGTATTGTCGTTCCTGTCTTTGCCGCCTTGTGCTTTGAGGATGGAGTGCTGGGTGATGTAGTGGGTGACGACAGCAGGTTCCCTAAGCCGGGTTCAAACAGAGTGAGCTCTGGGGAGGCTCACCTGCTCCTTCACAGTTGTCTTGATACACAGATTTCGACGAGTAAGGACTCTACAGCACAGGCTAAAGCATGCCCGTCACTGTGTGGACTGGAGGAGGGGGCAGGGCTCATGCCACAGAAGCCTGTGTTCTTGCGCTTAGCGAAGGGTAATGCTGGCCCTTGTGTTTTCAGCTAATAGAAGTGCAAGCTGAATACCACAGGAAATCACTGACACTACTACAGGCTGTGTTGCCTCAAATAAAAGCACAACAAGGTAGGTGCATGTTTGCGGGGAGGAGGGGCGGCTGGGGAGGTGCTTGTGCTCCGGATGAAACTGACTCCCTTTATTTGTTTACCCTGCCGCTCCACTCTCTGAGGTTATGTTTAGAGGGGGTCACCGGCACTTCACAAGCTGCTGTTGATCCAGTTGCAGTGAAGCCGAGCACACCCATCCAGACACACCGCCTCTCGTGGAGGAGAATTGGGAGGGTCCCTTTCACCCCAGCCTTGCTGGATGCACCTGACCACGCATCCACCTCTGCTTTCCTCTCCATTATCCCTGAAGCCGCAAGAATGGAGACTCATTCATGCCTCCATTTTTTTGGTAGCTCCAGGAGAGTGTGGACAACAGGAGACAAGAAAGATTTCAACATGAGTGACCTTCCAAGCTTGAGATTTACCCCTTTCTTGCTCCTCCCCCTCAGAGGCCTGGGTGGAGAAGCCTTCTTTCGGGAAGCCCCTAGAGGAGCACCTCACCATCAGTGGCCGGGAGATCGCTTTCCCCATCGAGGCGTGTGTGACAATGCTACTGGAATGTGGGATGCAGGAAGAGGTAGGACCGAATCGGCCAAACCTAACCCTCAGCACGTCTCCTCCCAGAGGCAGAGCCTGTGAGGCTTTCGGTCCCGTGTTTTCGCCACCCCCAAACCCCTCAAATCCAAACGTGTAGAAGATACAGGATGTGAACCCTCTCTTGCAGACACTAACTGATCCTGCTTTGTCCCACAAGCCTTCACTTCTACAGGGAGACTGGAGGATTGTGGGGACTGATATTGGCTAGTCATGAGAATTATATGGCCATAGTCTAGCTATTGTTTCTTCATATTTAATATGATTTGATGATTTTGGCAATCTGCTACTGCTATTACTCTTACCACTACTACCATTGCTGCTGCTGCTGTTGCTGCTGTTACTGCTGCTACTACTGCTACTACTACTACTAATACTACCTCCTCCTTTACCTCTTCTCCCTTCTCCTCTTCCTCCTCTTTTGCTTATTAGGTTTTCTAATTTTTAAAATAGAACTCTTGAGCTTTTGAATCACAACTCTAATAGAAATCTTCAAAATCTGATTGATAGAGACATTAGAAAGTGCTTTGTAAAAGCCATGTGTAAAAAAAGTCTTATGAGAAATTAGTGGCAATTGGGTTTATTGCTGTTTAAATCAGTCTGAGAGATAGATCCATCTTTGGTTTCTTCCATGGACTGTTTTAACATCTTTACTCCATCTTCCTTTGATCTGATCAGCCAGTCCATACTTATTTAGAGCATGTCATGCATTTATTACTGAGCAAAGTATAAGAAGGAGATCGGGGGCTTATAAAAACTTCCTGGGGAAGATGAGTCTAGCATCTGTCTGCTAAGCCTCATTAACCTAAAGCAGTCTATAATCTTTAAGTATTACTTCAGATGGTGCCTATTAAGGAGTGTAGAAGAGAAGGAAGTCAGTGGACGTTCAGACCTATGTGGGCTGCTTTCTATGTGCCAGACCTGACCTGTTCAAGATGCCAGATACTCAAAAAGGAATGGGAAAAAACGGGTTTTTGTTTTTTTGTTTTTACTGTATTTCATGTGTGAAACATTTTTGCATTTGCTGTAAAATAAGAAGGTCTCTCTAATCTCCGAAAGATAGTTTCATGGAGCAAGTGGGCTGAACTTTTCATTCCCTATCATTTTTTTTTAAATTATGTAAAAACTGACACATGTAAAAACAATGAGCCTCATCTCTAGGTCTTGGTCAGTCTTACTTTATCTCTTTTTCCATTTCTGCCCTCAATCCCTGCCTTGTATATTTTGAAGCAATTTTCAGACATTGTATCATTTACAGTGTTTTAGAATATATGAGGTATGATCAAAATATATGGTGAATGTTTACATTTTTAAAAAAAATTGATACTGTACAGGTTGAGGATTTAGCTCAGTGGTAGAGTGCTTACCTGGCAAGCACAAGGCACCCCCCAAAAAAATTTAATACCATGAAAGACACATTACCATTAAGCCCCTCAGAATACTCCCCCTTGCTTCAAACACACTTATCGCATGGTTCTTGCCACTTTGTTTGGCAAGAACATATCTTTGCAAGGTATGATCAGAAACATAGTGAATGCTGCTGTTAAGTACAATCCAATGAAAAAGAAGGCTTGTAAAAGCATCACAGTGTGTCCTCATTGATCTTATTCATGAGACCTGATACTGCATGACTTCTGGCTCTTCCTTAAAGTCAAAATGACCCTGAAAGGGAAACATTTTGAATCAGTTCAGGACACAGAGGCAGCCGTGATGCTGCAACTAATGACACAAAGGAAGACTTCCGGAACCGCTCTAGAGAGTTGCAGGAGGGATGAGATAAGTGTGTTCCAAGTGAGGGGGAGTGTTTTGAGGGGGATTAATGGCAGTGTCTCTTACTGTAGTACATTTTTTAAATTGTAAGCATTCACCGTATCTTGCAGTTATACTTGGTATCTCTGAAAGATAAAGAATATTTTAAAGTATAGCTACAATAGTATTCTAATATTCAAATGCTATAATATTATAGTATTGTAATCATTTAGTAGCATCATCAACTATCTAGTCAGTGTAAATGGGCTTTTGAGGAACGGTCTTTTATATCGCTCTCTTCTTCTGATTCCCCTCTCTCTTTTTGCCTCCTTCTTTCCCTCCTTTCCTCTCTACTTCCTTCCCATTTTCCTTTTTCTCTACTTTTCATTAGTTCTTTTCTTTTGGTGACAAATGTGTTCAGGTTTCCTTCAGCCTAGGAGAAAAATGTTCTTTCAACCCATCGGCAACCTCATATTCCCTCCCTAGTTCATTGGTTTTCTCATGCTGCCCAGTTTTCTTAAAAGCACTCTCAAGATTTCCTGCTTGTGTATCGTTGACAGCACCTACATTCCGATCTTCCTCCTTTGGTATCACGTTTGTCCCCACCTCTGAGCTAAAACTGCCGTGCCCTCGGGAGTGACCCCCAGGGAACCCGGTTGCCAGATCTGATACCCCACTTCCCACCTCCCGGGCTGTACCAGAACCTGATGTGACAAAGGTCGCCGCCTTTGAAGCAGTGGCCTCCTGGGGCTCCTGTTGCTTCTGAACAGAACTCGGGGCCCACAGCACACTGTGCTCAGCATCCTCTCCCTGACCCTCTCTGTCTGAGCCTCCCTGGAGTGTCATCATCCTCTCCAATAGCTTTGCCTTAGCCTCCGTGAGGGTTCCTCCAGTGGGAGGGCTCCACCATGCTTCAGCATTTCCATGCATGTGTTCCTCATAGACTCCGAAAACTGGACTCACTATTGCAGCAATCCTTCCCTTAATGGAACAGTGTTTTCTGAGTTACATGCTCAAAATCTACAGGCTTACATAGTATTCCTCCCTTACCACAAGGTATATGTTAGGAGACCCCCAGTGGGTGGCTCAAACCATGGTTAGCCCCAAACCCTACCTAGACTAAGCTTTTTTCTATACGTATACACCTGTGATAAAATTTAATTTTGAAATTAGGCACAGTATGGGGTAACAATAATATCAATGAATTATAATAAGTTATTTAAAATTTATGAATTGTTTGTTTCTAGAATGTTCCATTGATTTCCAGACTGTACGTGGCCATGAATGATTGGAACGATGGAAAGTGAAAGTGGGAGGATAGGCTACAGTGTTTGGCTACTGTTCCTCCTGTACTTGACATGGTCCATCACCGCATACTCCTGGCTCTTCTTGCTTGGTGGTGGTGTCTACCATTCCTTTTCCACCTGTCCTAGCAGCCTTGCAGATACATAAGCCCAAATATGCTTGCATGACTTCCCCACTCATGTGCTGGAGAGCTTTGGACATCCATTTATCTGACATGGCTCTCCTGAGAAGAGAGTGAGCCACTGTGGCATGCCAAAAACTCAGTATTCCGGACCAGGAACATTTTCTTTTAAAGAAATTTGGAAGGCTCTGTGGACATAGAAGATGAAAGGAGCAAGGAATAGTCCTCCAGCTCATTTCTCAGTCTGTGGGGTACATCGAAGAAAGCTCAGAGCTGACAGAATGGAACAGACTGAGAGGGCTTCATATCTAGCTTCCCAGGGACTCAGAGGCTCCTTTTCAGCCCTGACCTGCATTTGTCTTCTCTTCCACACACCCCTATCCTCCTCTTCTCTTTCTGTTCATAGCCTCCTTTTGCTCTGCAAAGTGCGGAGATTCATTTGCATGAAGTGGAAGCAGTTCCAAAAGAACACTAAGAATTGAACAAGGAGGCCCCGTCACACGCCAACCCCAGTCTCCCCTTCCTCTGAGCACAGAGACTTTATTTGGTTCATAGACTCTACATCTTTATCTGTAACCTCCCAGTGTGTGTGCACACATATGCATATACTTACACACACACACACACACACAAACCCACACACCCCATAGGCCCTTTCTCATCCAACTTGTTAGACCTCAACATCTGATTGTGTCTCAGTCAAATTAGTCTCCAAGGTTTATCTTAAGTATACAAGAATAAGAAGTCTGATCCAGGAAATACTGCACCAGTACAATAAGCTACCCTGGCACTAGGTGCTGAGAGTTGCACGGTGGGTAAGGGAGGCTCAGTTCCTGCTCTCAAGTTGCTTTTGTCAGAAGGAGGAGGCAGAAGTCACGTACTGACGCATGGTTTTGGATGAAGTGCACATTGGAGGTTCTGGAAAACTTCCCACCTCTGTGTTAGCTGTGGTGTCACTGAGTTGCAGGCCGTACACTGAGCCTCTGTCCTGTTGGTAGGGCCTCTTCCGTGTAGCCCCCTCTGCGTCCAAGCTGAAGAAGCTGAAAGCTGCACTGGACTGCTGTGTGGTGGACGTGCAGGAGTACTCAGCTGACCCCCATGCCATTGCAGGTAGGTGTCCACAGCCTCTGAGCATGGTGCTCTCAGCGGGGACTGCAGCAAAGGGTGGGCACACAGAGTGTGGCGCCGTATCGGCAACACCCAAGCTGGTGGCTTCCCTACATGCTGCAGGTGTGTCCACGCGGGGCTCAGTGTTGCGCCTGGTTGCTCTGGCCCCTGGAAGGGAGGTCTCCTTCATATTCAAGATAAGATGAGGTTGTGTGAGAAATGGGGGGCAGGCAGTTGTCAGACCTGGTCCCACTACCGGAGCCCAGGCTCATTCATGTGAGGCTACTACTGGATCTTGTCATGTTGGTAGGGGCCCATTTCCAGTGGAGCCCACGTAGATGATGCAGGCTCGGGGAACTTCTATCTCTTCTGCCATACTGCCTCATGGACACTGTTGTGTTTATGCTCAGGGGCTTTGAAATCTTACCTCCGAGAGCTGCCAGAACCTCTTATGACCTTTGACCTCTACGATGAGTGGATCCAGGCTTCTAAGTGAGTACCTGGTGTTGGGACAGCTTGTGGGTGGGGGCTTACTGGGCAGGACACTGGATGCCTGGGTCTCTTTTGTAAAACTTACAGCATTTGCAAGCAACCTGTACATTTCCTTTCATATATTTTAGATTACTTCCAATATAGCACCTAATACAATATAAATGTTATGTAAACAGTTCTTATACTGTGTTATTTAGGGATTAAGAAACAAGAATAATCCAGATGACTCAAAGTAGTCAGTGTCTTTGAACCAAGGATAAACCAGGACTCGTTTCTGCCACAGGATGATAAACTTCTAATGCCAAGGACTCTTGGGAGTGATGGTGCCTGCCCTATAAGGTCACATCATCTAAAGGAAATAATTTTGCTTAGAACAGTTGTCCCCATATCTCCATGTGTATCAGAGTCTCCTAGAAAACTTTTTTAAAATAGCAAGGCCTGGATCTATTTTTCAGAGATTTGGATTGAATTGGTTTGGGTTCTGTGTTGCCAAACTGCCAAGACTGTTGGGCAGATAACCAGGAAGGACCCTTTGATGAAGCTGAGTGTCACCTGCTGACCTGTGAAGGCGGTGGCCTGCCGTTACCTTGCCTAGCACCTGTTATCTTAAGAAAGGTTGAGCAGCAGAAAGGAGAGTGGGGCTGGGTGCCGTGAAGGTGCCTCAGCAAATGACACAAATGACCACAGTGGTAGCAGCATCTGCTGCAAATGCCAGCATTTAATTTTGATTGTGAGCTTTGAATGAACTAGCCACAAAGCCGGGCTCTTTGTACAGACTCTCCTTTGCAGTGCTTTAAACAGCTCTGTGAGGGAGTAGTGTTACGAACCCCACTGTAGAGAGGAAGAGGTGGTTTCTCAGAGACTCAAGAATTGGCACAACACATGTTTGAATACCACATTGTTTCTCTGGTGTGAGAAACTGAAAGTGTAAATAAAGACTAAAATGTATTATATTGGGAAAGGGAAGAAAATGTCCAAATAGGAAAGGGAACAAGGGAGGGGGAAGGGAACAGAGGACAAGAGAAATAATAAGAAATGGAAGGAAAAAGTGGAAACAAAGCTTTTGTAAATGGGGAGGGAGGAGGGGGTGAGGGGAGGGGAGGGGAATGGGAAAAAAAACAAGATATATCATGTACAGGTACAAATCCCCTATGATGAATGTTATCGCTATGTACATCTAATACGTACCATTAAAATAAATTATTAAAAACAAAAGAATTAGCACAATATCACAGTCAGGATTGAGCTGGGTCTCACAGCCTTCCTACACATGCCCTGCTTTGGCCAGGCTTTAGCCACAGGTACGATCCGTTACTTTCCATTTCTAAGTGGAACTTTTAACACTGGTCTCCTAGTTAAAGTTTCTTGGGGAGAATCCTTCCTCTTTCTCAAGGCTGAGACAAGAGGAAAGAATATTTCTCCCCTTGGTCAGGATTGATAGGGGGACTTTGGGGTGCCCAGCCTATGTAGAAGTGATGGCCGCATCTCAGCTGCAGGCCCCTGATCAGTGGGTCCAAGCTGCAGAGAAGGTTCTTTGAATTTAATCATGTAGGCCTTGATATGAATGTAGCCCTATAAATTACACACACACACACACACACACACACACACACACACACACACAAAGAAACCTAGTAGACTTATACATGGACCTATAAAGAAACCCTTATAAATAATAGGCTCATAAATAAAGACGCCCTTATAGTAAATCACTTTGTCCAGTGAGAAATCCTTCAACTAGTAGAAACTATCCATTCCCTGAGTTATGTCTTCAAAGGTCACATTTCTTTATGTCTATATAATTTACTTATTCTTAAGTTATTTACTCAGTATGTATTATCTGCTAGATGTCAAAGAACTTAATATGCAGTAAGTAGCATCCATTGAAATGGACAACTGGTCTTCACAGTGTGCAGGTGGGCTTAACTCCCTGACTGTGTCTTGTATCCTGTTAACCCCATAGCCCTGCACGCCCAAGCAAGGCTCTGGCCTCTGCCCCCCTACCTCACATGTTAGCTTCACTGTGGAAAGGAACTTTTGTTAAAATAGCATAGGATAAGACAGAAGAACACAGACAAAGAAATACGGTAACCAAAAATTTTTAATAGCAATAGCTTGCTAATGTGGTCAGTTACAGTGGTTGGCTCCTTACTGTTCTATATGAAGATGACTAGTTAGTTAATGTGAATGCCAGTGAGACTTCACTGACTCATGCTCAACCAATGGCTTTTCCTGTCGATATCCCAGTATCCAGGAGCAAGACAAGAGGCTTCAGGCTCTGTGGAATGCTTGTGAGAAATTGCCCAAGGCCAATCATAACAACATCCGGTAAGTGGATACTGGAGCCACATGGATCAGGGTCATTTTAAGTCGCAGATAAAGTTTCCTGGGTAAAAGTTACAGCAACTAGGATGTACAGCATTTTGTGGTAATCTACGTGATCATTCTCTTCTCAGCCTCATACAATCTGTGAGGTGAGGCAGAGATAGTTACTGCCATTTTTCAGATAAGGAAATAGGCTCCAAGGAGCTAAAGAATGTTGAAGACTGTCTAAGTAACCAACCATTGAGTAGTTTAGTCAAGTTCTTTGATTTACAAGGAACAACATATGGTGCAAGTATCTTGGATGTGTGTGGGGGAGGGGGGTTACTGGGGATTGAGCCCAGGACTTTCACACTAAGCTACATCTCTATCTTTTATTTTTATTTATTTATTTATTTATTTATTTTTTGAGAGGGTCTCATTGAGTTGCCAAGTCGTCGTGGGCTTGAGCTCGTGATCCTCCTGCTTTGGCTTCCCAGGGTGCTGGGATTATAGGCATGCACCGCCATGCTCAGCTTGCAAGTCTCTTAAAATATTGAGGATTTATGCTAAAAAATAGATGCTCCTGGACACACAGAAACAGCTGACGAGGACTGGAGCTGGAGGAGACAGATGTGTCAGTGGAAGAGAAGGCGGGGGGAGGGGAGAATGTGTTCTGTGCTCCTCCGCTTATGAGACACAGCTGTCTCCACATGTCCATGTTCTACTTTTTTTGCTGCTTCGCTTGCACTGGAGATCTTTTTCCTGCCCCTGGCTTCTGTTCCTTCACATCCTGTTTTCGTATCCCCTTGTCTTGCTGGTACCCCTCCTGGCCTGCCATCTTTCCCCCTGCTCCTTACGATGCAGGTTTTCAGCTTCAGCTCCTGCTGCCATCTGCCTAATTATATCTGTTTTTCTGTTAAAAATCCCAAGAGAAATAGAATAGCAGATTCTCAAAAAATTAAACAGAATTACCATATGAGCCAACACTACCACAGAGAATTAAAAGCAGGGACTTGATTTTTGTGCAGCCATGTTCAAAGCAGCATTACCAGTCAAAGTAGAAGTAACCCAAGATACTTCAGACAAAAACATACATTAACAATATAGTGTATATGTGCAATGGAATATCAAATTCTGATTCTTGCTATGACGTGGATGGATCTTGAGGAAATGATGTTAAGTGACACAAAGCAGACTCAAAAACGCAAATGCTTGTGATTCTACTTATAGGAGTTACCTAGAATAGCCTAACTCAGAGAGACAGGAAGTAGAATGGTGGCCACTGGGGTGGCCAGGGATGGAGGACACTGAGGTTATTATTTAATGGGTACGGATGCAGTCCTGGAAGACGAAAAGGTGGTAGAGATGGACGGTAATGATGCTTGTCCGATATTGTGAATATACTCAATGCCACTGAAATGCACACCTGCAAAATGGGTTAAAATGGTAAAAATATGTATATTTTTCTACAATTAAAAAAATTCCCAGAGCAAAATCCAGTCAGTACAGCTCACCACATGTAGATGACCAGGGCCCTCAGCCACTGGCCAGCTTCTGGATTGACCGCTCTCAGCTGTCTCACATCCTGGTCCAGCCCCGTGTGGCTTCTTCAAGGGTAAAGCATGGTTGGGAGAGGTCGTGCATGGGGATGACACAGTGAGGGCATAGTGACTTCTTGGTAGGATACCAGGGCTGGTCCTCCTTCTGCTGAGCTGACACAAGATGAGTTAAAAAAAGAAAAAACCTCCAAGGAAGTTACTTTATCATGATCCAAGCAAAATGGAGTTAGACCGCAGCTTTTTGTAACTTAGAGTCCAGCATACGCTCCTCTGGATACTGAAGCTTCTTGTTAGGGCCTGGTGGGGTTCTCATGTGGTGTGCCGGGGCTGGCTTTTGTGTCTTGTTTGTGCATAGCTTCTTCACTGACTTTTTAGTAATTAATGTATTGCAGTGTCATTTGTATACCATTGTGATTTTTAAAAGTATCCCAGAATGAACCTGCTGTAAATAGGGAGGGAGGGTGCAGAGGGGAGGGGGGGAAGAGGGGGGAGAGCCAAGATACATCATGTATAGGTACAAAATTAATGTAATGAATGTTACCATTGTATGTAGAATGTACCAATACATGTTCTTGGTTTAAAATAAAAAAAAAAAAGAAATAAAAAAAAAAAAGTATCCCAGTTAGTGGCTTTTAGTACATTCACAGAGTTGTGCAACTGTCAATACTACCCAGTTTTAGAGCATTTTCATCATGATGGAAAGAAACCTAGTTCCCAATTAGCAGTCATTCTTCATCCCCCAACTCATCCCCTGCTAACTATAGCTGGGGCTTGATGACATTTCAGTGGTTTCTACTTTTTAGCTGTTATGAATAATGCTGCTCATGGCTTGTGTGTGGATTTATTTCTGTTAGGTAGAGCCCTAAGTGTACAATTCCTAGGTCAAGTGCTAAGTCCATGTTTCATTTTCTTCAGTGGGTCTTTCCAGAAAGCCTGACTGAGGGTAACTCCAGAGGGTATCACCCCTCGCATGTAGATGTCCCTGCTGACAATACCCAGATACCTTATCACCTCTGCATAGAGGGAGGAAGGCAGAGATGACAGGGTTTGACAAGAGGGAAGAAGCTTAGTGAACTTATACTAAGCCAAAAGGAAAGACGGAGACCTTTCCCAGCCAATGTTTGCTGAAGCAGATGTTGACCTCTGCCTGAGGGACATCTGAGTCAGTTTTTGGAAAGAGGATATAGAGTTCCCATTTTCTGACACAGGGTGCATCTTTTTTATATTGTAGGGTGTTGAGCTCAGTAAGATGTGTTATGAGAGATTTTCTCTGTATTCCTGGGGACCATGGCTGGTGTCGAGCCCTAGTTAAATCTGACCGTTTCCCTTTTTTCTTCCAGATACCTGATCAAGTTTTTATCCAAGTTATCAGAATATCAAGATATAAACAAGATGACTCCCAGTAACATGGCAATTGTCTTAGGACCCAACCTCCTGTGGCCACACGCAGAAGGGTGAGTACTGGGAGGAGTGGCCTGGGGTAGCACAGGTGGTGCTGAATGGCCAGGCTGCAGGTCATTACCTGCCTCAGTTATTTGCCAAGTCCTAGTTATTATTCAAGTCTTAGGTTTGGGAAGAGGCACAGAATTCTCTAAAGCTGCACGTCTGAAGTAAGAGCCTACTCTAAGCCAATCTATGTCAGCATCAGGATGAGAAGAAGGAGGGAAGGGGTGTAATGGCACCAGACAAGGCAAGCTCTGTCAAGTCCTTGGACTCTGTCATAAGAGGATCTCTCCCAGCATGAGGACTGGGAGGGATGGAGGGCTGTTGCTAAAGAGAGAGTAGAGTTGGAAAGAGGATGAGCCCTGCAGTGAAGAGAGCCACGTCTCGTGTTGGAAGTGCCTTCATGGGTGTTGCTCATTTCCCTTGGAGTTGTTCCCATTCAAAAAGATGAAGTGTCCATCCCAGAGAAAGCCAGCTCACAAGTTTAGGCCTGCAGAGTTCCAGTCCACGGCCCCTTTGCAGGCTGGGTGGCCAGAGGACCAGGGATTTCCCACCTTCTTTGGCTGATAAACCCCACACCCCACCCTCCGGTTCATGCTTGCAGGAACATCACCGAGATGATGACCACAGTTTCACTGCAGATCGTGGGGATCATCGAGCCCATCATCCAGCATGCGGACTGGTTCTTCCCTGGGGGTACGTGGCAGCATCCTGGTGGTGGGGAGGGGCTAGAGGCAGCAGCAGGAAAACCGCTGTGAATTCAGAGCTTTTGAAACCTACTACCATGGCCCCCAGGCTTCTTTGGGGTTTGTTTTTAATCTTCCTGCACACAATTAGACACACCCACAAATGCACCCAGGTATTAGAGTTCTGGCAGCATCCTGAGTGCTTGAGGGAAGTTCTGGTCTGAAGGAATTCACTGCCTGTGCTAACCAGGTCTGTGGACTGTTCTAATGTCTGTATCATGGTTTCTTCAAGGTCATGAGTCATGGAAAGCTGGTACAGAAAGGAGAGAAAGTTCTGCTGCAAACTTTACCTTTTATAGATGCAGAAAGATCCTGAACCTGAGGTGGATGGGGACTTTGATTTAGGCTCACACATCACCTTGACTGTTGTTGTTGTTGTTTTGCTACCCTAAGCTGTGCCCTTTGCATTCCCCTCAGTATATACAGGTGGGGCTCAAAGGCAGTAGGATGCTGTTTTCAGCCTGGTTCAAAATTGGGCTGTCAAGGTAACTTCCTGTGAGGGAGTTTCAGAGATGTTCTGAGCAGGCCCTCATAGAAGTATGTCTCTCGGTAGTGGCAGTTTTGAAGAGGTAGCAGTTATTACCCTAAATTCAGTGTTTGCCCTCTCCCCCAAAATCGATACTATACCCTACGTATAATAAACGTTAAGGCTCAGCTTTCAGCTGTGCAACAGCAACCACTCACTCGTGCGAAAACAAAATGGTAATAATTCTGTGACCAATTAGTGCTGACCTGACATCAAAGATGTTTAATTGTCTTTCGTTCTATGCATCTGTTTTAACTGAGTGGCTGATCTCCTAAGAGTTCAATTGATGGCAGATATAGGAAGTCCAGGAAAAGTCAGGTAAATATAGAAAGTCAAGATAAAGCAATAAGGGAGACAGAGTGGAAGACAGTAATTCTGTGTGCATCCTGTGGATGAGCCAATTCACTGCTATTGTGGATAGACAGAGTTGTACAGAGCTAATCCATTCTCATTGCTAGGAAGGGATGTATCTATCTGAGGACCAACAAACACCTTAGCAAACTCTTTTACTGTTTCTAACATTTTCAATTTATTTTCTTTGGTTTTATAGTAAGATAATGTTATCATTCACAAATATTAATATTGCTTATTATAATTTCATGACTAATTCCATTGGTTAGATCTGCTCAAATAATGTTAACTGATAGTGGCCATAGTGTTTTCTCTCAACAGTTTTGCTGTTTTCCTAAGTGAATTAGAAATGTTCGGGAGTTTTACTCCAAAACATGAAGTTTGAAAGAGATGATTTTGTCTTTTTCCGAAAGTATCCATCTGTTCTTGTTTTATTAAGTTTTAGGTTTTTTTAAATTGCAAATGGACATTATTAACATGTTCCTACTGGCTTGGGCCACCGGTGGTACAGGCATGAATGTCCTATCAGGTGGCACAGGACAATCCCATTGGGTGGTGCAAGCTGGTGGATGGGACAGTCATATACGTATCACTGGTGGTACAAGTGGCCCAGTAGTGAGACAAGAATTACAGCCCCATCATGAATGTGTTACAGGCCAATCTAGATCATCACATATCTTCTCTTCCTTGGTCTATTAGTAAGATGAATTATACTAATGAGATGAATTAATAATTACTTAGTATAGAACAGGAGGGTAGATTTTTTCCAGGGGTGAAGTGTGAAGTACCGTCTCTTTCCTATCCTGGAAAGTGTGACGTACTAAGAGATCATGTATACTGATTCTTTTTTCCCTGCAGAGATAGAGTTCAACATTACAGGCAATTATGGGAGTCCGGTACATGTGAACCATAATGCCAACTACAGCTCGATGCCCTCCCCAGACATGGACCCGGCTGACCGGCGCCAGCCTGAGCAGGCCCGCCGGCCTCTCAGCGTCGCCACGGATAATATGATGCTGGAGTTTTACAAAAAGGATGGGTATGAGCTAGTATCCCTTTGTCAGTGTTGGGGATTGGGAAGGCTACGGGGAGGCGGTGAGATGGCTGGAAAGGCTGCACTTACTGTCTGCACTTGGGTGACTTGGTAGCAGTGAAGTCTTGACCTCATTCTTGATGTTTTCATGTGCCCTGTCTGAGATGAGTGTCTCTGGCTTACTTCTCTTGAGCCGGAGGTAACTGCACCATTATAGTGACATGACTGCATTCAGAAATGATTAGTTCCCATCCAAAGAAATAAAAGTTGGTCAGTGAAGGTAATTAATAAAAATACATAAGCACTTTATTTTGATTCAAAAGGTATAAAAGAGCAGTGAGGTGTAGCTCAGTGATAGAGCATATACATATATATTCTTGAATTTTAGTGACTTTATTTTAATTATAGATCTGTTCATTTGCCTTGTTTAGAAGCATTCACAAATAAGCAATATCTTTGATGCATTCACATCCCCAGTTTCAATCGCTTTAAAGTAGAAAAAACACTAAAGCTTGATGTAGTCCCAGTATAAAATTTTTCTTAGTTTTTTAAAATTTTTTTCCTAATTTTTAAGATGCTTTTCCTTTTTTTTTTAATTTGACTCTTATACCTACTTTGATGCAGTTAAGAGACTCATAAATGTGTCCACCTTAGCATGTGAGTGTGCGTGGGAACTGCTCTCTGTACACTCATATTAAATCACTTTACATAATATTTAACCTCATAATGCGATTCTCCTAACAAGTAAAATGGGCATAAAGGGGTTTCATAACCAGCTCAGATGACTCACAGCAAGTACCAGCTCAGCGGTGGCATCCAGTCTGTGGACTTAGACGAGTCCAGCCAGCTAAGGGGATCACTAGTAGGTCTCACAGAAGGAATGAGTTGCCGTGGTTAGTCAAGCAAGTCAAATAAACTTTGGTTAGGAATTAAAAATTACTAGCGCAAAATAAATTTTAGCAACTGCTCCTTCAGGACATACGGGAACATAAAACATTCAGTGAGGGTACCAGAAATTCACATAAGCAGCTAAAACTTTCTTCCTGATAAATCGCTGGCTGACCAGGAAGATGTGTTTGAAAGGCTCAGGGATTAAGGGTCAACACCCCAGCACTGTAGAGCTGTGGGAGTCTTGCCTTCTACTCCTCATCCTTCCGAGTGGCACTTGGCATTGGAGACTAGAGTTGGCGCAAGAGGCCTGTGCCGGTTTTCTTTGGCAACGATGTGGTCTTCAGAACGGCAGTGTCCCTGCTCGTCACTGTACCCCTCAGTGATCAGTATGTGAGGTGAGAGGTGGGGTTGTTGTTGTGTGTGGGGCTGTTGTTTGTTCTTTACCCAGTGGAGAGAGAGAAAATGGAAATTCTCACACATTCAAGCAAGGCAGGAAGATTTTCTTATATCTATAAAAAGCAGCAAAATTAGAATCCGAGAGTCACAGAGAACTAGAGAGTACTTTGGAATTTATTTTTAGATCTTGTTTTAAGTAGTAACTCAGTTCCTTTGTGACATTGCTAAATGGAGGGTATACCCGGGAGGTAAATGCTGGACTGCTGGGTTATAGAGAATGGCTCACGTTTGCTGTTGGCTCTTTCTGCATCGAGATGTGCTCCTCTGTGCTCCTGCCAGATCCAGTCAGATTCCCAGTGTCCCCAAAAGACAGTGCAGCTGGCTTTGATGAGGGAGGCAACACTGCAGGATCACTGGGATATTCAGAGTCCTCTGGCCCCCCCGGAGTATGCAAGCAGATGTAGAAACTTGGACAATGATACTTAAACAGATCCTCGTCTCTGATAAAGTTCCCTTAAGAACTGTGTAAATGAGGTGCTCATGCTGTGTGCCATTCTGATTTAAAGTTGAGATTGCCACTGTCCACTCTTAAGTGTCTAGGAGGTATACTACATAAATTATTGTTTTACAGGAAATAAAATATATTGCATTTATTTTAAAATGTGTAGTCACCATTAAGCCAAGGGGAGATCATAACTGGTTTAGGGTAACTCTTAAAGAGCTACGTAAGGCTTAACATCAATATACAGTCATGCGCCAAGTAACAGTGGGTCAATAATGGATCACATATACAAGATGGTCCACCAAGATATCACCTAGCGATACTATAGCTGTCTTAGTTTGTGTGAGTACACTCTGTGACGTTCATACAACAAATCACCAGTGACACATTTCTCAGAGTGTGTCCTGTCTTTAAGCAAAGCATGAATGTATATGTTTTAAGATCCAGTGAGCTTATGGCGATCAGCTCTGAACAGGCTTTAAGAGAAAGAGAACCTTAAAGTTGTGTGTGGGGGGGTATTGGTCGGAGGGGAGCAGTTTGCATCTATTGAATCTTATATTAAGTGTTCATCATACATCTTTAATCTTTTTATGTCCCCTTCCCCTCCTCCCTTGCCCTCACCCTCCATCTCTTGGTCCCTTCCAATTTGCAAAAGATCTATCTCCCTGTTGCCTCTTGTCGATCTTTTATTCTTTCTTTGTACGTTGGATTTCTCACATGAGAGAAACCATGTGATATCTAAGCTTGTGTATCTGATTTATTTCACTTAAGATTATGTTTTCAAGGTGCATCCATTTTCCTACAAATGTTTCCAATTTATCCTTCTTTATAGCCAAGTGGTATTGCACTGTGTATAGATACCACATTATCTTTACGCACTGTCTGCTGCCGGACCCAGAATGGCATCTTCCACATCTCTATCTCATGCTATCCCCACCTCGCCAACACAGCATCGTTTCTGTCTGTTTATAAATGTATTTTACACTGGTTTCACTTTCTCTCTCTTTCTCTCTTTCTTTCTTTCTAATTTTTAATAGATCATATGTGCTTGGCATTTACAAAGACAGAGCGTTATCATCAGTGATACTTCTACAGGTCGAGTATTCCTTATCCAAAATGTGTGAGACCAGAAATGTTTCAAATTTTGAGTTTTTCCAGATTTCAGAATATCTCCATATACATAATGAGATGTCTCGAGGGTGGGACTCAGCCGTAAACACTAAACTCGTTTGTGTTTCATACATACCTTAAATACATGGCCTGAAGGTAATTTTGTACAATATTTTTACCGCACCTGCATTTGGGTGGTGACTCATCACTTGAGGACAGGTGTGGAATTTTCCACTTGTGATATCATATGTGTGCTCACAAACTTTTGGATTTGGGACATTTCCATTTTTGAACTTTCAGATTAGGAATGCTCAGTTTGTACTTACTGATTTCTTAGGGCAAAGGACCATATGTACCTTGTTCCATTTGTTGTTTACAACAACCCTAAGGGAGAGAAAGATATGTTATCTCTTCCATTTCACAGAAAATGATCAAAAGTAACTCATATCTATCACATAGTTAACAATTGGAAATCTGATATTAGAACCCAGATTCCCTGCTTGTAAAGCCCACTGTGCTGCACTGAGCAGGCGTGTGTGTGGAGCCATCACATCTCACACAGATGCACAAACCAGCTGCTCAGCCTTTCTGTTCCCGCCCTCGGGTCGTACGCTCCTTTTCCGAGCCTCCAGCTTATTGTCACCGTGCAATACCATTTGCTCAGCCAGGCGGGCCTCTTCGTGGATACACTTTGGGTTTTGTTCTGTTGCTATTACAAAAATACCTGAGACCAGGTAATTTGTAAAGGGAAGAGATTTACTTAGTTCACAGATTTGGAGGTTCAAGGCCATCAGCTCTGCTCTGAAGGCCCTCTTGGATGTGTCATATAGTAGATGGCATCATAATGGGAGTTTCATATGAGAGCAAGACCAGAAGCCAGAGAGAGGTTTAAAATCAGACTTGCTCTTTTATAACAATTCTCTTGCAAGAACCAGAGTCCCCCTTAGAACTACATCGGTTCCTTCCAAGGGAAGGGCCCCCAGAGACCCAATGAGAAGCAAAAACAACTGCATCTATCGAAACCTTATCTCCTTACCCTAAAGGAGAGCAGGGAAGACAAGTGTCCTGGGTTTGACTCTCCCATTCTGAGAGCATGGCTCCAACCTTGTGATTGACTCACTGTTAGGATTATGTAACTGTGAAAATGTCAGTGAACATTAGGTGTGTGTTCATTGTGAGCATGTGCTGCTGCCTCCCAGAGGAAAGTCATTTCAGCCGGCACAGTGGTGATGACACACAGCACAGCAGCCTCTTTGCAAAGACGGACGTGTACATTCAGCTCAGCGTTCTCGTTTATGGTTTTGCGAGTGATGTTTAGCAGGACTCAGCCAGTATTACACCACGCCCAAGCTGGCTGCTTTCTTTGCTAAGCCAGATCACAAGTAGCCTCAAGTCTGAGATCACTGAGGCTGGAAGTTGCCACTGGCAATAGAAGGCATCTCCCACCAGCCTGAGGCCCAGCTTCCCCTGCCGCAAGTGTGGGAAAGGTTCACGAAGCAGAAGAGAACAGGGTGAGGAAAAGAAAACAGAGTGTCCCAACATCCTTCATCCTCTTTTGAATGTTCAGCACAGGAGACATCTCAGTGCCTGACATCCTCACTGACCATTCCAACTAAGTGATCAAGTTCTCTTCCCCAAGTGGAACAGTAAACTTCTTCCTTTCATTCTAATAAGTTCTGAAGCCCAGAGAACATACTTCGATAATCCCTGCAGCACACACTTGTCTCTGTCCCAGAGTCTGGGCAGCCTGTAAGAGGTTTTCTGCATGTCTTAAAGAAGGTGCTTGTTTATCGATGTTCATACCCAAGACATTTTGAAAGCTCATGGGCTGTGGAAGGAGACATCCCTTCCCCCACTCTTCCATTCCAAGGTGCTCAGTGAAGCCACCCAGAGGTGAGAAATACTACCCAAAGCACTAGACATGAAAGGGTCTCTGGCTGTCCTAGGGAGGAAATGCTTTAGGAAGCTGTCTCCATTCCCTCTTCCACTGTGTCCCTCTCTGCCAGTCTGTCCCAAGGCCTGTTTCTTTAAAAGGACCCAGATCCCACCTGCTACAACCAGTCTCCGTACTTGAACTTTTATGATTTCTTTTTAATCTTGTCATACCTCTGCACGTTCAATGTGATAATTTTAGGTGGGCAGGACCTCGTGATGTAACAGCCTTTTGCTTCTGACCAGTGCAGGTGACCATTTAGTAAAGAAGAAGATAGAATAAGCACATAGTAGATCTCATGCCTCCACCCCACAGTATACGTAGAACTGCTGGAGACAAGTGCTCGTCCAGAGTGTGTTTTTACTCTGCACAAATGCCTCTCTCTTCACCCTAGAAATGTGAGCTCTTGCATTAGTCAATAAAGCCCTTCACTCAGGACCACAGGATCAGTTGCCTCCCAGACCAGAAGATCTGAAGGAACTAAGTACATTCTAAGTCCATGTAATGTAGAAGTGAGCAGATGGCTGCTTCTACCCATCTCCCTTATAATTCCCTCCCCCACCCCACAGGAGCATCACCTCTCCAGTTGCTCTCTTCATTCACCTGAGTGATTTTTACCTGTACGAATAAAAAAGTCACTTCAGCCAACTAAACTGCAATAATTTCACAGCACAACAAAAACGCCTACCAACTAAATTGTAAAAAATTCATGGCAAAAAAACAAAAACCTACCCCTTGTCCCTGACCATGGCAAGACAGTTCTACAAAAAGACAACCTTTGTGTCCAAAGGAAGGCGTAGATTTGTTGACACTAATATCTGTATGTTTCTGTCCCTGCAGCCTTAGGAAAATCCAAAGGTACAGTATCCTCTGGTAGCTACAAGACCTCGTTCAATTTCCTAAACTCAGCGAGCTTTGTCTTAGTGAGCTCTGTGAGAGGGTGAATGTGCCATGTTTGGTTGCTTGGCCGACTTATTTGGAGCTGTGTGCCCATCATTAAAGTAAACGCAGAGCCTGGAGGGACCGTAGGCATGAGCAGCCCCTTCCTCAGTGTATAGACAGGCAGGTGTGGCCGGCAGCGGTGGTGACTTGGCCGGGGTCCCCCAGCAGTGGGGGAGCTGGGACTGGACCCAAGTTAACAAAGAAGGAGGATGTTTATTTCAATGTCTCCTGCGGTTGGTTCAGTGTTCTAGTTTGATGCTATCTCTGTGCCTCACCCCAGAGTCTTGCACTTGGGAGGAGCAGGTGTCCCCTGCTCCCTAGTTAGGCCACATTCCGCTCTGAAAACAGCTTGGATCCTGCACTCAAGGAGCCTGGCAGCCCTTTGCCCTAAGGCCTGCTGGCTTTGGCAGAGGGTGGAAGCACAGCTTGGGGAACGCCAAGCTGCCGTGTGCATCCTGCTGCAGCCTTGCCACCGGGAGCGCCGCTCTGGCCAAGCCTGGGCTGCGGGGGCTGTGTCTGGCCGGCCCCGGCAGTCTGGGCACTGGGAGAGCTGCGGGCCTTTCCCTGCCCACCCGCTGCACATCGCTTCCCCAGCCCAGAAGGATGCTAAGCCTGTGCTGCTCTTCTCCCAACACGGACCTGCTTGAATGTCTGCTTTGGGGGGGAACGGGAGCCTGTCACCTGTCACACGTTCATAAAAAGGTGTCTTTGTGTCCCTCACCAGCATGGGTGTGAGGGTCATGGACACATCTTGGGTGGCTCGAAGAGGCTCCTCGGCTGGCCGGAAAGCATCCTGTGCCCCGCCTTCCATGCAGCCTCCTGCGCCACCTGCCGAGCTGGCTGCGCCTCTGCCATCGCCCCTGCCGGAGCAGGTTCCAGACAGCCCCGCAGCAGGAGCGGTGCCCGCGCTTTCTCCAGCCAGCGGGGGCCTGCAGCCTGTGGCTGAGCGCACCAGGTAAGCACCTGCCCTGCTGACCCTGGGTGGGCTGGTTTGCTGCAAGGGGTGTCTGGGCTTACTGCACACACTGGAGTCTTCTTGGCTTGGGTCACACACCCCACCCCCACTTCTGAGCATTCATGTTCTGCTTTCTGCACCATCCTGGCACCAAGTCAGTCACCCACGGCTCCCTTCGATGACCACATCTGGTCCTGGCTTTACAAGGATCAGGTCCCCAGGTAAATACAGAAGCTTGCTGAAGCAATGCAAAGAATCTCAAATTCCTCCACCTCCCTGTGCCTGCCTTTCAAAGCCTTTCTGATTTCCCGATTTTGAAATTGAGAATTTTAGCATTTCACTCCTCTACGCCTGGATTCATAGTGGTCATTTTTGCTGCTAAGATGAATGCAGATCAGAGAAACAGCGGATAGGCTTAGTGATCTTTGCGGCATATCACAAGGTGATAAACACATTCTGTCAGGGGAAGTTAAAAACAGAGGTAGCAGGTTCGCTCCATGGCAAGTTCAGTGAACAGCAGCAGCACTTTCTCTGTCCACAGACAGTAGGACCCAGTCTGCTTTAAGGAGTTCGTGTTCCAGTGAGCGAACAGCCCAGGACAAACAATCACAGCACTGGACAGGGATGCCCAAGGGTCCGAGGGAAGGAAACTGTGCCCGGTGGGCCTGGTCAGCATGGGGACTCTGGAATTGACAACTGGGCCATGAAACAGCTTTGCTGCTTATTCCTATCTGTTCTCCAACAGCAATTTAGAGAAGTAGAAAAGCTAATTAAAACAAAGTGAGTCGGGGATTTAGTTCAGTGGTAGAGCGCTTGCCTAGCAAGTGTAAGGTCCTGAGTTCGAAAACTAGCACCAAAAAAAAAAAGTTAAAGTGCTGCTCTGTGTTCTGCCAGGGGATGGGAGGCCACAGGAGGCCACACCAAGAGGTCCTGCTGTGTCCCTTCTGGGCTTCAGGTCCCCTTGAGAGATGTAAAAGGGGCCAGAGGAAGCTGGAACAGCAGAGCCTGTCTGGGGCAGGCCCGATAGGCCGACTAGGAGGGACCTGTAGCCAGGCCAAGATGATCCCTCTTAGGATACACACCAGTGTCATTCTGACTTTCTGTCTTATCCAGGAGACTCTGAGCCATATGCTGTTTGACATATAAATGATATTTCTTTAAAAAAAAAAAATGGCCCGGGAGGATGGAGTTCCCCAGGCTCTGCAGACATTCCAGAAACGACGTGGATTGGTGGGCTTGAATTGGTGGATGTGGATTGGTCACTTGTGGGCAGGCATTGTCATCCACCAGTTAGGTTATTTAAAAGGCCGGACAGTTTGCCGTGTAGGCCTCCTTTCCTTGGGCATTTGGTTCTGTAGCTTTTCTTCAGGTGTAGTGCTTCATTTATCCTGCTGTGCCCTCTCTCTCCCCATGTGGGTCCCTCCCAGTACAAATGGGTGTTCCGTTATTGTTTTCTGGACATTTGCAGCACCGATGGTGTTTCCTGAGTTGCTGGATTCCCCTGAGGACAACACGCCCTCCCTGTCAGCCCTCCCAGCCCCAGGCCTTACCTTCAGCTCCATCCCTTCCAGGCTGGTGGCTTTGTCCAGCCAGGGTCTACCTCCATATTCTGCTCCACTGCTTGGCATTAACGCTGACCCCAAATACATCTCCTTCTTCCTTGGCACCCAGGTTACTCACTGAGTCACGTGGCCCCAGAACTAACCTATCTTGTGCCATAACCACTGCTTCATTGAGCACTCCCAGTAACCATCCCCCATCCTACCTCTCCATTGGGTCACCTGCACCTGTGCTGGAGAGAGAGGAGCCAGGCTCAGTAGATGAATTTTTGTTTCTTTTTTTTTTCTTTTTTCAAAAAATACCAGGTGGGAGGGGACAGAAAGAAGAGCGAGTTCCTTGATTTCTAGATAGATGTCTTGCCACAGGAAGGAAGAAGAGTCTGTGATCCCTCAGAGAGCAATTTTTTTGGTTTCCTTGTTTGGTGTTTTCTCTGGTTGACTGTTTGAACTTATTCTTGATAGTGGAAGAGATGAGTGGAAGGGAAATAGATGTCTGACATAAATGCGAGATGCCTGGTAACTTTGAGACTAAGGAGGGATTAAAGAAGAGTCCTTGTCCAGCCTGAGAGGTCTTTCTCTTTTTGCTTTTCATCAACAGACTAGAGAAAGGAATTTTTGCTCTTCTGATCCTTTTGGATAAAATGATCTTTTTTTCCTTGGAAAATTTCTTAGGTATAAAACTCATCTTGCAAGGGAAAGTACCACCACCTTTAATGTGGCCTACCTGACTGCCTGCTTGCCTCCCTCACTCCCTCCCCCGCTTCCTTCCCATCTTCCGTCTTTTTTTCCCATGGGAAAACTACTTGAGGTTAATGTCTAGCCCAGTTTTCTGCTCCCAGTCTTTCTCAGTGTACCCCCATTGGGCATGGGCGGTGCATTCTTTTTGGTATTTCCTGCAGAGTCACATTTGCGATTTCTAAATAAATTTAGGGTTTGGGGATTTAGCTTGGTGTATAGTGCTTGCCTAGCAAGGGCAAGCCCCTGAGTTCAGTCACCACCATCAAGCAATCAGTCAATAAATTTAGGGAAGAAATGGGCTGTGGCTGTTTTTGTGAGGGAAGAAACAGCCATTGAGGAAGATTTAGGTTTTCAAACTCCCCTCCTCACACCTTTTAAGGGCATCAGGACCGAGAGAGGACCCACCCAGGATG
The DNA here is from genome assembly GCA_004026905.1 of Hystrix cristata. Classification (NCBI taxonomy): domain Eukaryota; kingdom Metazoa; phylum Chordata; class Mammalia; order Rodentia; family Hystricidae; genus Hystrix; species Hystrix cristata. The sequence continues at coordinate 206,697 of PVJO010000478.1, read as the reverse complement.
ACAGGGAGCTGCCACCTTCAGAGCACTCCTGATTCGCTGGGGTTGCCTGGAGCATTTTGTTGAAAGGACTGAGAGGTCATGCAGGAATGTATGGGGTGGCGAGCACTGTCTCCTGGGGATGGCGTGTTGGCTGCTGGGAGGAAGTTGGGGATCTGCTCTGTATTCATCACACTTGGTCTGTGCCCTGGAGTTGAGTAGAGTACTTCCTGGCGTGAACTTTATCTTTATCAGAGAGCCTGAGAAGGAGCCTTGCAGGAAGAGTAAATCCTCTCTGGAATCTCGTGACCTTACCTTGGATGTCCCTTTGTCAGTTCAAGGGTCCTCAGAGGCCAGGGTCTTCTGCTCACCCCCACACCCTCCAAGCCTGAAGTGCTAGAACTTGAACGGACCCACATGCAGGGTCATAGTGTCAACCCTGTTACCTTCTGGGACCTGTTACTGAGTTTGAGGATGTGTCCCAGAATGCACCCTCCAACCCCTCCTTGGGGGTATGCTGGAAGATTCAGGCAGACAGCGAGGACCCTACAGTCATGGGCTTGGCAGCAGGAGGCCGAGTCATCAGCTCTCGCTGGGCACCCTGATCTTCAGTCCTCTTGGCTCTGGTGTGCCATGGAGACAGAAGGGACAAAGGTGCTGCGGTGGTCCAGTTTCAGAGCATCCTGGAGTTCCTGCCTTGACGACAGGGTGCGGTGAGGAAGTTCAGGGACCCTGGCCTCACATCCTCCAGGTCTCCTTGAGGGCAGAGGTGTGAAGAGGGTGTTGGCCGTGAATGCCCAGTGCCACAGAGCTGGGGGTGGAGCCAGCCCTCAGAGCTCTAAGAAGGGACAATCGGCAGGGCGCTTCTGAAGGCTTTACTAAGGAGACAGCTCAGAGCCTGGATAGTCGAGCAGGACCCAGAAGACATGTCGGATCACACCTGGTGAGCCTGGTGCTAAAGTTGACTGAGCTCAGGGCTTCTCTTGTCCTGTGTCCTTGTGTTTCAGCATGTCTAAAAGCAAGGAGTTGTCTCCAGGGTCTGGGCAGAAAGGAAGTCCAGGCTCTGGCCAGGGGACAGCCTCTCCAGGGACACAGCCGGGGACACAGCCAGGCACCAGCCCCAGCCAGCCGCCTGCAGACCAGAGTCCTCATACCCTCCGGAAAGGTGAGTCACTACATCCTTTCAGGTCGGTCTCAAGCAAGCAATGGCTGATATGTTCCTGGAGACTCACTGCCCTCACTAGCATGGCTGTTTCGAAACTAAACCATGTGGCTTAGTGAGCAATTCCCAGTCTGGGTGTAAGAGCTTTGAAAAGGTAAACAACCTCAGTGAGGGGTCATGTCACCATTATTCCTCAATTTGCTCATCTGAAAAGTGGGCACATGAAGGGCATATATAGAACAGTGCTTTCCCCATGCCACGTGGGTCCACTAGTTTGGAAGTCATGGTCTGGAATGACATGTGTCCTCCATGCGCTTGCCAGGCCCTGTCTTCACTATTTAAAAAGTGGTGTGGGGTCATCTAGGTGAAGCCCCCACCCCCAGTGCTGGCCATGCTAAGCTACCTCCTCCCAGGATCCCTCATGTAAGGTGACAGAGAGGAAGGCATTGGGATTGCTTTCCCACAGTCCAGACCTTCCTTCTGTTTTGGAATCACTGAGCATTGCTGCTCTCACCATTTGCTGTGCAGACGGAGTTCTGCCGCTGGAACAGGCTGCTACTCTTCTCTCTGCAGAGACTCGCTCTCCAAAGCTAAAGACACTCTGCATGGTGATTTTTCCTAAGTGGAGAGCTGTGCTGAAGTGTAGCAGTCTGGACTTTTTGTTTCCACCTGCCTTCCAGCAAAGCCTTGCCCCTTGTCTAAAATCATGTATCGTTTAGTTTGTCCTAAATTCAGGCCTTTCATGCTTCCAGGATTGGCTTTGGTTCCAGGATTGGTCAGATAGGCTGCTTTGTCTCTCAAACCTCCTAGACGAGGCCCTTTTCAGCCCTCCTAGCTCCAGATGCACGATAATTCCTTTTCCTTGTCTGTCTTTATGCAGCCCTTGGATCTTGTCTATTCCCCACTCGTGCCTTATGCACCATACAGATATTTAATGTGTCCTGCCATTTCTGGGCTTTCCAGAGGGGTGCAACAATAATACAAAGATGTTGCCACTCTGCTAGGGAACACCAGGACCCTGGAGGACACGTAGGACACCCTGTCTCGTCTCAGAAGTTAGGGCTAGTGGTGCAGAAGTAAAGGCATCTTGGAGGCTGAATAGGGAGTGGGCCAAAGTGATGGTGGTAGGATTCTGGCATTCTGGGCTGTTCCTCAGTGCCAGCAGGTTCCCTTGCAGTCTAGACATGGTAGCTCTTTGGCATGTCGTTGTTTACAAGCCTTCCCCAGCCTTGCAAAGTAGGGGTGAAGGCTGTGTAGATCCTGTCCCAGCCAGTCAGCTTCCTGATACCACCGACACGTTGCCCCTCTAGTTTTTGGGGCATCCTGAATCTACGTAGGACATGTAGCCTAAAATGGCTCAGGTGCCTTTCTCAAGTAGCATTCAGTAACTCAGAGCTATCCTTTGAAAGGCATAACTTTCTTTTCCTCATCATTGCCCATGAGTGGCACATTTAGTTTTCTGTGTGCTGACAGTTGATCATACCCCGGTCCTGTCTATGCAGAGGTGATAGCGTCACAGGCTTAGTGATGTCACTGCATCCTCCCTCTGTGGCTCATTTAGTAAAAGACACATTCTCCAACACGGACACCCAGGGGCCGCGCTTGCTTTGCAGCCAGGCCACGTACTGATGTGGTGCTGACCAAGCACTGTCGAGAGCTGCGGTAGCAGCTGTGGGGAAACACGGCTCATATTCACAAAGGGGAGGTATGAAATGAGATTGGAAAATGAAATGGTTTTATTATACAGCATGATTATATGCCACTTTATGTGTATGATTCTATTTAATTATTACAGTGCAGTGGAGAAAATATCCTTCCCATTGTATAGGAGAGTTTCTTTAAAAAAAAAAAAAAAAAAAAAAAAAAGGTTTAAAAAACTTGCTTTGGGCTGGGCCTGTAGTGCAAGTGGTAGAGTGCCTGCCTTGCATGCCCAAGACCCTGAGTTCAATCCCCAGCACCAGAGGGGAGGAAAAAAAAAAAAAAAAAAGACTTGCCTCAGATAACAGCAAGTAAGCAGCAGGACAGAAATTTGAACTCAAGTTATAAGGACTCAGAGGACTGTGTCCTTTTCACATGCACAGTGCAGGCTGGATGAGCCAAGGGAATATGGCCAGTATCCTCAGAATAGCTTTTGCACCACGGAGGAAGGGAGTTTGTGTGTGAAGAGCAGGGACAGAGGAAGAGACCCTCACACCTCTTCAAGGACTTAGAAGACAGTGTCTTTCAGAGTTAGTGGTATCCATACCCAGCTGTCACTTATTTCTTATAGATCGGTGATCATTTTCTCAAGATGTTTGCCCATCACTTGGATCTCTTGAATGTTTTGCATTCATGTCTTTTACCAATTTGTCATCATTTCAAGGCATGCTGTGCTTATCATCCTTTAGAGGGCTTAAGTACATAGAGGGAAATGAAGGTAAAGCAAAGGAGGCCGAGGCCACGATGTGCCTTAAAAAATCGCAGTCAAGCTGGGGATGGAGCTCAGTGGTGGAGCGCTCGCCTAGCATGTGAGAGGCCCTGGGTCTCATCCCCAGCACTGCAAAAGAGGGGAAGAGGGAGAAAGAAAATTGCAGTTAGTCTACCTGTGCTTATACCCAAAGGGTAAAAATCTTGAAAGTAAAAAGGGGGAAAACATAATGAGAAGCTGGGGAGGGGATTGGAGGAGGAGTGGGATGGAAGGTGGGTGAATGACAAATACCAGAACACCACTGGTGAGGGTGGGGGGAAGTAGTTCTAGGTTTCGGTGACAGGGTTGGATAACTATAGGCTGTAGCAATTAAATTATACATTTTGAAATAACTAGAGGAAGAGAGTTGGAAAGTTTCCAGCACATAGAAATGGTAATGTTTGAAAAGATGGAAATGCTAATGACTGTGATTTGATCATTATGCATTGTATACATGTATTGAATTACAATATTATATCCCATAAATAAGTACAAATCTGTCAATTCTAAAAAATAAGAGGGGCTGGGGATTTAGTTCAGTGGTTAGAGTGGTTGTCTAGCAAGCACAAAGCCCTGAGTTTGCTCCCTGGCACTTAAAAAGAAAGCTTTCAGTGATTAAAAAAAAAAAAGAGCCTGTGAGGCAAGTACACAGGATTGAGGCAGAGAACATAAAGCAATGGAGGCATGAGGCTCCGTGACCCGAGGATCTGCTCACACCCTTCGGGTGGGAGCCAAGCACATTTCCCATCCCCAGGACTTGCCTCTGGGCCCAGGTTTGGCAGTGACAGCTTGCATTTGACTCATCCTGGCCTCACGCACGCACCCTCACTCTGAGAGGATAGAAATGGCACCTTTTTGCGCTGGGAAACGAGCCCACCCCTGTGGATGGGAAATTTGCTCTTCACTTTGGCTGGGTATGTGTATATAGACTGTGGCAGGAATCCAGAAGAGAGGAGAAATTAGCTAACAGATGGAGAGAGATGAAAACTTGCAGTTCCAGGTTCATTTTTAAACACCGTATTGGCTGCTCGCTATGTGGCAGGGTGCTGGGGGCAGGGAGTGGGGTGGTGGCCTCTCCTGGTTATGAAGGGTGTGCTGACAGGCTGTACTGACGGGCCTCACTTAACAACCTGTTCTGCGGCTGTGTTCTCTTCTCTTTCAGTTTCGAAGAAGCTCGCGCCAATTCCACCCAAGGTCCCCTTTGGCCAGCCCGGGACTGTGACTGACCAGTCCACTGGCCAGCCCTCCCCGGTCAGCCTGTCTCCAACTCCACCAAGCACCCCATCACCCTACGGACTCAGTTACCCTCCAGGGTACTCCTTGGCCTCAGGCCAGCTCTCCCCAGCTGCGGCTCCTCCCCTGGCCTCTTCTTCCATTTTCACAAGCACTTTAGCCAAATCTCGGCCCACCCCGAAGCCCCGGCAGAGGCCCACCCTGCCACCTCCTCAGCCTCCTACGGTCAGCCTCTCGGCCTCCAGCCCTCAGTCCACGGAGCACCCCATGCTGGATGGCATGTCCCCGGGGGAGAGCATGTCTACAGGTAACCAGGCCATGGGCCCTTGAGCTTTCCTGTGAACCTCAGGAAGTTCTGGGGGAAGGACTGATAGTATCACTCCAGTTCACAAATTTCCTTTGCCATGAGATGGCCGTGCTGATGCCAGGAGCTGCCTGCACGATAAAACCACCAGTGGAAAGTAGCCCTGTTGTGTGGCAGGGGAGAATTCTCATGGCTGGGGTCTGAGCCCACCAGCCAAGGGTTCTGTTTCTGGTCCTAATTTGGGGCATTGGGCACCCTTGATCCTTTGGAGTTGGGCATCAGGAGAAGCTGCTTCTGATCACACAACAGCTAGTATCAAACAGGTAAGATGTTGGCTTTGGGTTCCCCAGGACCAAGCCCAGCAGCTAGCAGGTACACAGGCTTACCTGGAGAAGAGGGGCTAAGAACCAAAGATGTTTCTTCTCCCTTGTAGTAAAATACAGCACTACCTTGGTTCATGAACTCAGTTCGCCCCACGATTCTGACTGCAAACTGAACTGGATGAGAACCGAACCACTGAATTTGATTCAGTTCTCGTCCAACTCAGTTTGCGGCCTGAATAGTAGAAGGAATCAAGTTCACACACCGAGGTCCACTAAGTCTTGCTAGAGAAACATATTTCTGGTTATATAGTTAGAGAAGGGTCAATTTCAGAAAAGATGCGAGTGTGCCCTTCTCTCCCCCCACCTTACCATGATTCTTCTAATCATGGGCAAACTAATTGGGCAAACCCACCACTACATAAGAGGTTTGCTTTAAATTTAAAAATAAAGATGGAGCTGTCTTCTCCCAGGAAGATTTGTAAGCACGTAATCACATACAGACCACATTTAGCAAAGTCCATTCATTGGAGAAGAAATGGGAGACATTGCTGAAGTATGTCAGAAAGACATACTTCAGTGAGGACACTGACCGCAAAAGATGGTGGAGTCTGCGGCTGCTAAGGCTGGCTGGGCCCGAACACATCTGGTGAATGTTGTGCCAAACAGCAGAAGGTGAAGCAGCTTGGGTGGAATAAACACACACACACATATCACATGTATATACAAATATACCACCCACATGTGTATCACACACTGACACACATGGCACACTATGCATATACCACACGTACTAAATATACACATTCTACAATCACATGTAAATACATCACATATACACACATTTGCCACTCGTGCAGGCACATCCACACACACACATAAAGCAGATACCCAGAGGGTACAGCTAAGTGAGTGTGTTTAGTGTGCACAAAGTTCTCAGCTCAGTCGCCAGCACCAAAAACAAGACCCAGCCAAACCACACATACACCAATCACATACCACATGGTAAATGTTTAAATTTCTAAGAATTTGTTGTAAGACACGATGCCATTAGTCCCTCTGAAAACACTCCCCCTGGCTTCGAACACACTGAGCATTCTTGCAGCTTTCTGAAGCAGTTCTGGAAGTCCTCTTTGCTGAGTGTCTTTACAAGGTATGATCAGTAATGCAGTGAATGCTGCTGCTGGGTGCCATCCCATGGAGAGGCAGCTGGTGAAAACATTATGGTGTGTCCTCATCCAGCTTATTCAACAGATTTGGCACCCCGCAACTTCCAGCTCTTTTCCAAAGTCAGAATGACCACGAAGATGACCATCTGAATTGATGCAGGACATCAAGGCAGCCATGACAGTGCCAACTAGAGACACTCATGAGCAAGTGGCAGGCATGATGGGATGAGTGTGTCTGAAGTGACAAGGAGTTTTGGGGGGGTGGTAATTAATGGCGATGTGTCTTTAATTTTTTAAAATGTAAACATCAATGAAAAATGCTGTGCTCGGTTGTGGGGTGCACCCTCACATTCCCTGCTGTTTTTCCCCAGTGTCCTCCAGCGTGAGTTACATTTTCTTCCCTTGATGAGATGGAAGCCAGGGGCCTGTGGCGTCCCGCTCCTGGCTGCCACTAAAAATGCTGCTCGAATTTACAAGTGTTTGTGATGGGTCAAGAGATTTCAGTATTATGGGGAAGAGCCATCTGGTGATTTGGCTTCTCTGTTTTTGGATGTGATTAATGCTGAATGTGTAGCTACTGTCATCTAGTCTGAGGCTTATTGAACAGTCAGGGACATTCCTTCCTGAGAAGTGACAGCACCCCTTCCTGCTGGCAGTTCTTGGGATGACGTGTTTCCCGAGTGGGCTGTGATGGAGGGACGGGCCACTGCCCCAGGCAGCTCCCAGCAGGGCTCAGTGCTGCAAGTCTGCTGCCTTTTCCTGCCACCTCATGGCAAGGACACAAGGTGTGGCCTGTACGGCAAGCCATGGGGCGACTAGAGGATGTCACTTGGAGAGGTAGAATGAGAAATTTGGGGGTACAAGTGCGCAAGAGAAAGCAAGGAGGGACAGTACCCCTGTTGTACCGGCTGTAAGAGCTGCTGACCTCGCCTGGCCCTGCCTCCCATTTTGTTTTAATGTTCTCTTGGTGGCATACCATTGTTTGTCCACACGTGCAGGTCTGAGCCCGTGTAGAATCTGTGATGCTTTGGTGTGGCCCACCGGGGATTGTGACATTGGGCCCAGTGTTTGTTACGTTCTTGTTGCGTGTTTATTCCTCTCTCCGAATCCTGTCATTGTGTTCTTGCAGCTGTTTGACATGAGTGACGCAGTGTGGATACGTGTGAGGGGGATTTCCAGGGTAAGCCGGCCCCGGCCCCGGCCTCACCACCCTCCGCTCCCTGTAGCCAGCCAGGGCAACCCCCTCTCTGCACGTGGCTCAGACCGACCAACTGCATGGCTGCCTCACTCCCACTGGCCTTCCCCAACCTCAGCAAGGATGATCTGCCCAGGAGCTTATTGGGTTTTCTGATACCACAGGCCTTTTTTCTTTTCACTGGAAGGAGCCAGGGGAGGAACCCAGCGAATGTCTTAGCTCTTCTTTCCCACCTTCTCTCACCACAATCACCTGGTTTCACACCACCTCACCCCCCAATTAGAGTTTGTGGGTAACAGGTCTGTTCTTCATAGGATAAATCTACTGGAGGCTTTTGTGTGCAGGGGCTCAGTATACCTTTGTTTAGGAGTATGTCCCCATGAGAGGACTCACCTGGTGCAACCCACATGGGGTCCACTACCACAGTCTGTGGCTGAGTTCCCACCTGCAGTCTCTACTGTCAGTCCCAAGTTTCAATGCCTGTCTTCCTCTGGGCTGAGACCTAGAAAATCCTGAAGAATCCAGAGTCTCATTTACCAAGAACATGTATTGGTACGTTGTATGCATAATAATCACATTTATCATAGTTAATCTGTATGGAATCCGTAGTCTTAGAATCCATCCTGATCCTTTCTTTCCAACCCGATAACATTTTGTCAGTTATCTACTTGGTCTCTTCCCATAAAGAGTAAATGTTCAAAGCTAAAACTGCCCCCCCCCAATTTGGCACACAATCCTACTGAGATTAGTAACAGGGCATCTGCTGCCCACTGACAGGTCTCCTGGCACACCCTCCCCGATCTGCCATGCCAAGCGAAGTCACACCTTCCCTTTTCCACTACCGAGGGCCTCTCCCCCTTAATCCATTCTGTTTTGGGGGTGCGGGTTGCTGGGGATCCAACTCAGGGCCTTGCGCTTGCTAGGCAAGCACTCTGCCACTGAGGTAAATCCCCACCTCTTCAATCCATTCCTTGCTGTGGATCCCTTTTCCCTCTGGGATGCTTTGTGGTAATAGCAAAGTGAAAGGGATCAGCTCCTGTCAGGCTGCTGGGTCATTTCTGAACTGCCATGTCTGCACGCCGCCCCCTCGTCATTGCTATCACTCCTATTTGACTGCTGAAGCCCAGGTTGGGTACGACACTTGTCCAAGGCCTCAGTCTCACTGCAGGACAGATCTGGACCCTGGTGGGGAACCTGCCCAGTTGAGTAGCCCCAGGTTGGCACAGCCTCACCACACCTATGCAGAGAGGAGGGATGTTCAAGGCTGAGAGCCACCTGCTGAGGGCTTGGGGGAAGCAGATGGCACCGCCTGAGCTGAGCCTCAAACTCCTCCCTCAGGCAGCAAACCAAAGACAGGCTGGCATGACATTCTGAGGATTGTCTGGGAGGCAGGAGGCGCTTCCATGTCTGTATAATGTCTTTCAGGAGAGTGTCCAAGTATATGTCTGTACACTCAGTACCATATGCCTCAGTCTGACATTTGCCTTACCAAAAACAAAAACCCATTTTCCCGCTGTGGGTCAGAGCTACTCGGTCATGAGGTTCACATCCTGTCACCTGGAGTGTGGCACAAGTAAGTCAAATCCAGAAACTAGGCACAGGGGAAATAACATGACCAAGTGAAGAATCCAGAGGATCCATCACACCCAGCTCACCTGTAGCCCCCAGGGCATGAGCCATCTGGGCCATCCAGGCCCAGGTGGGCAGCAACTAGCGCTCCAGGGCTGATTCCAGTGTGGTGAGTCTGCTGGAGCTTGCTTTGTCCTAAGCTGCCGGCTCTACAGACTGCTCTCTTATCTGTGTCAACTCGCAGATGTCCAAAGATGCTGAGCCCTGTTACTTCTGGTACATTCCTCCTGCTTGTCTTTCCAGGAAGAATGTCTTTTAAGTGCTCCCAGTAGGGATGTGGCCAAAAGAGGGTGGTTTTTCTGCAAATAGGGAATCAAGGTTACTCCAGCTAGCAGTAGGGTCCCAAGGGAGACCCTCCCTCTGGGTCCATCTGCCACCTGTTTGGCAGAGTGAGGACATCAACCTAGGACTTTTCCACTTAGCCTGTCTCATGCCCTGGCCCAGACCCTGAGGGATTCAGTGTAGTCTGAGATCTCCAAAAGAGGTTACTGAGACCTGCCTGAGTGTCCTGCTTACTGAGATTCAACTGCAGTGAGTGTCCCTTTTCCTTCTGGGACCCCAGTGGGCTGACATCCTCTCTGAACTGCTGTGGAGGAACTTGGAGGCTTTGGTCCCTCTGGCCTTCACAGTAGATGCAGAGCAGACCCACCTTGTGACATAGTGAGTGATCAAGTTCTAAGTGACTCAACCCTAGAATGACCAAACCAACCCCACTTCTTAGCACTAACTATTTGCCTACCATTAGCCTCCGAACTGGAAGCCCCCCTTCACCTCCCTTTCTCCCCGCCAACTTGCAGATCTCGTCCACTTTGATATCCCCTCCATCCACATAGAGCTGGGATCGACACTGCGCCTGAGCCCCCTGGAGCACGCACGGCGACACTCGGTGACTGACAAGAGGGACTCGGAGGAGGAGTCTGAGAGCACCGCCCTCTGATGCGGCTCCCCACCTGACACACGTGTACATACAGACACGGGCCCCAGGGACACACCGCCAGGAGCGGTGTCCCTGCACTTGCCAAGTATTCTCCATTGGCTCTTTCCTGTCACTTCCAACCTGAGGTTGGAGTTTGGCAGAAACTTGCCATTTCTGGTCCGTGTGGCAAATGTCGGTGGTACAGATTTTGTTTGTTCCTTTTGGGTGGTGACTTTGGCCTTTTGTTTGATCTTTGCCTTTTGACTTTGTGCCTATTTTGACCCATTCTCAGCCTCCATGCCAAGCAGCGTCCACCTCTCTGCCCAATGGCTTGCTTGTGGGGTAGGGGAGCAGGAGAGGATTAAACTACCTGGTCACGTCTGAGGGCTGAACAGTGGACTCTGTCCTGCAGTATCTGCCTAATGGGCCAGAGAGGAAGCAGGTCAGGAAGGGGGGAGACCCCTCACCCACAGCTGGACTAGTTAGAATTCCAGAAGTCCTAGGCAGACTTTTGCCTGCTGTGCAGGGAGGGCCAGCCCATGGAAAACCCTTTAGGGTACCCTTAATCAGAGGGCTCCAGAGTAAATGGCTTCACTTCTTAACAGTTCTGATCCTCAACCTACCCTCTTGTGTCAGTGGAAGCTCCCTTCACTCCTTATCATTTTGTACTTTAAAAGAGGATCTTGACCATCTCTGAGTGCCCAAAGTAGCGCCCCATCCCCTGAAACATATCAGATATCCAAGAGTAATTGCGCCCCCCCGCACACCCAGCTCACAGGCAGGTGGTGTCCTGGAGCCTGTCTCTTCCTTCTGGAGGTTACATTGGAATAGCAATAATTCTGTTACCCAAATCAGGTAGAAGAAAGCGAAACCAACCCATGGAGATACCGGCCCTGCGCTTGGCCTGCGGTGTGGCCTGCTTTGCTCACCAGCGTCCGCGGGGCATCCCTTCTCATGAAGTCCCATCCAGTCCTGGGGAGAGGGCCGGGAGGCACTGGGGTGCTTGTAGCTTGTACGCACTTTGGGAGTAAGGGAGTGAGAAACGCATCTGGGCCATGCATGCAAAGTCAAAGTTTAAAATTTTATCCTTTTAAAATAGATATAATATACCTATACATGATATAATATTTGTATATATGAAATCTATATTTGTTTAATTTGAGCCATTCGATCTAAACCAATGTACAGGTATACAATAAAAAACTTAAATGCTTAATTATTTTTCCCAACACAGTGTAAAGCCACCCTTCTCTGAGAGTGGGTTGCAGACTTTTAATGTTACAGCTTTGCTCACCTCCTGGCAAGGGCAGTTCAATCCCCACTTTGTAATGGAGCCCAGGGGTTGATAGTTATCTTTCAATACATGTACAAATTGTTGTCAAAAGTAATGTTATTAAAAATAGATTTATTATCCCGAAGCTTGGCACATGTTCTCATTTTAATAAAGCTGCAGGGCAGTCCACGAGCCCCCATGCTATGTCAGGGGAAGGCAAGCCCAGGCCCTGCTCGGTGCCCTTCTCTTGTCTCACCTGGTCTTCTAAAGCTCGTCCCGTGTTCTCCTAGGTAGGGAGAACATGTAAATACTAGATTCAACTTTGAAAACTCAAGCACCAACCTGTTTCCAAATCCTGCGAGGAGGGCAAGGAAGCCAGCCCAGAGTGACTTTTGTCAATGTTTCCAAAGGTAAGGAGTGTCTCTCATAGTCCCAAGAGATAAGAGAACAAACTGAATGTTTTCAAGAAGACTTGGTTCCCTGATCCGCTGCACTGGCCCAGCTGTCCCCAGATGTGAAACCACTGCTACGAGCTGGGCTTCTGTCAGAACTCAGCTATTCAGAGGTGGTGGTGATGGGGCTGGGGATTTAGCTCAATGGTAGAGCGTTTGCCTAGCAAGCGCAAGACCCCAGGTTCGATCCCCAGCATCAAAAAAAGAAAAAGCAGTGGCTCCCTAGGGACAGGCTCCAAAGATCCTCACTGCTACTGGAGCTTTCTGGGGCACACTGGGTACCTAGCGGGTAGAAGATTCTGCTGTGAAGCAGTGCCAAGATGAAGTGAAATAACTCAGGAGTCCAAACTCAGTATTTATTGCAGCCGATTCTTTGGAAACACTAGTACTTGATTCTAGGACACTTAAACCCAACATTCCCTGTAACTTGGCTTATCTCTGAGGTGCAGAGGAAACCACTTTGCTGGAGCAGGCAAGGGGTGCCACCCCTGTGTTTCTGCATGACGTTAAAAACTGACTTGCAGTAAAATCATGGTTCTATCTGGCTTCTTGTGTTAAGCAGCCTTCTGTCCCGCTGCATGCCAGACACCTCATGGGAGGTGCCTGAGAGACTAGTGCTTACCAGAGTCCAGGACACACCATCGCTCCACACTCCTACCACCAGTTGCACCTTGCTGGATCTTGCTCTGGCTCCCACCAGGATGAGGAGCACAGATGGGGCACAGGGCAGAAGACACACAGCCTTCAGGGTGGGTCCAGACCTTCACTAGGCTCTGGCCTTCTTGCTCTGGGGGCTCTGTGGCTCCTCTGCTTGGGCCCGCTTCTGCAGGGGCTCCCTGTCTTTTGGGCTGCCAGCTGGCTGCTGAGAGAGGAGAGCTGCACGCACCAGCCGCAGCTCTCGCTTCTCCTTGCGCTCCACCATCTCCTCAATGTCCTCGGCAAACAGGGCTTTCAGCGGGGGAATCAGCTTGGGTACCGTGGGAAAGTCTCCAAAGCAGACCTGGAAGGCCAGAAAGAGGACAGGGACATGCCTCAGAGGGGCGGGGTGGAGACAGGAGCTTGGAGTGCAGAGACTTGTGCTCACACGGCAGGAGCTGTTTCGCCTTCCTCCCATACCCTCCAGCCAGCCAGCCAGCTGGCCACAGTTGAGAAAAAGAAGAGTGCCACAGGGAGAGATGGAGGGAAGGAGGAACCCCTTCAAAAAAGGGGAACAACCTCCCGCTGGCCCCCCCACCATGGGCAGCAAAACTAAACGGGCCTCAGGAAGGCCAAAGGAGCAGGCCTGGCTCTACCACTTGTGGGACGCAAGGACTTGTCACAGGCCTGTGCTGAGCTGCAGTGGCCTGGGTATGAGAATGGTCCAGGCAAGGAACTCAAGAGCAACATATAGAAGGCCCCTGTAGGAGGCAGGTGTCACTGTCAGACCCAGTGCAGCTGACGACTGGCAGGGTGACGGAGACCTCTTATCTGGGAAGGCAAGTGAGGCCCATCTCTCTCCCTCCCAAGTTCCCAACCCTCACAGACACGTGACACACAGACCTTCATGTGGTCGAAGGAGATTCCAACTTTGTCGTTGAAGTCGGGGCTGAAGAGGGGGATCTTGGCGTACCGCTGGCTGAAGTGGTTCAGCATGATAAAACTCGCATTCATGCGCATCCCCACGCCAATGGCTTGGGAGGTGGTGCTGTAGGAAAACGACATGGCACAGCCCCACTGAGTCACAGTGCAACTCTACTCTGTCCCTTTCACTGCCCAGGGCATCCAGGGGAAGCTGATGGATGTCATGACCTGGCATCTCTTTACAGGCAGGTCCTCACACTCACTAAAGGACATCCATAGTCTGCTGGTTGTCCACCTCCCATCAGGAAGCGTACCTGAGAAAGATCCAGGGCTTACTTGGGTCACAGCACCCTTTCCTTCAAACAGTCCAATAGTAACCACCGCCACCTCCCTCCTCCATTCCCCTGACATAACATATAGTTTTTTCCAGCCTAATTCTCTCAAAACACCATGCCTCTCTGCAGAACCTTGCCTAGGAAACTCCAACAGAGACAGTGGGCCCATCAGAGACACAGCATGGGTAAAAAAGCCCTCAGAGCCCTCAGCAGGAAGCCGGCTACCCCCGCGTCACTGGAGGGCAGTCCTCCTGGGGTAAATGCAAGGCTACTCAGGCTCTACTCCATGGGAGGGATTGGGAAAGGGTGGACTAACCAGCCTTTGCTACCTGTGTGTCTTCTCCACTGCTTCCTCTTCCAAGCCATCCTCCAGAGTGGCTTCATGGATCAGGAGGGTGGCATCTTTCCCTGGGGAGAAAAAGAGGCATCATGGCAGAGTCCTCTGGCAGAGCAGCACATGTCCTAACCCAGAAGTGCTGCTCCCTTGACCCTGCATCCTATCTGTAGATTAGGATGACAGTCAGAGATGGAGAGGTGGGGGGATCTAAGTCTGAGGTCTACACATGTCCCCTGCACACTGATCCACATGCACCGCCAGCTACGCAAACCCCCAGTGGCCTTGGTGCGGTTTATTTCTTCCTCTACTCACCCATCTGGACAAGAGCCTCACATGGCATAGTGTCCCCCGAGTAGACCACTTTCCAGCCAGACGTGTGCACCAGTGCACAGCCAAAAGCATGCTTGCAGTGCCGGACCAGGCAGGTCTGCAACTGAAGGAGCAGAGCTGGAGGGCTCACGCCCTGCTACCCCTGCCCCCTTCAGGTCTATGCCTGTGCCCCTCACCTCTTCCAAGTCACATGTTTCCAACAGTGCACTGATCAGACTTTCAACTGTGGGATCGGAGACCTCCACCCCTTTCTGAAGGTATTTGGCAGGAATCATACTGTGAGAAGATAAAACATTTAAAAACTCTAATGAACAATTTTAAAAAGTCATTTAACACCTGGAATCAAAATTGAGATCTTTGGTGAAAGCCTCAAATCATTCTCACAAAGAAACACAATTTAAATTATAGTCACTAAGACCAGGAAAAGGATCAAATAAAAAGCCAAGTCACTTCCCCAGTTCACTAAAGAAATCTAACAGGCAAAGGCTCCTTGGCTCAGAAGGTACAGACCACAGCTGTCTCCAGGCAGACGGGCGCCCTCCCTGTGAAATGGGGGTGGGGCCGCCCTGCCACCCAGCTGCCTGGAGTGGATGGTCTGCGCTAGCCACTGAGTGCCTGGCCCTGAAACAGTCACGTGGAGAAATGCTGGCTGAAGTCTGGAAAGCAGTACAGAACTGAGTAAGGACTGAGAAGAAACGCTTCAAAGCAAGCACACAGCAAGGCTGCTGAGGGACACTGTTAACTGCCCTGGTGTCACTCTCGAGTTCCTGGAGGTGGTGGCAGTAAAGGGCAGCAGCCTAGAGTCAGGTAGCCCTGCACACTCACCTGATGTGGTGCAGAATCTCCTGGCACTGGCTGTGGTACTGCTGCAGCCATGGCCTGAGCTGGGTGGGGGCTACCACCAGCAAAGGGTAGAACGGCTTTCCTAGAGATGCCTGAAACAATGAGATCCGAATGCTGAGTCCACGGAGGAACATGTCAGTAAAAAAAGAGTTTGGAGTGGCAGGAGGTTAGGCTTGTGATGTGTCAACCAGCCAAACTCAAAATGTCAGCGAAGTTCTGCACTTACCAAAGCACGCTCTCTCTGCAGCAGGATATTCAGTAAACCCTGGGAAGGAGAAACAAGATACAGATCAGGCTGGTGCAAATTAACTGGCTACTTCTCTGCACATGGATTCTGTATCTTGCAGAAACCACTAGCCCTCTAGCATGGCCATGGTTGCAATGTGGCCCATGCTGAATCGTGACTGAAACATCACAGGCAGAAGGCAACATGGCCCATGTTAGAAAGACACAGCAATAGCCTGGGACCCAGGAACTCCTAGGATTGACCAAAGTGCAGGCCTCACAGCCACCTCCTCTCCCACGTCTGACCAGTTTCTTCTGGAAGGCTGTGGAAAAGCCAAACCTGTACTGTCACATGAAAAAGAAAGATAAGCCATTTCTGCTTCACACTGGAGCTTTGACAAAGACCTTTTCCTGGTAAGAAATAGTAACAAAGGGCCCCCGCAAGTTTGGGAACAGAAGGGAAGGCAGCACCTCCCTGCAGGCTAGCACTCTGGGTCTGAATGGACACTCACCGTGTGGTGGTCTGCGTGGAGGTGGGATACAAACACAGCGGCAAGGGTGCCCAGGACCCTATCCACCTGATCTCCATAATGACGGCACAGCTGCCCAAATGTGCCTTCACCACAGTCCAGGAGCAGAGACTTGTCAGGGCTACAGAAAAAGAGTGAGAGGTTCACCCCAGTAGCAGAGGCTTCCGACAGCTCATGGAATGTTTGCTTTAGTAGAGAACAGGCCAAAGCTGAGGGATTTCCATCTTCTATAACTTCTCATACCTTCTCCTGAGGGGCTTATATAAAAGTCAATTTAACCATCAGGCAGGTTAAGTGCATCTTCTCTCTAGAAAGCCAGTATGGGGAAAGCAAGCTGGCTATCACCCCTGCATTCCTCAATCATGAGAAAAAGAGTGGTACTTCAGTTCACGAACTTGATTCTCTACATGATTGTGGTTGCAAACCAAGCTGGACAAGAACCAAATCAAATTTTCCCATAAGGTCAACAGTGAATCTAACCACTGAGTTTGATTAGCTTCCCATCCAACTCAGCTTGTAACCAGAATTGTGCAAAGAATCAGGTTCATGAACCAAGGTACCTCTGTAGGCCCCTTTCCCTTATTTAAAAAAATACGTGTGCTCTTTGACAGATGGCCATTTTCTGGGAAAGTGGTACTACCTTATGTTGACGAGTGTGGCGCTGACATTCCGAATCTTCATAGGGATGGCAGACCCTGTTCCAAGGAAGACGATTTCTGGATACTGGCTTTTTTTCTCTGTGGAAAATACATGTACAGTAATCCACTTTTCTTAGTAAGTCAAAATAGTTCAACACTTATTTTTCCAACAAAACTTCTGCTACACTGACCAGGCTAATACGAAAACACAACGCATAAAGCCCCCTGAGCTGGTCATCTTGCCAGTGTGTCCTGGAGGAGAGCAGTGGGCCTCACTCCCTTTTATAGCCTCGATAGTGAGCCGGCATTTAGCCAGGAGTGGTAAGCAACAGAGTTAAGTCAAGCTTTCCAGGAGGTGCACTGGTGGACCCTTGGGCATCCACCTTCCCAAGAAGGACTGGTTTCCTCATCAGTGTCAGGCCTTCAAACTATCTGCAAGGAAAGGGCCGTACTGGCAAGAACAAACATGTTCTATAGTTCTTTCCTTAGAAAAAAAAAAAATTGCTGCAACCTCGTGTGGTGGTACACACCTAGCATGCCACAACCTGGGCACTGAGACAGAAGGATTATGAATTCAAGACCAACCTGGGCCACTTAGCAAGTGGAAAGTGCAGAGGGCCAGGCCTCCACAAGGACAGGAAGAGGCAGAGCCAGGAGTCAAATTCAGGGAAGCTAACTGATTTTGGTGTCCTTTCTCAACCTCGTCTGGCCTGATAGCCTCCTGGGTGTGTTTGCAAGGATCCCTGAACTCAATGGATCTTTAACATACACATCTGACAGCCAATCATACATAGAGGGGAAATGAACTCCTAAGCCAGTCTTCCAAATCATACATGGGAAGAGGCAGCAAAGGTCTGCCCACTTCTGTGGCTTGCCAGCTGCTGACCTCCACAAAGAAAGGCAAGTTTGGTGAAAAATCATTTGGCTAAAACCCCAAACCTTTCTTCTATTCTGTCATTCTCTTTAAATATCACTGGATCAAAATAACACTAGAAAAACCACTAAGGACAGAGGCCACAAAACTCACTACTTTTCCCAATAAGGTGCTGAAAACCCAATGAAGTGACTAACATATGCTGTGGACACATTAGCAAACTCAGGAGTAGACCTCAAGTCAGCACAGGCTACATTCAAAGCTCTCCACAGGGTCTCACGTGTGATCCCCAATCCGCTTCACACCACATGTGCCTTGTGAAGAATGCCTGGGCATCACCACAAAATTGGTCTTTGGTGGGGCATAGGCATGTGGGGTTCCCAAACTCCACCACCTTACCCCAAAGGCTGAAACTCTAATGCAGAGACAGAGAAGCCCTGGATTATATAAATAAACTAGGTCAGAATGTGCCCCATGAATACCCTGCTCAGTACTGTAAGAACCACAACAGGTGGTGGAAACCAATGAGAGGTTGCCTTGTGGTCTCCCACTCACCTGTGAGGGCTGGGCCGTCCTGTACACTCTTCCTATATTCCTGCACACTCTCCTGGAAATTGGGGAGATCCAGGGCCTCCGCTATGAATTCATCAGGGTTGCAAGTAATAATGGCATCCCTGCAGAAAGAGGCATTTTGAGTGACCAAAACAGGGTGTGTAGCCTCAGCAAACGCTGGTTTGGATATCCAGCATCAATCCAAGGGTACCATGTGCAAAGCCTTCCTTCAGATCAAGACTGGCTGCCTCTGGAACCTTTCTCAGCTAAGTGGTATCTCAGAACGGGTTTTGAACAGCTCGAGCTCCTCACAGCGTCTCTCAGCCTCAAAGCTTGACAACTGGGCACTACTGATGCTCGGGGCCAGGTAAGTATTTATGATGGGAGCTGTCCTGCTCTGACCACTACCCCGTCCCACACTGCGAAGGCCAAACATGCCTCCAGACATTGCCAAGTAGCCCCAGCCAAGAAGCAGGGCCTCAGAGTGTTACCCTCAAACTAAGTAAACAGAGCTAATTGCTGGGAACCTTGGCAAACAGCAGAACCAACTCAGGAGCTCTGCATGGGGCCGGAGAACCTACTGCTGGAGATAATGCTGGCACTGCTGGTCCCACTACACTAAGCAGCAACGCCTTGGACTGATGGCTCTTAAAAACCACCCAGAGCTTAGGAAGTAAGACCCAAGCCAACTCTCAAGATCCTAATTCAACACATCTGGAGCAGACCCCCAAAACTGTAGGTCTCCCAAGCACAAGGCAAGTCTGCACATTGGCTGGACGAGTTGCTGCCTGTGTAGTAGCCTGGCAGGTGTCGACAAGGGAAGCGGCAGACTCTTCAGCCTGAGGGCCCAGTCACAACAGAGCACTTGAGGAGCACTAACCATCTCTAACTGCGTACCGTGCCCTGCCATGACCCAGACCATGGTCTCGCCTCACAATGACACAGTGGAGTGGCCAAGAAACTTAAGTGACTCCAAACTCAGAGCTCGAAATGTAAAATAAAAACGTGGGGTAATGAGCACTTTTCACTGTCCTGGTTGGAGAATAATGGCAGAGGCTCCACAGACAGCAATTTGTAGTCACCAGGGCCCAAAGAAATGTCACACTCTGACCTGATGCTCTCACATTTACAAATTACCTTCAGGGACAGAGTTCTGTTCTGAGATTTATATACATTTATTTTTTCATTAAGATAACAAAAAATTGGAAATATCCTAAATGAGTAAATACCTATATCTGAAATACCAACAAAATCCTTATTACTGGAGACTAGTGATACACAAAAAAGACTGACAAAAGCCAAGCTATAAGCCTACATACACATATTTTAAATACACCCCCATATACATAAATTTTAAAATAGGAAAGGTTAGGTCACTCACTCTGTGTGATAAGATGATGGGTAACTTCCTTCAATATACATTTCCTATTTTCTATACTGTAAAACAACCACCACTATGACTATTACCATGGAAAACAATTCCTGAAAATGATAATCACTGGCCCCAGTTCCTCCAACTTTACCCAGACAAGGGTCAGGCTCACACCCGCGCCTTTATATTCTGTCCATGGCTCTTCTATGCTATAATGGCAGAGATGAGTACTTAGAACAAAGACACGTGGCCCTAAAAGCTTCCTGAAACATCCACCATCTGGCTATTTACCAAAAAGCTGCCTGCCCAACCTAGACACCGGCTCAGAACAGCACAGACCTCTGCCACTCCCTCCTGGGACGGAGCTGGTACTTGAGGAGACATTCACCCCGGACGGTGGGGACACTGAGGGCTGGGCCTTCCTCCTAAAAGAGATGAGAAGACACTCGATGTCCTTTGTCAATGACAAAGGACAGGAGCTGGGCAGGCAGGGGCTGTTTTGGGACACTACCTTACTGTGGAAACTGGTGAGCGAGGGGAAGATGTCTGGGTGGATGAGGTTGAGCTGCGTTTGAATCTTGTGGCTGCGAAGGTTGTGGACTGATGCACAATTCTCATTCAGGATCAGGTGCTGAGTATCGGGCCCAAACCTAAGTTGAAACCAAGCACACATTGACCGGATCCATTAGGGACCAAGTCTACCCAACGGGCAGCACTGGAGATCAGAAGCCCTGACCTGGATGGAAGTGTTGAAGAGATCCCTCACTTGTCCCAAAGAGTTACTACATGGCCAGGCATAACCTGGCTTCTTCTGTCTCAAGGTCTTCTTCTGTTCTCTCCCTACCATAGCTGCCCCTGAGGTGTGCTGGAAAGAGTGGTGGAAAATCCAAGAAAAATTAAGATGCCCAAATAGGGATCTTAAGACAACATTGAGTGCAAGATGCAAGATGCAAGAAGGAAAGTCATAAGAGAAAAACAGATTATGACTCAGTCCTTCAAGGAATGAAAGATGAAGAGCACTGAAGAGCAAGAGACAGCAGGGCCAAGAGGACAGGGATAAGGAGCTATGTAGGGAGAAGCAAGGGGGAGGCTGACAAGCCATCTGAGGACACCACACACACACGCTTCCTGTGGGTGGTTGGCACCTTTCCCGAGGTGCTGACCCTGGCCAGTGAAGCCATGAGAACAGAGTATAGGGCTCTCTCCTCCAAGTTACTTACACTATGGTAGAACATCTGCCTCTGCAGACTTGTGGGGAAGAATAGGATAAGTGAAATGTAGAGTATTTAACATACTACCTCGCACACAGTGGACATTCAATAAGCAGAAGCTATTATTTTATGTTTGTGAGTCTCTTAACTTGGGATGCGCATGTGGAATCATCAACCGAAAGACGGTTCTGGTTCAGACACCACCCAGAGTATGAAGAATGTAAAATGATGTGAAATTCAGCCCTTTAGAAAGTGGGACGCATGCATATACCACGCCACCTAGCGGTGGTTTCTCTCCTAGACAGTGGTACTGAAGGGTACTTCCAGAAAGCATAAGGCAGAATTCCCAGAGAAAATGCAGGGAAGGGCAGAAGTGAGGGGGGACTGTACTTAACAGTGAGGAGATACGTTACCACCCAGAAGAGCTGCCCCATGGTTGTTAGGCTGGGCTCCATACCTCTCCATCCACTGCTGATACCTGCTGTCTGTGAGCACAGATTCTGGGGCCATGTGGACCACTAGGGCCACAGGGGCATCAGTTTCTTCTTGGTACCTAGAAAAAGGAAGAGTGAATGGGGCTCTGCTCTATGAAGTGAACAGATTCAGGACACATACGTATACATGGGGACTGTGCCCTGGGAGAAAACCTTAGAACACCTGCCATATAGATCAAAGATACTACCCTGGGTTAAAGCTTCACACAAAATTGGCTAACTTTTCCAAGGGACAAAACAGAATGTTACTCAGGCCCAGACCATGTTCCCAGGCTGCAATTCTATCCCTTCCCATAAACTTTTGACCCACGCAGTCTCAAACACTCTGCCCTACCTCATTAGGTTCAGTGTAGTAAGTGAAGAAAACTCATGCAGGCAAAAACAATCCAAATAATTCTGTTAATAATGAATCAAAACTCAGTTCTAGAATAGATTCCAGACTTAGAACTTAAAGAATTCTAGTTAATGCTCTAGTCCCCGAAGGTTTTCAATTTTTCTGTTTTACTTCAAGGCTGTATATAACACGGAGCCCGCTAACCAGCAGTGGTATAAATCCTGCCAGTAGGATGGACACGCATTTCACGCCCAGACCACAGTCGTCCATGGGGACACAGCTTGGTCCCTAAAAGCCTCCCAAACACATGTGAGTACTCACTTCTACCCTGTGCAGACCCGCATCATTACCTCTTAAGGATAGCATTCTCGCAGATGGGCTGGATGAAGCCCTCCTCTGGACATTCTACCACGATGAATGCGAGGCCAGGATCTGGGGGTGTGCAGAGCTCTTCGGCCAAAATCTGCAGGATCAAACAGGCCGGCTCACTGGGCCACCAGAGCTCCCCTCACTGTGGCCATCAAGACAGCCGCGAACATCGCACACCCCGTGTCCGAGCAGACAAGACACAAAACTGACCTGAAGAGCGCTGCCTACCCCCTTCCTGTTTTCTGTCTATACTTAAAAAGACAGAAGCCTAGCTTGTGGGGAATGGGGACATTTCAAAAGTAGAGTGGCTAGAAAACAAGGCTTGGTGTTTAAGAGTCTCTTATTCTGCTGTCACTGGTCCTCATTGCCTGAGACACTACAAGAATATCTTGATAAAGAACACAATGGCAAACACTAGGTGTGGTAACACATGCCTACAAACCCAGCTTTCTAGCAGGCTGAGGCAGGAGGATCACAAGTTCAACCCTGGCCTGGCTAACTCACAAAATAACTTAGGTTCCAAATTTAATCCCCAGTATTGGGGAAAAAAAAAAAAAAAAAAACCCAAAACCAAAAAAATACCAGAGGCCTTCTTTCGGGCTACGCACCCAAAGCTCATCTGTATTGGGTGTATTTAGACACTGCCCTGCTTTGCAGTAAAAGGAAAGGATCCAGGCTTATAGGACCACCAGATCCTGGGAACAGACAATCTACAGAAATGTCCAAACGCAGCAGCATGGACAAGGAGGACAAGTCTAGAGAAGAGTTCCACTGCAGAGACAAGTGACAGGGCTCCAAGCTGTCCCACTCCCTTCAAAAGCGGGGTCTACAGAGCCCGAGCCCAACGGTGGCCCTGTCCAGTGATCCTGGCCCACTCATAAGGGCCGAGTCATCGTGCAAACCTGGTGCTCACCTCTCTGCCTTCATGCATGACACTCTTCCCATCCTTAACAGCAGCGATGATGGGCGCAATGGCAGCTGTCCCACTGAAATGAAGACGCAAGGCCCCTGGTGAGATGCATTTTCTTTATGACCAGTGGGGACCTGTGAGTCCCCAGCAGCCTCATCCCTGACACTCACACTGGGAGGCCCAATTCCTTTGCTTTGAGCACCAAGAAGTTTCCTTTCTTCAAATGAAGCTGTAACAAATAGAACAAAGATGTAATTTCAGTGCCTAGTGAAGAAGCTTGGTTTTAGTCAACTTTCTTAGAATATATCTTTGTTTTCAAATTAATGTCATTTTCTTACAATTAAAATGCAATTCATTTTTTCCATAAGGAATACACTTTTCCAAAGGAAGTGTTTTAAAATGTCTTAGAACTGAAACCAGAATAATTTAAAACACAGTGCTTCATTATCTAACATTAACTCATTATAAATATAAAAAATTTTGCTGGATGTGGTGGCACACACCTATAATCCCAGCACTGAGGAGGCTGAGGCAGGAAGATCACCACAATTTTGAGGCCAGCCTGCACTACACAGTGAGTGCAAGACCAGCCTAAACTACACAGCGAGACCCTAACTCAAACAAAAAAACAACTAACAAACAAACATATGTAAAATTTTATGCTTCTTTTCTGTATCAAAATTAAGAGTATCCTCAACTTTCCTTCAGGAGAAACACAAGGATATTTGGATTTTGTTTTATCATTCTATATTCATCCATTAATAGCTAAAGGAAAGCCACTAAAGCATTAACAAGGCAGAGACCAAGCAAACTGCTGTATAAACACAATATACAACGACAGTGATAGAGTAACAACAGCTGGGGGTTTATCTCCTAGTTTTCAAATAACCCTAACCCAATCCACATCTATTCCTTGTATGAGGAAAGCAGAAAATGCAGAAGACAGATGAGAACTACACAAGCCAGCAAGACCCTCGAGCCATCCAAGGGCTCGAGGCACTCTTCTCTCAGATGGGGTTTCTCAGCTGTGGGTGGCGCTCACAGTTTCTTTCCCCTGACCTCCCAGAACTGGAACTAGCTCAGTGTATTGCTTTCCAAACCTTGGCTGCAAAGCAGCAAATTAACTACAAGAGGGAAGAGAGGCTACAGGCTAACCTTGTGAGAGCAACCCTCAGAGGCGGCAACAGACGGCAAGAGTGGAACAGAAAAGCCGGGGCGAGCAGCCTGCAGCTGCTGAGCATCAGGGCCTACAGCTCCTGAACAGCTGCCTGGGAACAATGAAATGGCCAGCATGTGAAAAGCATCCAAAAGAGTTTAAAGATTATCATACAAAACTATATAAAAAATTACCTTGGAGTCTAAAAACTCAAACACACATCTACTGACAACAGTACTTAACGTCTATAAAAATTACAATTGTTGGGTGGAACGCTCTGTCCCATGGGCTGGACCCTGACCAACTCCACAACTGTGGAATCCATGCTTAGGCTCAGCCCCTGCCAACTGTGAGCTGGTTCTGTGCTGTTTCCCCTCCGCACGGGACAGCAGAAGTGCCAGCCAAACAATGGACCTGCTCTGGACATGGCAACTGGAATAGGAGATTCAGTGTGGCTGACTAGAGGAAGAGTCACGTCGAAGAAGCTGAGGAAAGATCCACTGAGAAGGAAGGAGCAGGAAAACCAAACATGGTTGAGCAGAGGAAGAGCCACACTAGAGAGACTCAGAGAACATCAGTAAGAACCACAGACGAGAGAGGACAAGAAGGTGGAGCAGTGAGTTCCAGCAGCTAGGCTTCTACCAGAGAAGGTGTCTAAAGACTGCAGTTGGAGAAGTGGGAAGAATGCAAGTGGCTGACTCCTGGGCTGCCTTCCAGTGGTAACAGGTCTCTGCATTACAAGCGCCTCAGGACATAGCCGAGAGTGCAGCAGGGAAGACACTGTGAGAAAGGACTGGGAGTTTGAACTTCAATCCCAGAGCAGCCCCCTGGTGGCTTCAAACTGCCAAGGTCCCAGAGTTATTGAGGGAAAGACAGTCACTGGAGGCTATCGGCAGTTGGAGAGCAGATTGGGATGAGTCCTACTGAAAGGCAGGGACTGGTGCTAACAGTCCCAGGACCTGTAATTAGGCATCGGATTCAACCTGAGTTATCCAGGACCGGAGGCTCATGCTGGTGCTGTGTTCCTACTGCTAAAGGGAGAACCGAAACTCCAACTTGCGGTCTGTTATTTCTCAACTAGCCCTGATACACATTATTGAAATGGATTACCCTGTTACTGCTGTAGTTGAATTGATTGTATAGGAATAATTCTGACTCAGTGGACAATTTAATGCCAGCAAATTTGTCTGCCATATCCACCATCACACCCAGGGAAAGGGGCAGCAAGAATTCTTAACCTAAGAAATTGGACTGGATGGGGCTGGGGAGTTAGCTCAGTGGTTAGAGTGCTTGCCTCACAAGCGCAAGGCCCTGAGTTCGATCCCCAGCACCAAAAAAAAAAAAAAAAAAAAGAAAGAAAGAAAAGAAAAAAAGAAATTGGACTGGATCAAACTCTGCAAAACTGCCTGCAATTTGGCAGAAAGAGGTCCCAAGTCTGAGGTAACTCCAGCTTTGCAGTGGAGGGATCATAGGAGTAATTGAGGTGTGAACACTCAGACTATCTGGCAAAGAAGCTACTTGGGAACAACATACCCAAAGGCTCATTGGAATATCTCATCTGTATTCTCAGTCATCTTATTTGTGTTCAAGTTTTGTATGTGTCTTGAATTTTTTTTTTAGTAACGTGGGGTTACGTTCTTTTATGGTTTCATGGTTTCATGTGTATATTAGCTGCTTACTCTTATATGTTTGTGCTTTCACTGACTCTGATAATAACAGGTGTCTAGGTTCTCTCCCTTGTGAGACTAAACCAAGGGGCTAAGAGTAATGGCAAGGTCTATCATACAGAAACACTGTAAGACTGATTCTGGGGATGCTGTTATAAATTGAAGCAATTCTTGTGGCAAAACCTAGGGGCGAATCAAAACCACTTAAACAACAGAACGAGTAAACAACTAAACTGGACGTACAAAGCTGAAAATTATTCACAGAGAAGCAACATCCTTCTAAAAATCTCCATGTAATCACATACCCTCCCCCTCACTTCTCTACTCCCCAACCTGTAATAACCCCAAGAAAGGAGAAAAAAGATACATAATTTTTTAAAAAGTACACATTTAGATAGATAGATAATAGATGAACAAACAAATACAGATATAAGTAGGAGAATGGGGAAATGAGGAAATGGATCTCGTAACCCCTCCAAACTCCCCCAATACAGAGCAAGGAGTCACAAAGGGAAAAGAAAATAAATACCAGATAATACAAATCTATGAAAAGTTCATAGAAGGGATGAAGAAAACAGAGGAGTTAAAAGAGGAAATGAACCAAAAGTTTGCAGCAATTACTCGATATACCCAGGGTGAATTTCAGGGAAATAAGTAAAAAACTGGACGAGCTAACCAAATAGATCAAAATTTGAAAGACAAATTCAACAAGGATATAGAATCCTCCAAAAGATGTCAGGCAGAAATCTCAGAAACAAACAACAGTACAGAATATGTGTATTCCAGAAAAGACCAATGTGAAGACAGAGTTTCTGATACTGAGGACAAAATAGTGAACTATGATAAAGAGCTCAAAGAAGCCAAAAAGAAAATACAAGAGACGATTATCCACCAGCTACTAGTGACAAGAACAATCTAAGGCTAACTGGAGTTAGAAAAAATCTAGAAAATTGCACAGATGGATTCACAAAAATGCCTACAGAAGTTTTGGTAGAAAACTTTCCAAATTCAAGAAAAGATTTTAAAATATAAGGAAACAACGCTTATAGAACTCCAATTATGATGAAAGAAGACATCCACCGAGGCATATTCTGATTAAATCTGAAGATATCCAGCAAAAACACAGAATTTTAAAGGCAACCCGAGGAAAACAAAGAAATCACATATAAAAGTAAACCAATTAGAATCACAGCAGACTTCTCAGTACAAACCCTGAAGGCCAGAAGAGGTTGAAGTATTTAAAGCCCTAAGAACAAATAACTTCCAACCCAGATTAACTTACCTAGTAAAGCTATCCTCAAAATAGATGGAGAAATAAAGTACTTCCATGAAAAAGACCACTCAGAAAATATATGAGTGCTAAACCAGCTCTAGAGAAAATATTCAAGAATATTCTCGACAGAAACAATAGATTGGACACATCTAAAAACACAAAGAAAACTGATGAAGTCAGCACATAAACAACAAAAAAACAACTAACCAACAGATAAAGAAGGTAAAGACAGCAACCAACATGTCTCAGTAATACTTTCAATGTTAATGGCCTCAACTCTCCAATCAAGACACAGACTGGCAGACTGGATCAAAAAACAGAATCCAACAATCTTGGATTCAAGAAACTCATCTGATCCAAAAAGATATTCATAGACTAAAAATTAAAGGATAGAAAACAACACTCCATGCGCCAGGACCCTGAAAACAAGCAGGAGTAGCAATTCTAGTATCAGATATGGTAAACTTCAAGTTAAAACGGATTCAAAGAGACAAAGAAGGTCATTATATACTAGTTAAAGGAACAATCCAACAGGAAGAGATAACATTGATAAACACATATGCATGGAATACTGGTGTACCTATCTTCATAAAACAAAAACTGCTTAAATTAAAAGATCAAATAAACATTAACACAATCCTAGTATGGGATTTTAATACCCCACTTTCTCAAAAAGACATCAACTAAACAAAAAACCAATAAAGAAATTTCAGAGCTGAACCATATCCTTGAACATAGGGACTTAATAGACATATAGAGTATCCCATCCTATAGTTCACATACTAGTCCACAGAGCCTGCTTAATACAAAAGAACTGAAATTACTCCATGCATACTATCTGACCACCGTGCAAATAAAGTAGAAATTAACAACTGAAGAAACTTTAGAAAAGGCAAAACCTCCTAGAAAATTGACTACACATTCCTGAAAAACCAATGGGTCATAGAAGAAATCAAAGAAGAAATTAACAAATTTCTAGAAGCTAATGACAATGACTGTACAACTCAACAAAACCTCTGGGACACTATGAAAGCAGTTCTAAGAGGAAAATTCATTGCAATCAATGCTCATATTAGGAAAACAGAGCAAACCCAAATAAATAATTTTATGAGAATTCTTAAGGTACTTGAGAAACAACTATCCCCAAACCAAAACTAAGGAGAGAAATTATAAAGAGTGGAAATCAACAAAATTGAGAGCAAAACTGTTTAAAAAAAAAATGAATTGAAGAGCTGCTTCATTGAAAGAAAAAAACAGATAAGCCCTTAGCATGACTCATCAAGAGAAAGAGAAAAAAGACTCCTAACAGTGCAATCGGACATCACAAAGGTATAATCACAACACTGTCGTAATCCAGAAGATAGTTACTTTGAAAAATTATATTTCAATAAATTAGAAAATTTTGAAGTGGACAGATTCCTAGACATGCACCAACTACCAAAACTAACCCAAGAAGACACAAATATGCTTAATGGTCCAATAATAAGCAATGAAATTGACTCAGTAATAAAGAATCCACCAACTAAAAAATGCCCAGGACCTGATGAACTCACAGCTGAATTCAATAAAACCTTAAAGGATGTTATACCACCAATACTCTTCAAGGTCTTCAAAGAAATTGAAAGGGATGGAGTGCTCACAAATTCATTTATGGAAGCAGTATCACTGTGATCCCAAAACCAGATAAAGACTCAACTGAAAAAGAGAACTACAGACCAATCTCTTTAATGAACACAGATGTAAAAATCCTCAACAAGATATTAGCAGATAGAATGCAATGCATTATCAAAAAGATCATATATCATGATCAAGTAAGTTTCATCCCGGAGATGCAAGGATGGTTCAACATACGTATGTAATAAATGTAATATATCACATAAACGGGAGAAAGGTCAAAAACCATATGAGCATCAACAGATGCACAAAAGGCTTTACACAAAATCCAACACCACTTCATGATAAAAACCCTGAAGAAAACAGGCATGGAAGGGCCACACCTGAATATGATAAAGGCTACCTATGACAAACCAATAGCCAGAAACAAACTAAATGGGGAAAAACTGAAAGCATTTCCCCTAAAATCAGGAAAAAGACAAGGATGCCCCCACTTTTACCTGTTATTCAACATAGTACTTCAGAGCAATAAGGCAAGAGAAAGAAATAAAAGGAACACATATAGGAAAGGAAGAACTCAAATTATTACTATTTACAGATAACATGATACTCTACATAGAGGACCTAAAGAACTCTGCCAAAACACTCTTAGAATAACCAATTTCAGCAAAATAACAGGATACAAGATCAACCCACAAAAATCTTTAGCATTCCCAAGCGACCCCCCTCAAAAGATCTTTAGCATTTGTGTATATCAACAATGAACAAGATGAGAAGGAATTCTGAAAACAATACCATTCACTGTCACTTCCAGAAAGATGAAATACCTATGAATAAACCTAAGAAAGTGAAAGAACTCTACGAAGAAAACTACAGTACTCTGAAGAAGGAGACTGAAGAAGACATCAGAAAAATACAAAAATGTCCCTTGCTCCTGGTTAGGCAGAACCAATATTGTCCAAACGGCCATACTTTCAAAAACTTTTATACAGATTCAACGCAATCCCAATCAAAATACTAACAGCACACGTTACAGATCTAGAAAAAACAATCCTAAAATTCATATGGAAGCAAAAGAGAACCCAAATAGCAAAAGTAATTTTGGGCAATAAGAGCAAAGCAGGCAGCATAGCAATACCAGACTTCAAGCTATACTACAAAGCAATAGTGATAAAAATGGCCTGGTACTGGAACAAAAACAGAC
Organism: Hystrix cristata; assembly: GCA_004026905.1. Classification (NCBI taxonomy): domain Eukaryota; kingdom Metazoa; phylum Chordata; class Mammalia; order Rodentia; family Hystricidae; genus Hystrix; species Hystrix cristata. The sequence goes on along the minus strand of PVJO010000478.1, from coordinate 176,794 downwards.
ACACGGATCAATCGAACAGAATAGAGGATACACAAACCTCCCCATACACATTCAACTGTTTGATCTTTGACAAAGGGTCCAAAAGCATATGTTTGGAGAAAAGATAGCCTATTCAGTAAGTGGTGTTGGGAAAACTGGTTATCTGTTTGTGGAAGAATGAAACTAGACCCTTATCTCTCACCATGTGCTAAATTGAAATCAAAATGGATCAAAGATCTAAACATTAAAACCTTAAACATTCAGGAAGATAAAATAGGTAAAACACTTGAAGACACAGGGGTAGGAAAGAATTTTCTAAACAGAACGTCAACTGCCTAAGAAACAGCAACAAGACTCAACAAATGGGATTATATTAGACTAAAAAGCTTCCATACAGCAAAAGAATCAATCAGCAGAGTGAAAAGAAAACCTACACAACAGGAAAAAATGTTTGCCAGCGCCTCCTCAGAGAGAGGACTAATATCTAGAATACATAAAGAACTCCAAAAAACTAAACCACCTAAAATTAAAGACCCAGTTAAGAAATGGGCTAGAAAAATGAACAGATGCTTCACAGAGGAAGAAGTACAAACGGCCAATAAAGATGTAAAAAAAAAGTTCAACATCTCTAGCCATTAGAGAAATGCAAATTAAAATGCTAAGATTCCACCTTACTCCAGAAAGAATGGTGATCATTAGGAAATCAAACAATAACAAATGCTGGCATGGCTGTGGTGAAAAAGGAACCCTCCTGCATTGTTGGTGGGAATGCAAACTAGTACAACCATTATGGAAATCAATGTGGAGATTTCTCAAAGAACTGAAATTAGAAATTCCATAACGACCCAGCTATTCCTCTGCTAGGTATCTTCCCCAAAGAGCTCAAATCATCATATTACAGTGATACATGCATACCAATGTTTATAGCAGCACAATTCGTAATTGCTAAATCCTGGAAGCAGCCTGTGTACCTGTCAACAGATGACTGGATAAACAAAATGTGGTATCTGTATATAATGGAATACTACTCTGCCATAAAGAATCACAAATTTGTTAGAAAATATAATACTGAGTGAAATCAGACACACAAGCTTAAATACCATTTAGTAATGCTCATTTGAGTGAGGCAAAATACAAGCAAAGAAAATGATAAAGGATGGACAGAAATGGACAAGGGGACAGGTCTCGTCCAACAGGGAAATGGTTCAAGGAAACAAGGATGAAGGGTAAGGAGGGAAAGGGGAAGCAAGAGGAATAAAGATGTACCATTTACAGGATCCTAATAACTACAATCAATATAAATATATGCCATAGCATGAGCTAAGACAAATAATACCAACAAGTATGTAAAAGTAGATAGGTGAATCAGAGTAGGAAGGGGGAGGGGGAGGGAAGGGGAAGGGAATTAGGAAAAAAAAATTTGTAATGTAACTACTGTAATTTGTACATGTAACTACTCCAAGATGATTGTAAACTGCTAGAATTGCAAACATGTACTTATAAAAAAAATTACAACTGTCATTCAAATATATTGATAGAAATGATGCTGGCAATGACCCAATAACTAAATTCCAAATATATTTTAAATCAACGTTACTTTAACACCCACCCCTGCAAAAATCAAAGCCCAAAAAGAATAATGTAGTCTTACCATAGATTAGGCAAAAATACTTGTTAGAGGTTATAAAACAAAATTTTAACATAAAATCCTACATAATTCCTATTAGTCAGATTTTTAAAAGTTTACTGTAGTAAAAGTCCCCCCCCCAAACGGCCTAGTACTTGGGATTGAACCCACTGAGCTACATCACCATCCCTTTTTATTTTTTATTTTGGGACATGGTCTCACTAAGTTCCTAAATTGATCAGGCTGAGCTTAGAGTGGTGGGACTATAGTTGTGCGTCACTACATCCAGATGTAATAAAAATTCTTCATGGAATTTGACCGATCTCAGATTGTAAATCTAGACTTCATGAATGCTAGTAATACTGCATTAAAATCTACCTGATATTAATACCTTAATTACTACTGTGAAATGAAATAAATCAGAACAAAATTGAAGGAGTCTGAATAAAAGCCTGACTGATTAGGACAAAAAGCCACCTATAACTCTGAATTCCAACAGATCCAACCATAGGCAAATATAAAATGTATATACACACTGACACAACATTGGAAGAGGCCAAGGTTAAAGGGGTATAAAAATAAGTGGTAATTTGAGAAACAGGGTATCTGTATTTCTTGGCCAAGGTAACTTAGGAGAGGTTACCTTCAAATTACTGCAAAAGTGTTAAATAAAGGTTACCAACAATAGCAACACCCTGCTTGTGTACAATGTGAGTTTAGAAAGATTCTTACCTTACATACAAACGAAACAACCAAGGAAGGGTCCCTGCCGTTTCTTTTCTGGTTAACACCTGAGGGGAAAACAGTTAATTATAATAAGCTGATGGCTGTATAGGCTTCACAGATTCACATCGCTTGATGCCTAATCTTACTTCCTATATAAATTAAATGGAAATCACCCTCCCAAGATAAAGGTGGAAGAATTGATATTCCTCAGAGGTTCTCTTTTATGTTGAGCAAATAAAAAATGAGAAATTTTGGCCAGAAAAACTTAGCAAATAACTTTTTGAAAGTGACCCATTTTACCTAATAATAGTGAAATGTTCAAAAAATAAGTTGTAATGTACTTTAAAAACAAAATAGGCAAGCCAGGTGTGGTGGCACACGCCAATCCTAGCACTCAGGAGGCTGAAGCAGGAGGACTGCTGCAAGTTGCCAGGCAGCCTGGGCTACATAGGGAGTTCAAGGCCAGCCTGAGCTACAGCAAGACCCTGTCTCAAAAAAAAAAAAAAAGAAAAAAAAAGAAAAATAGGACAAAAGCTATAAAGCTAGAAGGCCTGCAGGAAAAATGTAGATGACAGTCTTCATTCTATGCTGGCCAAAGAGGATGGTGCTGAAAGCCTGTCTTCACTGGGTCACCAGACCAGACATGCTCAGGATAAGAGGAACTGAGTGAACTTTGCCCAACACTGTTTTTTTTTTTTTTTTGGTGCTGGGGATCGAACTCAGGTCCTTGTGCCTGCAAGGCAAACACTGTAACCACTGAGCCAAATCCCCAGACCTCTTGCTCAACAATGGACAACAGAATCCTTGAGCAGCCCAATTCTGTTGCTACAGCTCATCTGGGACTTCTAATTCTGCTTCCCAGCAGGGTTATACTGAAAGAAAAGGTTCCAATCCATTCACTGGTGTGCTGGTTTTGTCAGCTTAGTGGTGTTACTGAGAAATCAATTTGTATTAACATCCACTAATGAAAATCACAAAGGTCCTCTGCATGACTGAGTTTGCCAGGCTCTGCTTTCCTCTGGGTAAACTGAACATGACTTCTGAGGCTACCCAGGGCCTGTAAAGATCAGTATCATCACCCTTCTGACAACTATTCTCATTCTCCTCCAAGCCAAGGAATTATGTGCCAAAGAAAAAGTATTTGTACACATAGAACAGCATTAAAAGACAAAGAACTGTCATTTGAGATGCCATGGATGAAACTGAAAGTCTTTATGCTACGTGAAGCCAGGTGCAGGAAGACAAATTCTGTATGATCTCACTTACACGTGGAATTTAAAAATGCTGATGTCATAAAAACAGAATAAAAAGGTGACCAGAAAGCCATGCGTGGTGGCACATGTCTGTAAATCCCAGCACTCAGAAGGCTGAGGCAGGAGGGCCCTTGTGAGTTCAAGGCCAGCCTAGGTCCTGAATTATACAGCAAGACTCTACCTCTTTTTCTACAAGAAAAAGAGGGAAAAAAAAAATAAGGAAAAAGAGATGACCAAAGCTGGAAGTAGGTAAGTGTGATGGGGAAAGTGGAGATGTTGATCACAGAGTACAAAGTTTCAGTCCTTAAACACAAAAATATAAACTGGTGAGATGACAGCTAAATTAACTAGCTTCATTCAGTTTTCCTACACAGATCAAAACATTTCTTCGTACCCCTTAAATATACACAATTATTTTATCAATGAAAAACAAGTGAAACCAGGGCAAGGCATGAAGAAATGCAAGTACCTGTCCAGTAGGGTTTGTTTATGCTGTTGCCATCTAGAAGGTGCTGCTCATCTCCAGCTGATCCAGAATCCGAAGGCTGTTCTGGGCTGAGCCTGTGGGGCGGCCTTTCTGGGCTTGGTGATGGCTGGTGCTCTCTGCGCCCCCACTCACCTGGGTAGCACAGAGAACCATCAAATTCCACATCACACAGGGCAGCTCACAGCCACAGGCCAGATGGTCTTGCACAGAAACGTCAGAACACCAATCACATCAGCATACCCTCTACTACAGCAGTGTCTCACTCATCTTCACGTTTCTGCTTAGCCCAGAGCCTTGCCCACACCAAGGACTCAACAACAGTGTTGGCTGACTGAAAAGCACGCAGGCTGAAGGACGGTCCATTCACCACCATCACCCTCAGCAGACAAACGGGTTCCAGGAGTACCCATCTCCATGCAGAGCAGCGTACTTGGGCAGAGAAGTCACGAAGGGAAAAGGGGCTGCTCTGAGAAGCTGAAGCGCAGCCTCTGTTCCCAACAGAACCACCCAATGATCAGCAGAACAAGGCAAGCTCAGCACTGACCACACACAGACATGAACTGTGAAGGGCTATGAAGGGAAGAACAAGGGCTGGAGAAGCCAGAGCAGCAACAGAGGGAGACAGCTGGGGTAGGGAGTAGCAGAGGTCAGGTTCAGACAGGTGACCAGAGTGAAGCAGGTACCATCATCTCCTGGCCTGTAAGCACTTGTGCCATGGCTATGGCTTGAGCCCCACTCCTCCTGTGCCCTTCTACTATGACAATCTTTTTTTTTTCTTTCAGTTCTTTGAGACAGGTCTTGCTGTGTAGTTTAGGTTGACCCTGGACTCACTGTGTAGCTCACACTGGCCTCACACTCTTGGTGATCCTCCTGCCGTGGCCTCCCAAGCTGGGATTAGTATAGCCTTGCGCCACCATGCCCGGCCGACCTGCAGCAATTTTATCTCCTCCGGATTTCTGTGGCCTTTATACTCTTGTCTGTGGCCTTTCAGCACTTGGGAAGCCTCATACTTGTTAGTGCTAAATGTCCCCAGTACTACTAAGTATGCTCTTCCCATGTAGATAAAACTGCATACAGAACACCTGGCCAGACTCAAAAATCAGTGACAAATGGAGCGTCTCTGTTCCCAAGTCAAAACAACATCCTCTGGCCCTCATACCTGATAAGCTTTGTTGAAGCTTCTCAGACCCGGATAACACTCTTTTATGTTGTAGTCATTAAAAACTATTAATTTGAGCAAACCCCTCCAGAATCCTCTTATCAAAAGAGGGTATTTACATCTGTGACAAACAAACCTCTAACCCTCAAAGAACATGCAAATCTGAGTGCAGGCTATTTTCTGACAGCACTTGATAATGTAATGCTCCAAAGCACTATCACTATCATTCTATACAAGTACAACATCTGTTCACAAGACCATAGGCTTTTCAGGGCAGGAACTAAATCTTGATTACTCAGTTAAACTTCCTAAACATACAAAGGATATAACATGGGGTAGCCAAAGCAAGTATACAAAGTTTCCGCTCTCACCCACACTTTTCTTACTCCAGACCCACATCTCCCGCTTCCTGGGAAATCTGGCTTTCGTACTCACTATATATGGGCACCTGGTGCACCGTCATGGTCTCATCTCTGTACTCTGGTGCAGAGTGGGGCCGCACAGCTACAGGATAGCCACAAGACAGGAAAGTGATTACATTAGTACAGACATGTGAAAATGAACTTTCACAATAACAAGCAACTGAACTGCTTCAGAAATCTGGTGAAAATCTGCCACTAAAACCAGAATTTTTGAGATTAACATACTTAGAAAAAGAAAACAAAACTATCTTTTTATCATTTATATTTACCACAGTCGAATGAAAAGTCAAATGGACATCACTGGTGAGTATCCATTAAAAAAAGAAATAAAAACAAATATTGTATAGTAAGTCTCTGACCTATGAATATTTAAGTTGTAAAGTCTCACAGATACAAATGGACCTTGCATTGGTTTTTTTATGCTTTACATTGTATATCTGTGTTAAAGGTGTCTAAGACTCACTTTGTCAGACTTAAGAACAAATCCAACTTAGGAATGTTCTGGAACAGAACTCATTCGTTAGTCAGAGACTTCCTGTACTCCATTAAGAGCACTGAGTTAATGAATAGAATTAAGAGGCCAAATAATCTATCATCCCAACTACACAAGCTGGTTTACATTCTGAAATAAGATATTCATGTTTTTATAAAAGAGGAGCACTAACAAGCCAAAGATGCCACTGTAGGCAGCCTCAGTTAAGCCTCCTCACAGCAGGCTGTGACCCCCCCAGGCACAGTGGGAGCTCAGCTACAAAGCTGGCCACAAAACCTTCCTCCCCACCCTTCCTCCTGCAGAGAGCTCAAAGGACCAAGACTACTTCTTGGGCTGGGCGAGGAGCAAGGGCCCAAGCAGATACTGTCACACCTCGGGCACACTTGTATGCATGCATCAGGTTTTTTTTTAATACTACAAATACATATTAATAAAGAAAATATACAAAGCACTCTTCTTACCTCTATGAAAAAATAAAATCTGCTAACAAATTAGAAAACAACAATTATAACATACTCCTGCCTGCCTAGCCAGGAGTTTTGTGGCATGAGGTGGGGGCACAGGAAGTGTAACAAAGCAATACTTTAAAATCCATCTTAATACTGATGAAGCACTTGATTTCAAGGTTTAAGTGAGCTGTGTTTTGTCTTGTTTCGTGATACAGGCACTGAACCCAGGGGCACTCTATATTGAGCAAATTCCCCAGCCTTTTTTATTTTTTTATTTTGAGACAGGGTCTCCCCAGATTGCCCCGACTGGCCTTGAACTTGTTATCCTCCTGTCTCAGCCTCACAAGCAGATGGGATTGTGAGGTACACATGTGCTACCGGAAGGCAATTTTTAACAGATTCTAATTTGAAAAGTAGGGTGAATACGAGAAATATTAAATAATAAGTCATAGTCGAAGACATACCCAGGTGTATTCCTTTCAGTGGACCAGAAAATATTTTGATTGCTTCCAGGTATTTTTCCTAAAAAATATAAAGAAGTATTTATAGTTAAACACAGAACACAGCAATGTATTCAAATATGTAAGTGGAGTCAATAGACACAACAGAAAAAACTCTTAATAAGCATTTTGAACCTCATTTATACAAATATTTACATGTCCACTATATATGTAGACGCCAAGGATTTAGCAGTGCAAAGGAGATGAAGTCCTTGCTCTCATGGGAGCAAGGGAGGAGACAAAATTGAAACAAATGGTGACACATACAACTTACTAGCAATGGGGGTAAGCACTCTGCAAGAAAAATGAAAACCATGAGTCTGGGACCAACGTATCTGAAGACAAGGACGGCTCCAGAGGAAATCAATTTTTAGCTGATCCCTGAATGTTCAGTAAGGACAGAGGCTGGGATGAGAGGTGGCAGAGGAACGCTGGCCCTGTGGCTGCAGCATGATGACAAACACAGACGGAAGTGTGGGCGAGGGCCAATGCTCATGGGACTTGTAGACCACACCAAGTTATACGGATTGTGTTACAATGGAGAGCGCCCAAAATGTTTTAGGTTGGAAAGTGACACGATGCATTTATACTTTAAAGAGGTCACTCTGGTGCTGGGTGGCAGATGGATTAGAGGGAACCAAGGACAGAACCAGAAGGCTGCTGTGGTAGACAGGTAGGGTAGAGAATGAAGGCCTCAAGGAAACAGGGACAAATGGATGGATTTTGGATGTCATTTTGAAAGCAGAATTTATAGGACTTGGTGACTGGTATGAAGATGTCTGACATGTAATAAATAAGACCAAAAAGTTATCATTTATTAAGTACTTACTTGGGACCAAACAGCTAATAAACTGATTTAGTGCTTTATGTTACTTCATTTAATCTTTAACAACAACTTCACAAAACATTACAGTATAGCCGTTTTATAAATGAAGAAACCAAAGCACAGAGAGGCAAAGTAACTCATTTAAGATTATCAACTTAATTAGATTTAAATCCCAACCCTAACTCAGGTCTATTGAAAGGTGAAGTGTTTACTCCACTACCAGTGAAGACAAAAGACTGATTTGCAAAAATGAAAATTCTTGTTATTCACATTGAAAAAGGAGTAGTTAGTTTTTAACAGGTAGTCAGGAAGCACTCACCAGTTGTGGAGGTCCAGAAAGTACACACTTCGGAAGCCCAGTTTCTTTTAAAGTAAGAATCATTCCTACAGAGAACAAATAAAATTAAATCTCTCATCAGCTTAACGTGTGGTTCCTGCAAGTGCAGCGGCACTACTTATGTAATGAGTAATCTACCTCCTCACTCAGCTTCTAAATAGCTATCAGGTGATGAATGCATAGCTGAAGAAGCAATGCTAACCAGAGGTGTAAGGGATAAGGTGTCCTCCCCATTGGCCTCTGAAAAGGGCAGAGTTGACTGTCAGGTGAGGCAATGAGGCACCTGGTATGCAAAATTTAAAGAGGCACCATTCTCAGAGTTGTGCAAGTGAAGGGACTGCTTTCCATTTAGTATCCTAGGCACTTCACAACCATTGCCCCACACTCAACTCTCAAAATCAGGATTAGTACAGTATTTCATTTCTTCTTATCCACATCATTAAGCTTACAGGGTCTGACTGCAACACAATCTTAACCTTTCCAGCTGATGGATGTGAATAATCTGGATAGTAGATGTCTATGCATGGCCGATGGCACTTAAGATAAAAACACATGCTTTCATCACTACCATCTACACTCTCCAGTTAACACCTGCACGCAATATCTATGTTAAAGTGTGCTCTTCTGAGTCACAGCTTTTGCTGCTCCATACTGCAGCTAACTGGGCTGGCACATGAATTCCAGCTCCTCTGGATTCAGCAGAGGGGCAAAATAAGGCCAAGGCATATTAAAATCCTAGAGGCTTCCATCAGCCTCTGACCCTCCAAAGAATATACTCACCGCACAATCCCCCAACATTACTCCAGTGCATTCGTGTCAGGAATATATTGTCCAAGCGAGCAACCTTCAGTCTAAGAAAAAAAAAAACATTTCAGCAGGATAAAATGGACTGACCACTGACCACTTCTGCCATAAAAACACACCTGCTTCTCACAGCAGCTTACAAGCCCCATAATCATTTCCACCCCAAGAGCAAATTTGTTGACTCACTTGTGTTCTTGCATGAGTCGCTGGACGCCTTCTCCACAGTTGAAGAGATACCTATCAGAGAAATGTAATGCTCAGAAGAGTCTATTTTGTAAAATCTCTGACACCAATAAGATGCTTTACTGTAGACTCTTACCCAAACAACTAAAAACCAATGCTATACAGCCAGGCAGTGTTTCTGTTAGGATGGCACGTCTGGAACCGTCTTTAGCAGAGGCCGGGAGGAGTGGGGACATGCATGTATAATCCAGTTGTGGGGAGAAATGGAACCGTTCCCCAAAACCTCCTTACCAGACCTGTCTACCCCACACTTCAACCACAGGCCCAAGTTTGGGGTGACAGGAGGAGGCTGCCGCCCAGGGCTTACCAAGAGTCAGCCCCTGACACAAGGGATGGGAGTAAAGTGGACGCTTACATTCACGTCCGAAGTTCTTCACCGATTCCCAGAAGTCGTACGTACAAAGGGGTACAAGCAGTCTAGGATCCCCCACCCACCAACTCGGCAAAACCGCTGCAATAGCGAAATTCCAGGGTGGAAGTGGGAGATACCGAAGCCCGGGGAGATGCCGCGAGGCTCCGGGGCCGCCCCGCACCGGTGCCCCGAGGGACAGGGCGGAGCCCGGTAAGAGGAGCCGCAGAGGCCCGGGCGGACTCCGAGGGTGACATACTGACCGGTTGTACTCGGAGAAGACGTAGAGCGCGGCGCCCGCATCCCGGCCGCCAGCCGCCACCACCTGCAGGTACACGGTGTTCGGGCTCCTGGGCCCGCAGGACGCGCCACGCTTCTCCCGCGTGCGTAGGTGTCGCAGCGGGTCTTTGGGCGGCCGCTGGCGGCGGGCGGCTCGCTGAGACATGGTGCGCCCGGCCGCGGACCGCAGTAGCGAACGAAGCGTCCACATGCGCTCGTCCCCACCTGGGCAGAGAACGCAGCCGCGCACCTCAGTCCGCGTGCCTCAAGTACGGGCCCTCCGCTCGCATGGAGGCTCCAGCCAATCAGCGCGCCGAGAAACAGGCGGCCCTCCTACGCGAGGCTATGCATCCAATTGAAAGGAGCCTTGCAGCCCAGGGCTTGTCAATCGGCGGCGGCCATAGAGTACAGGAATGCTAGAGCGCCGAGAGCGGTTGGCCCTGGTCCGGTTCTGGCTTTCCGGGTGTCAATTTTTTTTTTCCGGAAACTGTCTTTCGCTTGGGGTTGGACTTCTGGGAGCGCAGTGACCTAAAAAGCTATACGGTGCTGGGAAGGGGATGGTTCTTCACAGGTTAGAACTGCGCTGTAAATTAAGTATTATCTCCTCCTGTTGTGAGCCCTATCCTTAGGCAGGTCAGTGCCACAGAATTTTTGCTTTGTTCTTCTTTGTGGTGATTTTGAGGATTAAGTGTAAGGAGATAAACCGTATTAACAGTGGCCTAGGCGATCTGACCACTTTGATTTCTGTTGTAATTGGCATGTTGATTATTCGTAGTGGATTTTGAGAAAAAAGCAAGAATGGGGCTTAAGAGAAAAAGCTCTATAGCCAGGGAATCATGTGTCATTTATTAGCTGTTTCGACCTTTCTCAGCCTCCATTTTCTTATCTGTAAAATGGAAATAGTTAATGTGACTTAAGATATTTAGAATTAAATCACCTAATATTGACAGCGCTTTGAGCAGCACGGCTACAGAAGAAGCAGTCAATAAATGTTAGGAAATTAAAGAGAAAATGTTTGAACGCATACAAAATATACTTGAGACTACAGTGACTGAAAAATGCAGAACGGGGGCTTCACAAGGTTTGATGTCCCAGTATGTGACTTTTGATAAGTGAAGACCTACGGCACACTCGAAATGGCTCATGAGGGTAAAGCCACTGTCAAATACGAGGAATTCCCTTAAATGGGGGAGACTATTTACTTGGAAGCTATATTCAAAAATGAAACTTTTTCTTTGGAAGATTACTACTCATTGTGTGAAAACATTCTGTCCATGAAGTAACCATTTTAGTGAGGGTCAGGAAAACTCTGCAGATTTAATTTATACTTTTAGAGGGCTTATGCCACTGGAAAGATTATGCTACCACTTTGACCTAGAATAAAGTCAACCCAGTCAAGCAAAGAATGACATTTATTTGGAGCTAATTAGGATTACAGTCTGGGAAAACACACGTTCAAGCAATCTTAAAAGTGTGTTTAGAGGTTTTACAAAATGGTGACTGTATTTATAGGTTTAAAATGCAAGGAGATTGAAAGTTACATTGCTAGGAATTATGATTGGCACTGGCAAAAGTTAGGCTCTTTTGTAAAAAAAAGGGACTGGGTGTGGTAGTCTCAGTCTTTAAGTAGTTTGGGGGAAGAGTTCCCTTGTACAAAAGGTCAGCAGAGGCTAACAGCCTTTCAAAGTTGAACTTGATGCCATAATGGGCATAGCTACATCCCAATTTAAAAGTTCAGCTGCAGAGTATTTGAGATATGATTAACTATCGCCTTCCCAAAACAGGAGATTAGGGCGTGGCAGGCTGTTTGTGGAAGTAGGTGTGATCTGTTAATTGCAAAATCCCAAGACACTGTGCATGAGAACAGTGCCCAAATCCCTGCTCGGGGACTTCTGAAAAGAACTCAAGCAGTTGTGGCTAGGGCTAGACCTGGCATCAGCCTGAGGAGTGGGTGATGCAGAAAGGAGACAGTCACCATTGAGCTCTCTGCTGCTGTGGCGTTTCACAGTAACGCTCATGCTATAGGGTGTATTTCTTTTCCTGCTTTTACTTGGCCCAAAGTCACTCTGCAGGGCCTGTTTCTTCCTCTAACTTCAATAAATGTAAAACCTTGCACCTTTTGTGTTTGTCTTGACTAATTCTGTTCAGGACAGAAAGATCCTAGAAACCACCTCTAGAGGGAGACCCCAGCACCCCCAAACCTGGTAACAGTCCCACTCCATTTTAAGCACCTCCAACCAATGTTGATCCATTTTGGGTATTTTCCTTGACATGACCATCCCCATAAGTATTCAAAATAAAAAATACTAATCTGTTTTTAAAAAGTATTAAGGAGGGGTTGGGGATTTAGCTCAAGTGGTAGAGCGCCTGCCTAGCAAGCTCAAGACCCTGAGTTCAATTCCCAGCACCCAAAAAAAGAAAAAAAAAGTTAAGGAAGTTCAATAAAAAATTGATTTTTCCAATCATGACTACTTTGATTTTTTTTTATTTAAAAAAAATTTGGGGGGTGCTGGGGATTGAACTCAGGGCCTTGTACTTGCTAGGCAAGTGCTCTACCACTGAGCTAAATCCCCAACCCCAAAAATCTCATAGATAACCCCCAAAAATTTGGTTCCTCCATTTCATTGGTATCCTAGGTGCATATCTGCCAGGTAATCCCAAATTACTTATATTTAAAAAAAAATAGGAAGAACCACTTGTAATTATGTACTTGTATGAAATGCTGGGAGCTAGATTGTTATCAGGTAGCCTGCTTCTAAAAGTGGCCCTTCAACTAGACATGGGGTTCTGGGTTGCTTGCCTCTCCTGCTGGAGTTAGATTCCAGGTTCTTCTCAGTTTGAACAAAGAATTGAATGAAATGAGCAAAAAGCAAAGTTTATTTGAGAAAGTAAAAGTGAAGAATTGTGGAGAAACTTGCTCTGCAGAGTAAGTTTGGGCCTAGAAAAAGAGGAAAAAGCAAGATAACACCCTGGAGGACACAGAGCGGGCTATCTTGAGGAAACCCATGATAACAAGCTCTTGGTATCTGTGTCCTTTATACTGTCCAAATCTTGAGAACTTCTACATACATGTCCTGAGAGGTGGTGTTGGGATCCCATGCCCTAGGCTGACATCAGATCTAGGCCATCCTATTGAAAACCTGTGAATTCCGCAAGAAGTCCACATGCATGGTTTTGGGCACTGTCCTGCACACGTGTTCCAGGATCTTGTAATTAACAGGTCACGCTGTGGTGGACTGATATAGTCAACTTGAGCAGGAATGCCCAGCTGAACTGAGTTAGTGTAGTTTAAGGCATAGAAGATCCACCTGACGATTATCGCGCAACATAAAGGAGAACAGGAGCAGGAGATAGCAAGCAGCTATTTCCCAGGAGAATCTCTGTGGTGGCTAGTTTCCCTGAAGTGAACTTGCTCTTCTGGCTGCAGATGGAGCTCAGGGTCTAGCTGTCCTCAAGGATGGCTGCCGTTCTCTTCAGGGGAGCTCTGGTCTTCATCTCTGCTGTGAGCTTCGTATACTGGTTCCAGTACAGACTCTTCAGTCTTTTAGTGCACACACGGATGTACACAGGACATAGCCATGGGCTTAGTACAGTTAGAAACAAAGGAGCTGAAAGAGTCATTCCCTTCCCCCAAATCCAACTATAAACATCATTTTAATGGTCATCTTTGATTCCATCTTCCTTTTTTGTGTGTGTGCCAGGAATTGAGCTCAAGGCCTTGCGCTTGCTAAGCAAGCACTCCAACCACTGAGCTAAATCCCCAGCCCTCCATCTTCTTAAAGGAGGTGCAAAATAAAATAACAAAAAGCTCCAGTGGTAGCCCTGCTCTAGAGGGCAGAGCTGTGGTGCCAATGAGAAATTCAGTAGGAAACACCTAAAGATCAGAGGTTGTCTGCCCTTTAAATTCAATGAGTCTGAGTTAGCACACACACTTTTTGCTCTTTTGCTTTTTGCTCCTTGGCCCTTTTTGCCCTTTGCCTTTTTCCCTTTCCCCTGTCCCTGCCCCTACCTTCCCAGTGATCTCCAATAAATGCAGCTACTTACTCACTTAGCAATTATTTCTGCATTGTACACAAAAACCTGGACCATTTTTGGCCCACTCAAGTATAAAGGGCTCCCAGCCATTGATTGGATCTTTCAGATCTCCAGTGCATAGATAGACATTCTGCACTGTTCCTCAACACTTTTTTTCAGGGGATGTGGAGGATCAAACTCAGAGCCTTGTACTTGCTAGGTAAGCACTGTACCACTGAGCTAAATCCCCAACCCCTGCATTTGGCTTGTGTGTGAACGTTGTAAATGTCTTGTATTAAATCTACACTTGCAAACTATTGACTCTAAAAAAAGTAACCAATACACATGTCTTTTTCCCCAGCCAGCTTTGCCACCTCCTAATCTCCTGTCTCAGCTCTGAAGAAGGTAGAGGGGAGTCCTTGTTGCCTCAGATCTCTGTCTTCCACCATTTAGATACTCAAAGGAGTTTTATAGGGGGAGAAGGCACTTCAGTGAGACAATGGGCACCTCTCCCCTCCTCCACACACTCACACTGGGATTCCTGAGTGGGCTGTTTTCTTCTAGCGCCACTTTTGACCCTCCTCCCTTATCTAATTGAAAGTGGACTTTCACTTCTTGGGGCCAGACAGATAAGTTATTTTCCTGTAAATTAATTCATATGAACTGAGGAGAGGAGAGGGGTGTTTACAAAGTTTACAGAGGCTTCTTTTTAGAAATTAGATACCAAAAGGCTTGGGTTAAAGAACTACAGAGAGAAAAAAAAAATAAGGTTAGGGAAGGAAGGAGCGCTATTGAAAACACATTTCCTGTAATCCTAGTACTTGGGAAGCTGAGGCAGGAGGATCACTGTGAGTTTGAAGCTAGCCTGGGCTACATAGTGAGTTCAAGGCCAGCTTGAACTACATAGTGAGACCCTGTCTCAAAAAAAAAAAAAAAAAAAAAAAGGCTTTTCCCAACTGGGCATGGTGACACACATTCCTGCGTTCCTGTAATACTATTATAGACAGCTAAATTAGGTAGAAATATTATGGGCAGTCAGACAGGGCTGGATCCTCAATGGAGTCAATACAGAAGAAGAGAATGCACTACATCTATGGCTAGAGGCTCATCCATTGACAGTCAGGCCTCAAGATAAGGATGGAATGATCAGAGCTACACACCTGGCTGAGGGATACACAATGAACTGAAGATTACACTCATCCAATCTGATAAAGTTTAGGTCACCCAGGTGGGCAACCAAGACCTCCAGATCCACGCCATCCTGGAATGTCTTTATTCTTTCCATTTCCATTTGCTATGTGACCTTCTTCCCCATTGTATTGATATTACTTAAGTGACTACACTTGTAATATTATTGGTTAATCATAATTTTAACACACATTGTACCCACCTCGAGATTTTACTGTATAAAACTTCCCCTGAAAAGTGAGCTCGTTGGCAACCCACTCGGGTCCCTTCCTGTCTCTCAGGAGCTCTCTTCCTCTCTCAATAAATTTCCTACTCTTAACCTCCTTTGTTCCTTAGAATTCATTCTTTGATTTCGGGGAACACGAACTCAGCCTAACTGACATCTAGCAGGTTGGGAGTCATATTTTTCCCCTAAATCAATACCAGCACTCTGGGAGCCTGAGGCAGGAGGATCAAAGTTAAAACCCAACCTGGGTAATTTAGTGACTCAGTGAGAGCCCGGCTCAAAATAAAAAATAAAATGTGCCATAATACATAGGGAAGAAAACCAAGGCCTTCTCTCCCGTGTCCCCTCTACTCTAGGCAGCTGGTCCTAGTTGAAGCTGCTAGGGTTGGTGGTCAGAGGACCCCAGGCCCTGTCCTCTCCAGGGTGCCACGGGAATGATCCAGAACAGGCAGATGCCTGGACACTCTGAGGATCTCCCATCTATGAAATCCTTGCATCTCCTGCTTCCCTGCTATGGACCCTTGTCATGGTTCTTGGAGACTGGGTGTTCCTGTCCCCTGAAGAAGCTGCCTCCAGACTCTCTTTTTCCTTTGTCACTTCCAAGGGTGACATCAAGGCCCTACCTGTGGCATCAGTGGATGCTACAAAATTCCCTGTGGCCCCAGGGAAGATCTCTACTGGGCCCCTTAGTGACTCCGGATACCTCAGGGCCCAGCCTGGGAAAACCTTCTCTGGATAGACCTCTGCTGAGCTCCTTGGTGACTGCGTGTTTCGTGGCCAGGTCTGGGAAGACCTCCCTGGGAAGACTTCCCCTGGAATCCTTGGTTTTTGTGGGCGCTTCAAGGCCAGGCCTGGGAAAACTTCCTGTGGGAAGACCTCCCCTGGTTCCTTGGTGTCTGTGGATGCCTCAGGGACAGGCCTGGGAAGACTACCTCTGTGAAGACCTCTCCTGGGCGCCTGGTGGCTGGGTCTGCGGAGACCCACCCAGAACTACTGTGGTACATTTTCAAAACATTTTTGGGATGAAAGAAAAAGAGGGAAGGGAAGGTGTTATTTTTCAGTTGCTGTGACAAAATCCCTGAGAAAAGCCAGTGAAAGGACAAAAGATTTATTTTGGCTTAAGATTTTGGAGGTTTCCTTCCATGGTCATTAGGCTCCTCTACTTCTGGGCCTGTGATGAGGCAGAATCCTTGGAGTGGGAAGTGGGTGGTGGAGCAAAGCAAGCTCACCTCATCCTGAACAGGAGGAAGGGGGAAGGGAAAGAACAGGGAGGGGATGTAGTGTTCAAGGGATCTGCCCTCTAGCATGCCATTCAACCATGAACTCATATAAACTCATCATTGATGACATTAATACCCTCAGGATCAAGTCACATCTCTAAGCCTCGGAATGTTGAAATTCCTGAAATTTCTGAAAATTGCTGCACTGGGGGTTAATACATGAGCCCGTGGGGGATGCTTCATATTTAAACCATAGCAGAAGGAAAGGGGATGGAAGGAAACAGCAGCTCAGCTTGGCTCAGGCTGAGAGGCCATAGCTAGGTCTTCACTGGTGCCTCCCGAGCTTTATCCATCTGCATGTAGACCGCCAGTCTCAAACACAGTGCTCAAGGCTTAGTTGGAGCTCTGAAATGTTTGCTGATGGCATGGAGGATCGGCCTAATATTGGTTTGCTCAGGCTACCCTCAAGCAAGCCCACAGACTGGGCGGCTTGAGTATCAGGACTTTATTGTCTCACAGATCTTGAGGCTGGATGTCTAAGGTCCCTCTCTTGGTAGGCCGGTTTCTTCAGCGGCCTCTTCCCTGGCTTGAGTTCCTGCTGGGTTATTATGTGGCTCTTCCTCTGTACATGCATCTCTGGCATCTCTCTGCATCCTGATCTGCTCTTCTTACAGGGACAACCAGTTGGCGCAGATTAGGGCCCACTTTCATGGCCTTGTTTTAACTCGATCACTCCTCTAGATGATATATTCAAAGTGAGGAGACCCCTTGTACACAGGGACTCCATTTACAAGCGCTCCATTCTCTCCTCCCTCATCCCCTCCTGCTCAGGACGTCTTCAGGGTTCCTCGTATCTGCTGCCCAGGAGACTGGAAGGCGGAAGCTTTGGTTTCCTGTTCCTCAGTATCATTCCAGCCCGCAGCTCCGAAGCTGAGTCCGAAGTGGGGTGTTGGGGCGCCCAGACTGTTGCTCACAGGCAGCAGAGGCTTTAGGAAGACTCTCTCTCCAGGGACTGGAAGAGTCTCAGTTGAGGGCAGCTTGCCCCGCCTCTGGCCTAGCAGGTGTGCTCCGCCGGCACGAGGCTGAGGCAGCTGCCTCTTCTGAGTTCTAAGCCTTCAAGGTCCAGCCCGCATCCTCATTTGCCAGGTGGTTCCTACAGTCTGCCCGCGCTGCAGTCCTGCCTGCCATTCTCGCAGGCCAGAGTGAGAGACACCTGGTCCGAACTTGCGTGGTCCCAGCCAAAGGTGTCCACGGAGTGCAATGTGCGCAGCTGACCACTAGATGGCTCAGCAGCTCAGCAGTCTGGGAAATGCTGAGCTTTCCGGTAGGTGGTTTCGTGGTTTCTTCCTTGTCCGGCTCCTGTCTTCCCCTCATCTCTTTTCCCTTCCCCTCTTCTGCTTTCCCCTCTTTACCCTGCCCTCTTTTGCTCTTCCTTCCCTCCCATCCTGTCCCTTCCTTCCTTTTTTGGGGGGTTAAACCTAGGGCCTTTACACCGAGATATAGCCCCAGCCTTCTATTTATTTACATTTTTAATTTTGAGACAGGGTCTTGCTAAGGTGCTAAATTGCCCAGGATGATCTCGAACTTGGATTTGTTCTGCCTCAGCCTCCCAGACTGCTGGGATCACAAGCGTGAGCCACCATGCCCAGCTTGTCCAGCTGTTTTTAGAGTCCGTTTTCAGCATTATCAACGCTAAACATTTTGCTACCAGTAAGAAAACGGCACTATTTTTACCGCCCCCCCATAGCTTATCCGGCAAATGTGAATCTTAATATTTCTCTTTCATCAGTTTCTAGCGAAAACTTAAACACACAGAGAAAACACTCATTTACCCAGCACTTAGATCTCACCATTAGAATTTACTTAGATCTCACCATTAGAATTTAGCTAGCGTCTATCCATAGCCATCCCTATTATCTGTCATCTATCCATCCTTAATCCAGCCACAGTCTGTTTTTAAAATTCATTTAGAAGAAAGTGAGGTATAAAGTTTTGAGAAACCTCTGGGTGCTTTCTCTTCCACTTCACGCAGACAGTGAACGCTACATTGGATGTGTCTGGACAGAGATGTGGGAGGGAAGCAGGGAAAGATAGCCCTGGGGCTTCACTTGCTTTTGTTCCAAAATCCTTGGCTTGGGTGGGAGAAAGGATTTTCTGGATGGAGAAAATGTGTCTGGCAGAAAGATGGAGGGAGAAGAAAACTCACAACATTTGGAAGAGATTCTCTTGGGCCCAAGGAAGGGAATGAGAAGAAAGGCAAACAAGAGTTGAAATCAGTAGACCTGTGCCCCTTTCCTGGGCAGAGGCCCTGGCAGGTGACAGGACCCCAGGGAGGAATGGCTGCTTGGGGCACCTGGAGAGACAGGACTTAAGGTCTTTCTGACCAAGATAATGGGCATCTCGGATCCCTGGTGCCCAGTGGCTGAGTCCCAGAGAGTTCCCCTGTTTGCTCTGCTAATGCGTTGACGTTCTTTGTACCCCATTGTTAGGGATGGAACCGTGTCCTTTAACCTCATTCACATGCCAAAGCCCTAGGTGGATTCTAGAATATTTTTTGTGGACCTGGGCTATTTGGGCCATCCAGAGAAACAGAACCCATAGCTTATGAGGATCGATAGACAAATATTTATTTCAATGAATTGGCTCCCATGATGATAGAGCCTGGAAAGTCCAATGTCTTTGGGGCTGGCTGGCAGGCTGGAGACCAGGGAAATGTTGCAGTTCGAGTCCAAAGGTCTCCTGGGAGAATTCTCTTTTTCTGAGTTCGGTCCTTTTTCTCGTAAGTCCTTTAACTGATCAGATGAGCTTCACCATTGCAGAGACATCTAGAATGATATTTGACAGACTTTCGGGTACCATGACCTAGCCACACTGACACATGAAGTGAATCATCACACATTAGTTGACATCGGTTAATTTAAAAGAACTGAGCTGAACATGATCCTGTTTGATGTTAGAAGGGGAACACAAAGAAGGAGAATGACCCGAGCTGACTGTCCCTTGCTGAGAATGTGTCCCTCTGCCCGCCACAGGAAACTGGTCATTCTGAAGGCACTCGAACCTTGAGCAATCCAGTAAAGCAGTACTAGCTGCAATTTATTGAGCACTTAGTGTTTACCAGACATTCTGCTAAGTGCTTTTCAGGGCTTATCTCATCTGGAATCACCAGGCTCCACCAGACCAGGCACAGCAGCGACTCTTTTCCACAGGTTGGGGGAAGGTTTCCAAGAGAGACAGAAGAGGGTTGGAAATCTTTTTCTTTGTGAGTTTTCCTCCAACATTTTGTCATTGTCATTTCCCCAGGAGCTCAGGTTTTGAGAAACCAAAACCCAGAAGACCTCTTTGTTTTCTGTTCTCTTGTCTGCTTAATTCCTCCAAGAGTGGGCCTAGCTGCTTGGATGGTAGGAGGCAAAGGAAAAAAAGAAATCCTTAGGAGGAAAAAGTCACTTAATATTTTTAAGACATTGGCCCACCCCCTCCGTGGCAGCTGATCAGTCATGTCTGCGCATCATCTTTCTTTGCCCCATAGTTTACTTTCTTCTCTGTTCCAGCCACACCTCCCCACCAAAGGTCGTGAGGAAGAGGCAGGCCAGTGCAGAAACTGAAAATACCTGACCATTACCGACTTAAAAGATAATGCACAAAAAAGAAAGACACTCATAAGAGATTTCCTCAAATGCAGTTTTATGTTCATCTTCTCTTTTCTCTCTTTCTCTCTCCTCTCCCCTCATAACTAAAAGGAGCTGGTAGCAGCCACCCGGCTCTGCAGCTCAGCTGGTAGGATGCCTGGAGAGCAGCCAGGGCCTGGGTTCAATCTCCTGATAAGCCATCAATTTCTTTCCCACCCAAAACATCTGGTTTAGGATCCTGAGTTATGAGCTAATATTAAATATAAAAGTTTATAGCATCACATATATAATACTGTTGATTAGAAACATCAAGAAAAGTAATTGACTGGAGGGGACTCAGTGTGACCAGCTGGTTGAACATCTGGATGGCATCCAAAGAGCCTGAATTCCCAATTCATCCATTCTTTCTTGGCCAGTAGTATCTGGTTTGGAGTCTTTAAAGTTTTCGACTCTCCTCTTTTGGTGATACTTTTTCTACTGTATTTATACAAAATAATGTGGATGTATGTTTCAGTGAACTGAAAGAAAAACTAAAATAAAATAATTACAGTTTTTATCTTCCCATGCCTCCATTCATCAATTCTTGGCAGGCTTTTCCTGCTCTTGTTGTGTCACCCACCGTGACCACTGGGTGGCAGTGTGCACCCACGTGTTTCTCCGTGCCAGCCAAATGAGGTCGTCCGCTCACTCTTTGGCCTCAGCCGCCTGGGAGGGAGAAGAGTTCCTACTGGTCTGGGCCTTTGTTCTCAGAAACTTTCGCTGAGATACATTTCTCAGATAACGCCACAAAATTCCTGAGTCAGCAGCATCCTCATAGCCTGGACCGGAAGTTAGCTCACCCTTTTGCTGACTTTAGGCTCTGTCTGCCCAGTAGCTACCTCTCCTTTTACCCTTGTCTGTCTGGTTTGGTTCCTGCCAAAAAACCAAGGATGTTTCCATGTTCCCTGACTCGGAGGGGCTGAGGATGTAAGCTGGACTGTCATTTCTTTATGGTAATCTCTTCCCTAACAGCGTCTTGCCCGGACATCAGGCAGAAAGTCTGATGCCGTGTGCCAGCCCTGGCGAGAGCAGCTGGGTGGAGGGTTGTGTTGAGAAGGACTCTGGCCTCCAGGTCCGGCTGGGAGAGCGAGAATACGTCCCTCCCTCTCTTCTTTCTTTCTTTCCTTGTTTACTGAGTTCCTTTGAAGAGCCCAGGTACTGGCCTGAGGATTTCAGTACTGAAGATTGTTTTGTTCTGTGCTGTTATAGAATCCGCAAACTAACGGGAGACAGTAGAAGCCTGCGGCGCGTGATAAGTCCTGTGACGGGGAGACTATAGTGTGCCTTGCTGGTGTAATTCCAGCACTGGGGAGGCTGAGGTAGGCAGATTGCAAGTTTGAGCCAAACCAGGACGATTTAGCAATTTACAGAAACCTTGTCTCAAAAAAAGAAAGAAAGAAAGAAAGAAAGAAAGAAAGAAAGAAAGAAACAAACAAACAAAACAACCCCCCCCCCTTTTTTTTAAGGGTTGAGATGTAGCTCAGTGGGAAGGCCCTGGGTTCAACCCTAAGTAGGAAGGAGGGAGGTATCTCACCCAGCCGTGGGCATGAACAATGGAAGTAGGATGCAGAAAGTGAAACTGGAGTAATGGGGAAAATATTAGAGGAACAAAAAATGTAGCCCAATGTGGTGGCGCAGGCCTATAATCTCAGCACTTGGGAGACAGAAACAGGAAGTCTACAAGTTCTAGACCAGACTGGACTGCAAAGAGAGTCCAAAGCCAGCCTGGACTACATAATGTAATGCTGCCTGGAGGAAAAAAAAGAAAGAAAGAAAGAAAGAAAAAAAGGCCACCCAAAAGTGTATAAATGGTTCAGGAAAAGAAAAATAGATGACTTCTTTTTTTTTTTTTTTTTCAAAAAATGGTGTTACCCTCATAAGGAGGACCCTAGAGGATGTTGTATATCGCAGAAAACCCACAACACTGCCGGCCCCTAGAGAAGAAATTGAAAATGCACGTGTAGCAATCTCAATGACCAAAATTACCCAAGCAACAGTTCACCGTACTAATAAATGTCTTGAAGCTAATGGCCACCACTTGAGCAACTCTTGTAGTTGTACAGGCCAAAGGTAACTTGTATTAATCTCATGATGTCTCAATAAATTTAGTATTAAAGTATTTATACAAATTTTTCTTTTCCTGAAGGGTGTATACTTCTTCTTTTTGTGGACTCTATGTAGTCAGTTCGCGCCTTTCGTCTTGCAGCTGTGAATCAGTAATTGTCTGAGTACAGCCTGCGTAACTCACCCGATGTCATGGGCGGGCTGTGGGTGATGGATCAGCCACCTGTGTGGTGTCAGGCCAGGCGGGAACGGTGGTTGACGACAGAGGTGGACCAAGACGCCCTGGCTCCAAACCCAAGGGGGTGCTCTCGGAGCCGGCTGACTGCTGGCCTGCGAAATGCACATTCGCGGTGTCAGATCACGGGTTGTTTAGTAAGAGAGGTTGGGCATCTAGATTCCTATGCGAAATTTCCCGAAAATATTTATAAGCACTTTGTGGGCCAACAAGGCTGTGCGTGGAAGCTGAATTTGGGCTTTTCGGGATCTCCAGCCGATTGAGCGTTTGTTTTGCGGGCTGCCACCTAGTGGCGAAGATGGGTTGTTGCATCTTTTGTTTTTCTGCAGCTGTGGAAGGAACCAACATCCTTCTTTCACCCCTTCCTCAATTTGGCTTTTGATTTCTAGAATAAATATTGCTGTGAAAAGTTTAGAATGCCACCCTGATGGTGATTTCTTACAATACATTCTGGAAATCAGTCGAATTGAAGGCAGCGGCCGTTTTGAAAACAGCTTTGTGGCTGTGAATTTTTCAGGCAGATTCGGAGTGAATGAAATAGGATTTACGCCTTGTCCTGTCTGGAATCCAGATCCAAAGACCTGAGAGTTCCTTGCGACTTGAAGGCTGTGGGAGTCTAGAGTCAGAGTGGGCATTCTCTACCAAGGTCCCCAGAAGCCAAGGGCTTCTCTTAGATGGACTCCAACCCTTGAACTTGTGTGCAGAAGTTTTGCTTGTGCGTTTTTCGTGGTGAGAGCTGCTAGGCTGAGCCAGATTTTCAGAGGATCTGCAACTCAACAAGGGTAAAGACAGAGCTGCAAAACGGGGTCCTGAGTCCCAAGTGAGGACTTGGCTCCCCGGAGGACTTGTCACTATGCAGACTGCCAGGCCCAGCACCCAGAGTTTCCGATGCTGTAGGCCTGGAGAGGGGCCCGCGAAGTTGTCTTTCTTACAGATTCCCTGTGATGCTGCAGAGACTGGTCTGGGACACGTGGTGAAGCCTCCTGCTGCAGAGGAGAGAGAGCAGATTCCAGGTTTTTAGCTCTGAGGCTGGTCCTTTTTTTCGAGTACAAAAATTTTTTTGTAAAAGCATCGTGTTTTAAGTTGCCTCCTGACTCTTTAAATCCACCCTTTGCTACATCAAAAATAGTTTAAAGATTCTGGGCAGCAACTCTTTGTTTTGAATACTTGACTTAATGATGTTCTGCTTTGAAGCCCAAGACAAAGAGCTGGCACCTGGAGGAGGGCGGCTGGGGAGACTGACGACGACATAACAAGGACACAGTACGTAAGGGTGGTGTAATGTGCAGTCTGCTCCTGTCCATCACTGGACAGGGATGGCTCAGAGGTGCATCTTGGTGGTGACTGTGTGCACTGATTCTAAGACATGTACTCTGCATCTGTCTTTGGACGCCTTATGACACAACTGAATTTGACTAAGGAATGACTCAGACTCCTTTCAGGTTTAGAAATTTCTGCCATCTTTGAAAAAAAGACACATTGGAACTTTTAAATGTACTGTCCAGGTGCTGTTTGTTCACCTCCCATTTCTGATTTTCAGGAGACAGCCTGTAGCTTTTTTGTTGAGCAAATCACCTTGGCACAGCACAATGTCATCATCCAAAAGCAGACGAGTCTTCATTGCATGCAGAATGCCTTGCTGAAGGCAACAAACGTGCAGAGGTCAAAGCTTTCTGTGAAGTCCTGGTTGCTCAGGAATGATGCTGATTCAAGCTCTTCTGGCCATGGAAGTTGGAAAGGCTCCAAGCTTCTAGCACTACAGTCCTGGTGGCCAGAGCTTCATGAGACTATGACTAGGCTGGTGCCTAGTCTGGCTGTTAGAGTCCTCTGTCTTCTGATTCCCTATTTCTGCTTTTTCTATCTTAACCTTTCCCTGACTGCCTGTAGAATTAGAAGATGGATGTTTTCCATTCTTTGCCTTTTAAAGTTGTTTGAGGGGGTGAGCAACAGCATGCAAGAAAGGCTCAGTAAAGTAGGAGATGGTGGGGAGAACTGTGCAGATGGCAGAAAAAATCATCCCGTGGCTTGGGGGAAGGCTTTTCTTCCCTCATCACAACATTGGATGTCTCCTTGGCTTGGGGCAGGTGGAATTTCATGAAGGAAAATCCATTTAATCCTCATAACAACTCTACCCTCAGCTGGGTGCTTTGTGCCCATAGCGCTCAGTAGTGGGGAGAGAAGGAAAAGGCTGGTTTGATCCTCATCACTCTTGGAAATGGAAGAATGGGATGTCTCACTGCTTGGACCAGGAAGGTCCTGGGTCTGCAGTCTATATGGCATTTGTGGGGCTGATGCTCATTCACTTCCCTGCCCTTTTCTCGCAGAGTCTTATGGGGAGAGAGCTCTGGGTATGTATCAAAATCCTTAATTCTTCTCTCTGTGGGAGCAGAATCTTGGTGTGATTTAGAGCAAGTCTCTACAGCTCTGTGAGCCTCTGTTTCCACCTCTGTAAGATGAAAGTGTTGGAGCTCATTCCCTGGTACAGATAGGGATCCAGAATAGGGTTGATTAGAACATCTGAGAAATTGAAGGAATGATTGTATAAGAATCTTTTTGGTTTATGTCTTGTTTTGTTTTGTTTTTGCTTTTTTGACAGAGTCTGATATGCAGTTCAGCCTGGTCTTGAACTTACTACATAGCCTGGGCCTCAGCCTCCTAAGTGCTGGGATTATGGATGTGTGCCACCATGCCCAGCTGGTTTATGTCTTGTATTCTGAGGAGCTACTTTGGAGATAATGATACACAGTATAATAAATGTTGTTAATTCTCTTATTATTTGATTATAAAATTTTGGGTTTTTTTACATAAAAAAATTAAAAACACCTGTTTTCAAGTTCATTGTGGCATCATTTTTATCTATCGATGCACCCACTTTGAAAGCAGTTTGGTAAATTTCAAGAGAGGTATAAGCCTCTGTAAGCACTACCATAATTGGGAGAAAGATTCCATCCTTCTGAGTGACTCACCTGTTCTTGCTTGTGCAGCCCTGTGTCCATGCCTTGTCCCAGGTTACTTCTGACTATCTGTTTTAAACCTTGCTTCTCTGTTTGCTCACTATGTTGACTTCTTTTTGCTGCAGGGGCAAACTGCCACTTATTCAGTAGTTTGAAGCAATGCACATTTATTCTCTTAGCATTCTAGAAGTCAGAAGTCTAACATGGGTCTGCAGGGCTTCATTCCTTCCTGAAGCCTGAGGGAAGAATCTGTTTCCTTGCCTTTTCTGGCTCTTACATCCTGCTCATACTCCCTGGATCATGGTCCTAAATTACTCCAGGCTCTGCTTTTGGCATCACATCTGTTTCTCTGACTCTGAACTCTCCTACTTCCTAGTTGTAAAGATCCCTGTGATTCCCCAGGGCCCACTCAGATAAGCCAGGATAATCCCTGTCTTAATCACTGTCCTGTTGCTGAGACACAAGATACCTACTACTCAAAAGAGGAAAGGTTTATTTTGGCTCATTGTTACAGTCTCTGGTTGGCTGGCTCTCAAGCACAAACAGCATGGTAGAAAGGTCTGGTGGAAGAAAGCTCCTCACATCATGGTGTACAGGAAGCACGGAGAGAAGGGAGGAGCCAGAGAGGAAGATAGATCCTTCTAGGTCATAACCCCAGTAACCCTTCTCTATGACCTCCTAACAGCAAGTTAGCTATAGTGCCCCTGTCATCCAAAAGTCCTGTTTTGAGAACATGGGAGTTTTAGGGGACATTCCAGATCCAAACCATAACAGTCTGCCCCTGATCCTCAGAAGACTGTGTGTCTCTTTATGCAAAACACAGTCA
Organism: Hystrix cristata; assembly: GCA_004026905.1. Lineage (NCBI taxonomy): Eukaryota > Metazoa > Chordata > Mammalia > Rodentia > Hystricidae > Hystrix > Hystrix cristata. Next base: position 150,466 of record PVJO010000478.1, on the reverse strand, counting down.
ATCTCTAAGAGTCACCAATATCCTAAAAGTTTCAGCATTGCTGAAATGTATCAATTCAAAGTCTCCTCTGAGACTCAAGGCAAACTTTTCATTGGGAGCTCCTGTAAAAATCAAAAGGAAAATTAAATACTTCTAACATACAATGGCACAGAGTAAACATTCCCATTTCAAAAGCAGAACAAAGGGGTCTAGAAAGGGATGGTACCAAAGCAAGACTGAAACCCAGCAGGGCAACCATTAAGTCCTGAAGCTCTGTGGTGAGATGTAAACTCCGAAGTGCTTGGGCAGCCTTTCCTCTAGGACATGGCCAGTTGAAACTCTCATGGCTTCTCTCTTTGGCTGGCTTTGCTCAGATATTCCATGTTTGTGGCATCTCCAAACTTCTGGGGTCTTCACTGCACTCTTGGCATCACTCTCACAACTTCGCATAGTGTCCTCTCAGTGGAACATTGCCTGGCTTCACAGGGGTTCCTCTGAAATCTGGGTGGATACCCCTCTGACCCTATAACTCTTGCATTCTGTATTCCTGTAAAAGTAGCACCACTTGGATGACATGAAGGTCTGCACCAGTTTGAACAGTATCTGGGCTCAAGCTAGCCCTTTGATCATGGCTACAGAGGCCTTCAAATGGCTGGGCACTGTGAATGAAATCCCAGGGAACCAATTCCCTAGGTGGTCCTTCTGGAACAATGTATCCTAGGGCTCTCTTCTCAAAGCAAATTTTTTCACTTTTACAGCTTGGAGCATTTGAAAGGTGCTGATTCCTGTGATACCCTTGAGTGGTCTTTACTATTGTACTGGTACAAAGTATTTGGTTTATTTTTAGTGCTAATTTTTTCAACAACCATGCTCTCCACACCCCCAACTTTGGAGGCACTTCCTTTGTGGCGAAACTGCAAAATTTTCAAATGGCTTTTGGCTCCTGAGTTCCCTTATAGATCTTACTAAAAGCTGCCAACAACACTTGCGTCACAGCCTCAACTTTGGACTGCCTTGAAATTTCCTCCACCAGATTAGACTACCACCCTTGGGCTCAATTTCCTGCAAAGTCTCAGGGCATGAGCAAAACGTAAACAAATTTTCTGCCAATGTTTAACACACCTAGCCTCCAGCCCAACTGCTCATGGAGTCCTTGTTTCCAACTGAAACCTCCTGAGCCTGGCCTTTACTGTCTGGATTTCTATCAGCATTTTAGTCCTCTAAAGTCTGACAAGTATCGCTTATCGAGCTCAGCTTCCAACATGCTAGGGCTTCAGTAGCGAGCATCTCCAACTCTTTCAAACTCCTCCTGCAAGCCAGTTCCAAAGGCTTGACCACATGACCAGGTAAGTTACAGCACTGATCTCACTTCTCTGGTGCTAACATCTTTCTTAGTCCCTTTCCTTTCACTGGGACACAATATACAATACCTGCAATTTAAAGGAGGAGAGGATTAGTCTGGGTCTTGGTTACAGTCTCTGGTTGGCTGGTTCCAAGACAGAAACAGCATGGTGGGAGGATCTGGTGGAAGAAAGCTGCCCCCATTGTGGCAGCGAGGAAGCAGAGAGAAAAGAGAGAAGCTGGGGAGGGAGATATACCCTGCCGGGTTATGCCTTCAGTGACCTGCCTCTAACCAGACCCCATCTTCTAACAGCAAGTTAGCGATAGTGCCTCCATGATCCAGTCATCTTCCAGAAGCCCTGTCTCTGAGCACATGAGAGTGTTGTGGGTCTTTTTAGACCCAAACCATAGCGATCTCTTTGCTGTGATCTGAATATGTCCCTTAAACAGCATGTGCTGGGGACATAATATCTCAATCCAATAGTGCTGGAAGGGGGAGCCTAATGGGAATATTTGGGACATGGAGTTCCACCTTCATGAATTGATTAAAACTACCTCAAGAGTGGGCCCCCTACAGAAGAACAAACTTGATCCACATTGTCCTATTTCTCACCCTTTCTTGACATTCTGCCTTACACTGTAATATGACACAGTAGGAAGTGTCTTGCCGGATGGTGGCCACTCCATCTTGGACTTTCCAGCTTCCAGAACTGTAATAAATAAATTTATTTTTAACTTTCCCAGTTTCAGGACAGTAGCACAAAGTAGGCCAAGAGACTTCTCATTCTCCTTAACTTAATCACACCTATAGTTAGAAATCCCTTCGCCACGTCAAAAGAGTAAGGTACCTTATTCACAGGTTCTGGAGATTTGGACATGAGTATCTTTCGGAGGCCATTATTCAGCCCACCACACTTAGGCAGCCCAGGAATAACTTCCAGGTTTGCAGCTAAGGTCTCCAGATTAGACCCTCGCTCTTGGGGCCTGGGTTGACCTCCTCAGCCACATCTGTTTCTCTGCTTCTTAAATAATCAAGCCAAAGAGGGTCTCCCCCTGTTCAAATAAAAATAACTAGCTGATATTAATTCTGCATCACATAGGTGCCAGACACTTCTCTAAGCACTCTATACCCCACGAATTTACTGAATACTTACAGCAATCATATGAGGTAAGTGTAATTTTTATTCCTGTTTTACAGCTGAGAAAACAGAGACTCTAAAAGCATAAGGAACTTCCCCAGGTAGCACAGCTAATATGGTAAAGGAGAGGTTTGTACCCCAGGAAGTTAATGCCGGCACTCTCCTTGTTATGGCTTGTGTGTAGATGTCTCCTCAAAGCCTCATGTGGCCATAGGTGGGGCTTTTTGGAGGTGGCTGATCTAGGGTGTGTGCTGCTGGGATCAAGGATGTGATGCTGGGATTGAGTGATAGTGCAATATTAGGGTTAAATTTGTCCCCCTGGGTGTGAGTGCTAAGTGCCATAAGGGTAGGTAGCCTGGATAAGATATAAGGGACAGGAAGAGAGTTGCTGCTTGTCACTTGTTGCTTGCTGCTTTTGCTGCTTCATGTGTTCTGTGCCATGACATGTCTTTTCTCCTCTATGATGCCCCCCTGCCATGCCACCCTGCCTTTTATGGACTGAAACCTCTACACATTGTGAGCTGAAATGAACCTTTCCTCCTTTAATTTTGGGTGTTGGTTATTTTGTCTCAGCAATGAGAAAACTAGCCAAAATACTCCTGCTCACAGGAGTGCACCTAGCACACTGCCTCTCCAGAACATGTTTATATGTGTTCTTAACCCTGCGTATGGAACAGGACAGTAACCCCACTGCTTGTGAAGGGGATCAGAACATGTCATCCCCAAATCCGCCACTGAGTCATTATGATCATTTTGAACCAAAGACACTCAAGAAATAGCAGGTGCAAGAGGGGGGTCTTTGACCTCTTGCCTTTCTACCTAAAAGCAAAACACAAATTTCCATGGGAAATGGCCTTCTGTACTACAAAGAGGAGAGTATGGTTGTCACTGGAGATGGAGAGCTGATGCCAAGATGAATCTGTGCAAACAAATCTACTAGAATAATGTTTACGTCCTGGTGGAGTGTGGATTTTAAATGTCCCCTAAAAGGTCCATTGGTGGCTGGGCATTTAGCTCAGGGCTTAGAGGGCTTTCCACGCAAGCACAAGGCCCTGAATTCAATCCCCAGCACTAGGGGAAAAAAAAAAAGGCCCATGTGGTAAAGGCTTGTTTCCCATCTTGGCACTACTGGGAAGTGATGGAAAACTTGAAGAGGTGGGGTCTAGTGTGGGTTCTTCTGGTCACTGAGGTCATGTCCTTTGTCATGGTTTGGATCCAGTAGAGATTAGAGATTTGAACCCCAGGAAGTTAATACCAGCATCCCTCCTTGTTATGGCTTGTGCTTAAATGTCCCCCCAAAAGCCTCATATGATCATAGATGGAGCTTTTCAGAGGTCACTGGATCTAGGGTGTGTGCTGCTGGGATCAAGGATATGCTGCTTGTGATGTGAAACTGTCCCCCAAAGTCTTGTATTTGGAGGTGGGACCTGGTCAGAAGAAATGAGACACTTGGAGGCAAGGCTTGGAATGAGTCTTCCTTTCTCTGTCTCTTTCTGTATCTCTGCCTCCCGGCTGGCACAGGCTGAGCAGTTTTCCTCCACCATGCTGTTTCTGCCTTGGAGCCAGATAATCATGGACCAAATCCCCCAAAACAGTAAGCCAAAACAAACCTCTCCTTTCAATTGTGGGCATCAGGTATTTTGTCCTAGCAATGGGAAAATGATTAGTATTCCCTTGAAGGGACTTGTGTGACCCTAGCCCCTTCTTTCATTCTTTCACTTCTTGACCACGAGGTGGTATTGCCTCACCACATGCTCCTGGCCATTGCCACCTCTCTCAAAGGTGAGAACCCAGAGTTCTCAAAGCACTGTATCTACCTGATCATCGACCAGACCCTCCAGAATTGTGAACCAAAAACATCTTCTCCTTTTATAAGTTTATTGTGAAGATATTTATTATAGTGATGGAAAGCCGAGAAATGAACCTCTCTTTCACTTTCCCATATATCTCCTTGTCTTTTTCTCACAACTTATCAGTTCTATCCCCCTCCACAACTTCTTGTTAAAATGGTATGTAAGCTATCCATTTTTTTTTTGGTTTTCTTTCATTTTTTTTTTAAATAGAAGGCTTCTGTGTATACATACAAATATTAACATCAAATAAAATTCATATGCTTTGTTCCTACTAATATGTTCCTTTTCAACTTAATTCTCAGGTCCAGCCACAGAATTTAAGAGGGCAAAATAAAGCCTTTTCTCTCTTATTATTCCCTGACCTTTCCTGCCTCATCAACTCTAGCTCTTCGTCCTAGATGTAGCATCATTCTGCTCCTCAGGGTGAACTGGGGTTTGGGGAGGAGCCTGAAACTTCCTGGGATGGGGATGTAGCTCAGTGATAGAATGTTGGCCTAGCAATCATGAAGCCTGGTTTGACTCTCAGAACTAAAACGTTTTTAAAAGGCCAACAGTGACTTGGGAAGAGTTTATATGAAGAAATGAAGATTTGAAAGTGGTCTTTGAAAAGAGCCAGGATAGAAAGAGAGGCAGTAGAGGGGAAATGGAATGTGTAAAAACTGTCAGGGAGAAAAGACTCTTACTTACCAAAATTGATTCACTTTCCTCCTATAGAGTGAATCATGCATTGATGGTAGGAAAACAACAGTCCCCAAAGCACAACCAGGAAGAAGCAGAAATGGTCTCCAAGTATGCAAATAGCACATGGTTCTCCATATGGTCTTTTTGAGTTGGTCATTTGAGAGGCCTGCTCTCTTCTTTCTGGATTGATTTTTGTTATACTGCATGGAACGAACACGCTGGAACTACCTTTGCCTGGAAGGTTATGTCTCCTCTTCATACACTTTTTAATTCCATGTCCTTAACGACGGATTTGCATAGATTCCTTTGATCTTGTACCGACAGCATTCTCCCTGAAGTTCATGTGTTGTCCAGGCCAGCTCATTGGAAAGACACTTTCATATCTGAAGCAAACTCCACCAGAAACACGGAGCTGGGTTAGACCTTGGGGTGCTGTATCTATGTGCCCATCTCCCAGCTCCTGGGGAGATTGTTCACAGCGTGATGACTCGCAGCTATGTCTCGCATGAGAGTTGCCCGTGGCTGCGGGCGTTTCTTTCACCTGCAGTTGTGCGCCTTCCCACGGGGTGGGCCACAGTCAGTGGCAGATCTCCACTTCTTTGTCTTTGGAATACAGAATTAATCAAAAGGCATCGGTTGCGTTTAGGCCTTTATGTGCTTCAAAGTGGGGTAACCAAATGAATTTTATCTCTGAATTTCAAGATGTTTTTCTTGGGGCATCCTCTGCTGGGGCAGCCCCACCCCTCAGTTCTGAGATGTTCGCAGTAATAGTTACCTTATAGGTCTTAAAGTTCACTCTTCAGGAATACCTGTTGAGACACAGCTTCTAAGTAGCAATTTAGGAAACACCCCGATCTTGGCCGAAACGCATCGTCAAAAGGCACTTTAGCCCTGCAGATGGTTCATGGCTCCAATTTCATGTTATTTCCTATCAGCTTCAGTTTGAAAAGGTAACATTTTCTGACCCTGTCCTAGATGTTGAGGCTGAACTCTCTCTGAAGCCCGTTAACCCTTCTGCACTGAATATACACAATAAATAATCTCTCGGTGATTAAGCAGATATTATCAACCAAAGTTTTGATTTGTGGCTGACCCTATCTGACCTGCAGCATCCTGACCCTAAAAACTGTTAGAATCGTTGGTGGGATTGGCTTTATCTAAGATTGCTGAAGGACTCTTTCCGGATTAGGGACAAAACTTTAGCCAGTTCCAGTATTTCAATTCTGACATCACATAGTATTCAGTACAGATTTCCCAAACCGTGTGACTCATGCATGAAACACACCCCCTATTCATTCTCCATGTGGAATATATAAAAACATGTATTCCTCTGTTTTGCACAGGCTTGCTCTGCCACCTGGTTTAAATTTGCGTGAATGCTACCTGCTCAGAAAAGGGTTAATAATAATGGGGAGTGGGTTCTGTTCACATGGCTGGGCTCTGCAGGAATCCAAGTTCTCCCAGAAGCTGGGCCCAATCAAAAACAACCCAGAGGGCTGAGGAGCATTTCCTGTTCAACCTGTGGAACTCTGCAATCACAGGGTGAATGTTGCATGGAGGGGTGAGGAGAGGACCAGAGAGGACAGGAGAGGAGAGGAGAGGAGAGGGCAGGGCAAGAAAGGACAAGAGAGGAGGAGATTTTGGTTCCAGCAGCAGCAATAGCACTGCTGGAGGAACATCTGCCAAGGGTGTGGCCCATGTAATAACAGCTAGCACTTTAAAAACATAATGAAAATCACATTTCTATAATTGTATCATCTGCAGGCCCAGGATTGTAACATCACTCGCCTAAATGTGGTGCACACTGGATGCAGAAGTTTGGGCCCTTTGGCAAACACTTATCCAACAATATTATTTTCATAGAGACATAACTTCTCACAGGATTTCAATCTCATTAAGGCAGGCTACTTTTTCAGATGGCTAATTCAAAAATTTAACCCATTCCAATTCTTCTTTCTGGTGCTCCTGAAGGTTTACAAGAATGCGACCTCCTCTCCCCCAAGTAAAGAGTTACTTTAGGGTGGGTGGGCAGGGATGTTTGTGATAATTATTTCCTTAAGGGCTGCCAAGAGAAAGGAACTCACATGAGGCGAAAGTGAGGGTCACTCTCTGGAGAAGCTTTAGCCAGCAAGATGGCCAAGCTTGAGTTTAGCAGACTGGTGCAAATCTCCCTGTGACCATAGTAAGTAATGAGTCAGGATCTTGATTATGTTTTATGTGTGTGTCATTATAGTACAAGGTCTTCTGCTCAGGCTGTAGGAGCACCAGGATAGTAAAATGACATTGTGTCTTAAAGTGAAATATGGAACAAAGTGGTAGCATGTGTGACAGTGTGACAGTGCCTGTACAACAGGGTCATTTTATGTCCCATTGATCCCCATGAATGGTTATTGATACTTTATTATTTGACATGGCATTGAAATTTCCCATATCTAGTTCCATGTTCAAAGCCACCAAATGGCACTCAGTGAGGGCATTTATTATTTCTTCTCATCTTTCCAATGATTTAATAGCATTTCAGTAAATGTAGCTAGTGACGGGAGCTGCTGGGCATTGTACATCTCCTTTTTCATTCCAAGGTGAACATGAATTTCCATCTAACCATAAGACATATGATTTCACCTAATTCCCTCTGCTGAGAGTATAATCATGAAATGTAACAAGAGGCATTCATAACCGGTAAGTCACAAGATAATGGGCAGCTACAGGACAACAAAAATCCATTTGCATTAATCAAGTTGATTAATTTTCTGTTATGGTTTGTGTCTAGATGTCCCTCCAAAACCTCATGTGGTCATACGTGGAACTTTTTCAGAGGTAGTTGAATCTAGAGTGTGTGATACTGGGGTTAAGGGAGTGTGATTACTGAATCAGTCCACTGATTAGTTTGTCACTGCCCTAATCTCAGTAGCCTAGATAGAGTACAAAAGGGGCAGAAAAAAGCTGCTAAGGTTCCTTGCTTGCTTTGCTAACTTCTGCCCACCATGAACTCTTTCTCCTCTGTAATGCCCTGGCCATGCTGCCCTGCCTTGGAGCCAGCCAATTATGGACTGAAATCTCTATTTCCTTTCCTTTATCTTTAGATGCCGGGTATTTTGTCTCCGCAATGAGAAAAGTAACTAAGACATTTTCGCATTTGATTTTTTTTTCCCCCACATGCCCCAGTGGATGACCCACAATATCAGGGTTCTTCTGATCTGGTTTCAGTGAAATTCCTATAATCTGCAACTGTGATATTCATATATCAGGAGCACCAGTGTCATGTGGGAGTGTGTCCAAATGCAGGAGATTTGACCCCACTCAGATTCACTCAGTCAGAGCCCAAGTGTTCATACAGGCCCTGGAGGATGTGTGTGCATATCCAGGTTTGAGAAGTATGGTATCTGCAATACACACATATTTGCTCAGCCCTGCCCACTTCATGTGGTGGGTTTGTGGCTTATGTCTAAGGAGAGGGAAGGAGAAGAAAGCAGGCAGAACATACCTACATACTCACTTTTAGCAAGGACTGAAGGAGAATTTATGTTGGAGACAGAACAACTGTGGAAGGAAGAACCTGGGAGGAGCTTGGAGCTAAGAACTTGGAAGAAGCTCCTGGTAGATATCTGGTTTGTGGTCTCATGGAAACAGAGGCGATATTCATTTTGAAAAAGGAGAGCATTCTGTTAAATAGCATTTGAGAAACCCTAGTGTGCTTCTGAAGGGGGACCAAGCCAGGCTAACCATTGCTATGCACTGTGATCTGCCAAGTGGGCTGGAGGACTGGAAAGAAATGGAGATTGCTTCTCTCTTCCACTGATGCCTGGGCTCCTCCCCCGAAATCCTCCCCTCAGGGCTTCTGCAGTCCCACCCGGGTGTGAGACGGACAGCTTCCCCTGTCCAGTGTCAGGACCTCCCTTCCGAGTTGCGCTAACTTGCCTCCCTCTGGAAGCTCAGAATTTACACAGCCTAAACCCAGATTCCTGCTTGGGCAGGCCTGAAACCCTCTCTTCTCCCACCCTGTTCTTCTCGGCCCACATCTTTGCTTTGCAGGAGCTGCCAGATGTCAAATAGCTCCATATTCTGTGGCTTTGGGATCCCGGCAAATGTCCATGAAGGGGGGAATTGCAACCACTGAAATGCGGCATGAATACAGGGCCCTGGATCCTGTTGTGGGCAAAGATGTTGAGCGATTTGAAATGACTCTCCTGGGAGTTGGTTGTCAAATTTTTGGTGTGTTCAGGAAATGTCTGCCACATTTTACGTCAACATTTTCAAACTGCAAGTGAGTGAAGTGTTGAATGGTAACAATGACTGAGGGAAATGAATGGTCGCAGTGCCTGCGGTGGATTAGCTTGGCTAATGGAAGTAATTTGTGTTTTAATTGAAAACAACAACAATGACTTTGGTGTGGGATAACTGTTCCTGGTGCTTTATTGAGGCGAATGTACACCCCATCCTGTGACATGAAGCCAGAGTATGTCGAAGTCTTTATATATAATGAGTGGAAAGAATGGGGTGCCTTCTGGTAGCTGCCATCACATATATTTTAGGGTCCAGAGGGGTCAAAGTCTATCAAACTATAACTGAATATGCTTCTAATCACACCTTTACTCAATACTTTCAGGTGTGTTATTGAAGGGCTTTGACGAATTTCTGTTAGTATCACGGTGACTCAGTTATTTAGGATTGAGATGAGGATTCTACTCGAATTTAACTTCCACCAGGAGGCCCTGTTTTTTAGCTGGGATTAATGTCTTCTTTCCTGTCCTCCGATAGGAAGGTAGTAGGAGTCAACAGTGAGGCCCCTCTTTTTTCTGTTTGGCTACAAACATGCTGTCAGTTCATCCTTCCACCATTTTTACGGCTTCGTCAACTTGCTCAAGGCCACACAGCTGGGAAGGAATGGAAGCAGGATTTGAACTCAGGATTTGACGCTCTTGAAGCCTGTCCTTTTCTCTGTCCTAGTAGATCTTAAAGCTCTGAGCCCGAATGGGCAGTATCAGGATTACCTGGGAACAGTTAAACATGTGACTTCTCAGGCCTCACACAGGCCCGAGAAGCAGAAACTGTATGGAAGAGGTCCCCCAAATCTGTATTTTAATATTCCCTCCAAGTACGACTTCCGCTGTGAACTCAAGGGTGAGAAGCACGTTTCTATACCAAGCTTACTGCTCAGGTGTTCTGTGATATGTGTTGTTTTAGCCAATGGAGTGTAAGCCCCTGAAGGCAGGGCTTCATCCTCACTTGTCTCTGAGAAGGCACTGAACAAGATGCTGCTACAGAAACAGAACAAAAGCAGCAGCTAGCATCTACTGGGCTCTTACTCTATGCCAGATGATGTGCTGAACTTTCACATGCTGGACATATCTCATTTAATAATCAGAACGATCCTGTAGAGAAGATTCTATTACTGCCTGCCATTTACAGACCAAGATGCCAAGACTCAGAGGGGTGGAGCAGCTTGCTCCAAATCCAGTGTGTTACAAGACAAGGCTGGGATGTGAATCCAGAGGATCTGACTGTTGGGATCAAGCTTTTACTGCAGGCTACCCTGCTCTGCACACAGCTACTGAATGGAGTGAAAGTATCAGACCATTCCTTGTACCATGTGAAGAGTAAGTCAAAAGTATAAAAAGGAGAGAATGGAAATATAGAGCAAGGATTAGAGATGGTTTGGAGGTCTGTTGGAAGGGAAAACATCATTTTCTTATGGAAGCGTATTAGCAGATTTACACTACTATAATGAAATACTTGAGGCCATTAACTTGTAAAGAGAAAAGTTTTATTTGGCTCATAGTTCAGGAGGTTTTAGTCCAAGCTTGGGTGGCTCCATTACTTTGCGCTTCTGGAAAAAGTGGTACATCATGGCAAAAATCACACAGCAAAGCAGACTGCTTAAATCTTGAGCCAGAAAGCAGAGATGAGGAGATCAGGGTCCCACAATCTCCTTGAAGGGCGCACTCCTAATGGTCTAAGGACCTCCTGTAAGGCCTCACTTCCTAAGGTCTGCAAAGGCCTCCCAGTAGTGCCACCCCCTGGACTAGGCCCCTAATGCATAGCCTTTAGGGGGTAGTCACCCAAGCCTTAACAGGAAGCAAAAAGAATTCTCAAGTTCCCTTAAATTCATTCCTTACAGACCCAATCATCTTGAGTTCCTGTCCAGGAATGGCACCCGGTCTACTCAGTCCCATTGGACCAAATAACACCTGAAGAACTGTACCAGAAGGGACAGCTTTCAGGGAGTCCGGGTGGGGTGTGAGGGACAGGGCCAGGAATGTCTATGGGTTCCCATTCTGACAGGGATGCTTGAATTCAATCTGCTTGGGCCAGGTCATAATTGTGCTGTTCAGAATCAGTGTTACATTAGATGTAAGACATCATCTCTGTGTTTTAATTACTTTAAACTGTAAAACGGGGGTGAATAATAGCTCAGAAACTTGTGTGCAGCTCAGATGAGACTATGGCTGTGAGAGAGTTTTATATACAAAAACTGCTATCTGTAAAGTTCTGTGTGTATGCCGTGACCATTGGAGAGACTTACCAGTCTTGATTTCCAACATGAGATTCTTTACTGCCCGAACCTCCTTCCCTGGGACACGTGTTCTTCCTGCAGATGCCCGGCCTTGCATGGCTCTGAGGCTGGAAATGACCCCACGGTCCTTTTGGCACAGGAAGTATCTAAAAAGGAAGGACTCAGTGACCCACAAGGCGAGAAGCAGAGACACCTGAAGAAAGCGATGTTGCTCCACATCCCAGTGCCTCAAGACAGTGGCATTTCACATCTGAGATTTGTTGAACCCCACTTAGTTGTCTGGGTTACCCCCCCGAACAACCCCCCACCTCATCCTTCCTCAGGCACCGAAGCCCTTTCCAAAATGTCTTCACCTTTCATGTGACACCAGCACGCAAATCTCCCATTCCAAATAAATGAGCAAGAAACCTCTTTCCACCAGGTTTTGCTTGTGCCCCAGCAACCCAGAGCCAGGATAAAATTTCGAGGCAAGGCGCATGTGTGGGTAATTGCTTCCTGAGAGGAAGACCTCCAGAGTCTGCTCCAAATGAGGTGTTAATGATGAGCGCCACAGGATTTGTTACTGTAGCAAAGGCCCATCTGGATTGACTATATTAAATTGCTTTTTATGTTGATGTGGCCCACAATAGGGTCCCTTCCCTCTCGTAGGGAGCATCCTGCAATAGGAAAAATAAACCCACAAAAAACAAAACCCCAAAATACTCCAACTCCCTTTACTCTGCTGAGTGACCATGATCATGTTGGGTTATGCACCTTCAGATCTCATGGACTTTGTCTAGGGAGGGAATCCCTAAGGAATAGAACCTGAAACATTGTCAGTGGGTGCATAACTTGAAATATTAACTCTTTTTTAAAAAAATAAATAATCATATTAATTATACAAAATATGACATTTCCATACATGCATGTATTGCATATTGATCATATCTACCTCCTTATCACCCTTTCTCAGCAGTCCATGAGAAATCAAAATACTTAGTGTTTAGTCCAAAAATTGAGGCTTAAAGGAAACTAAGTAACTTAACAATGTTCTGAAGATGATCAGTGGTAGGTTTCTCGACTATAAAATAATTTTTTCCAAAGCTCTCTAAGGTGATAGCATAGATCTACAGAACACTTTAGTAGGGTACAGGGGTGCTGTAGATTCTTTCCAGGGGTCCCTTCTGGGCTCTTGTTCTGAACAAAGAATTTGACAGGAAATGAAGTTGTGAGGTTTTACATTTTTGAAAGGTATTAAAGGCGGGAAAAGTATGCTTTGTAAGGCAGAATGAGTATGGGACAATTAAAGGTAGGAAAAGAATTACACTCTGCAGTGTGCAGAGCAGACGGGTGAAAAGGGGCCCTGAGGTTCATGGCCAGCATCTTCTATTCTGACGTAAGATTTAGTCCATCCTATCACAAAGCCGCTTTAACTTGTGCCAGAAGAATTGGCGGTAGCATTCACTGGTCCCAGGTGCAGGGCTTGGGCACATGGGACCTGGGTCTCTGTCATGCCCATTTGCCCAGCCACTTTGCCCCATGCTAATCTGCTACCTCAGAACTGTGTCCTTAGAAAGATCTGTTGCTAGAATTTATGTCCAATCACTTCATTTTTATGAAGAAGGAGAAATGCTCAGAGAGGTAAAGCAATCTGCCCTAGGACACTGAACTGGTGAGTTGTCCAATGAAAAAGAACATAGAAATTTCAATTTCAAGGGAATGATTGTTCTGATTTTGGCTAAAAGAGTGCTTTGCTAATTCCTAATGCCTCCCTTTGCAAACAACTCCTTCTCATTTTCTAACACAGTAAAACCATCTATTTGGCAGGTGCAGACTGCGGCCGGGACCCTGGTATTCTCTGCAAACTGTCATTTGTCCCACCTCTGTTTCAGTTGTCCAAGATGGACAGCAAAAAGTGGTCCTGCTGACTACAGACATGCTCTTGCCACGAACCTGGCCAGCCGAAGAAAGCATCATGTTTTTCCGTATGAGGAAACCAGTGCCTGGAATTCAATTGATCTGGCTAAATCAGAGTAGAGTTCTAAATTCTCCTGTCACATTTTATTTAATCTTTCCTTTATGAAGTCACACCATGAGCTGGATGTTTGTGTCTCCACACATACTCTAATGTTAAATCTTTTTATAAATTTTTGGCCCTGGGGATTGAATCCAAAGCTTTCACACTGAGCTGCCTCCCAGCCCTTTTACATTTTTTTTTTTTAAATTTCAATACAGCTTCTTGCTAAGCTGTTAAATTGCCTACCTGGGCACAAACTTGCAATCCACCTACCTCAGTCTCCAAGAGCGCTGAGATTGTAGGCATACACCACCATGCCAGATTTATTAAATCTTACTGCCCAGTGTGGTGGTATTAGGGGTGGAGACTTTGGGGGTACTTAAGTCAGAAGGGCAGGAACGTCATGAATGGGATTAGAGTCCTTACAAGAAGAGACCTCAGAGAAATCCTTCACCCTTTCCTTTAGGGGAGGACACCGTGAAGAAATGGCCATCTATGAACCAGACAGTGACCCTTCATCAGACACCGAATCTGCTGGTGCCTTGATCTTGGACTTCCCAGCCCCTAAAACTGTGACAAACAAATATTTATTGCTTATAAGCCACTCAGCCTCTAGAATTTTGCTGTAGGAGCCCAAATAGCATAAGATAAAACAGGGCAATCTATAAATACAGGAATAGTTAGAATTTTCCAAGGGAGTTGGGACCTGTCTGAATGCCCATGGTACTGTGGCAGGTCTGATGATGTAGTCTCCAGAAAAGTATTCTCTCTGGGTCAAATTTGGAATTAATTTTAGGCAACTGATTTTGCATAAATAAATAAGTTTCCTTTATCTTGTTAAAAGGCAAAAGAGGCTTCTAGAAATGTTTATGGCATGAGGTTAATGAGAGTTGTTAATGTTTTCTAAATGCTCTCAAGAAAGGCTGATGTTCATTGGTGTTCATCTGTATTCTAAGAAGGGATTTGGCTGTGGAGCATTGTGGTGAACATGATTGGATATGTTTCATTAAGACTGTAGCTTCATCTTTTAATTAACTTCTTGTTCCTGTCTTTGGTGAAATATTAATTATTTTTTAATCATCGCTGGGATGGACTTTAAGGAGAAGCAGCTGGAATCGCCCAACCTTAGTTTCATTATACAGATAGGTGTTATAATAATTAACTTAATTAGCTTGTCACTGCTTGCATAAAATATGACTGTATTTGGAGAACAGATATTGCTCTGCTGATCCAAGGTTAATTAAAAAGCAGAGCATACAAGAGGTCAGGCTAAATGGAGTTGGTGGCACCCTGATATCTGGCCAGCCCAATAAAGAATGTTTCTGCAGTGGGCCAGGACCAGAACCCAGCCATAGCACAGTTCTGAAGCATCCTTTGGTGTCTACTTCTGAAGAGATAAGGAGTCACTATCTCTAAGTTCAGTAGATAGCATCCCATCTGGGGTGATCTCTCTCCACTTCAGGGGTTCTTGCTCTGGATCCCTAGAGAGAGGGTCCTCCTTCCACAAAATAGAGGGGGAAATGAGTGGGATACTTTCCTTAAGTGGAAGCTGATTCTTTGTCATCTCTTGAGATCTGAATATACCTGAATGTGAGGTGATAAAACCAGGAAAAAATGAAGCTAACATTTACAAAATGCTTTCTATGTGCCAACTACTAAGCTAAGTGATTCACATGTAATAACTCACCTAATTCTCACAGCTCCTAGGAGGCAAATAGGATTATCTCTATTTTAGAGTTGAGGAAACTGAGACCCATAGAGATTAAACAGTTCAACAAAGATTCCCTGCCTAGTTAGTGATACAATCAGGATTTAACACAGGTAGTTTGGCTCTGGAAAGTGATGCTTAACCACTGCTCATTAATAATTAATTTTGAGTGGAATATTACTATCTGATGCTATCTACTCATTATAATAATGAAAATAAATAGCAGTATTCCTAGGCAGAGAAGATCTTCTAAAATGCAAACTTACTCCACAGGAGCAGGAGCCTCTGATACTAAACTAGTATGTTTATTTCTAATAAAAATGCTGAGGAGCCGGCCTAGGTCTGGAAGAATAATTTTGCTCATTCCTTGTCAATATGTGAGTGTGTTTAATGTTTATAACTGTTTTTGTTTTGTTTTGTAATTACACGGTGGTCCATTAAAGGTTGATTTGGCTTCACAATCAGTCAAGCCTTCTAACAACTCATTCGGAAGAGTAAATGTGCTGCCCAGAGAAATTCACAGCTTCGCACACTTTGAGATAAGAGCACCCCACAGTCTTTGGAAATGGCTCATTGAGTAAAGGGTGGGTTGTCTGGAAAATAATGCAACTCTCAAACTGAGGCGGTTACAAAATAGTGCATCAGCCCCGAAATGTTGACTGTGCTCTTTGGTGACTGGAAGGAAATTTCCCATTCAAAAAATGCTACCTGAGATCATGACTGACCTGGGCGATTTGTCTACATTTCTGAGAAAATGATCTCAAAATCATTTTCTCTGATTCCTTCTGGACTACTGGGTTTGCTGACTCTCTGGATTGGAATGACTGAAATTTATTTTAAACTTAACTATTTGCTCAAGCCTGCTATTATATTACTTTAAGCTGTTATTAATTTGCCAGAGAGTGATGTGTGGTTTGGATTGGGTGGCGCTGATGTGGTTTGTCATATAGGATGCTAAATGTAGGACAGAAGCTTGGAAAGGAGGAAAATGAGAATGGTTTTCAAAAACGTCTGTTAATATTATTGTGGCTGTGAATCATGTGCCACATGCTGCTACTATCTGGATATTGTCTGGTTTTTTTCTTTCTTTTTTTTTGTACATTATGGGATCCAAAAAGTAGGACGTGACATAGAAACGGAGAAAGCCATTATGGAATTTAAAATCCAGAGGGGAAAAAAAGGATAATATGCAATAGTATATAGTAGACCCTCTTATCCTGAAGGAGCACATTCCAAGACCCCAGGGGATGCTTGAAACTTGATAGCACTGAACCCTATACAGTAGATACTACTACGTTTTTCCCAATAAATACCTATGACAGAGTTTAATTTATAAATTAAACACAGTAGAGTTTAACCCATATAACAAATAGTATATTAGAACAAGTATAACAATACACTAATAAAAGTCATGTGACTGTGCTTTCTATGTCTATCTCAAAATATCTTATGGTTTGGTACAGTATTTTGGGGCCACAGCCGACTATGGGTCACTGAAGCTGTGAAAGGCGAAATGATGGGTAGGAGGAACCTGCTGTAAACTGTGCATTTACTGCACTCACTGTGGGACCAGGGATGTTTCTGAAGAGATAGGCTCTCTAGGGAGAAGGATGCCTTGGCTCTGAGAATCAGACACCTGGGAGGTTATTTTCTTAGCTTTTCTCTTCCTTGAGCTAATGGGAGAGGGGACATTGAAGAAAATGCCATCACTCAGGCAGCATAGGTAGCCTGAAAGGCTGTCCTTGGATATGGAATGGATTATCAAAGTGTGGTACACGCATACAATAGACTACTACTCATTAATAGATAAACAAATTGTTGATACACACAGCAACATAGATTTAAAAGACCTTGTACTGAGGAAAGACAGTCTCAAAAAATAGCATACTATAGAATTCCATTTCTATGACATTCTAAAACATACAAAACTATTGTAAAACAAACAACAATAGTTCAAGGCCAATAGCTGCTAGTGATTAGGGCTGAGGGGAGGACACAGCCAACTACAAACAGGCAGCATGAGAGACTTTTTGAGATGATGTAACTACTTCATACACTATTGTAGTATTGTTACATAAATCATTGCATGTGTTCAAACTCATAGACTTGTACGTTCATCAAAAATCCTCATAATCATTGCCTGTTAATTCGAGGTACTCTTATTTTAACTGAACTATTTCTATATATCCATTCTAATAGTAGTTTAAAATAAAATCACAAAGATCCACCATGTTTCTTTTCTGTTAAAATGCTACCCACTCATTCTGCATCCGACAGTTGTCCAGGGCTTACTCTGAAAGACTACCAGAGTCTTCAAGAATTGGGGAGTTTGCCGATTCCTTGGGGAGCTCTGCTGTTGGAGCTCCAGGATAGACACACAGACAGCTTAGGGTTGGGAGGTAGCAGGAGGTAGGACAATCTTAGGAAAACACTCCTGTGCAACAAAACTGTGTGCTCATTCAACCCAGGTCTCCTCAAACCATGCTTGTGTTCTCTGAGCACAAACCTTAAAAGAATGGTGGTTACATGTATCTGTTTCACTTAAGTCTTTGGTTACTGTAGTGGTTATTCATTGGCAACAAAAGTGTTAAAACCTTCAGCAGCAAAATTCCCCCATTAAAGTAATCCTGCCTGGCTCCTACTAAAAGCAGTCACATGATAAGGCACTAACGCTGACCAAAACCAACATGAGATAAACATAAGTCTTTCTCCCAGTGAGACAGGCTCTTCTGTGAGGCCAACCAAAGTGCATGACCTGGTCCATTTGCAACTTTCATGTACAAATTTGGTTATGATGCAGGTATTCCTGGAAGATTAACAAGGAGCAAGATGCCCTGAAATGCATTTCTGGGTTATCTGTGTTTGTTAAGTCAGACCCTTTCCCAGGTCTTCGGTCCCTTATAAAACTCCCAGTCTTTCACTCTGATGGTGCACTCCTCCCTTGGAACGCCCCCACTGAACTAACTTTTCTGTATTCCTTCACCACTGGTAAATCCTTTTACCACCCACATTGCTGGCCCTCCACACACAGTCTTGCATGGCAGTTACCTCAAGTAGTGAGGACTTACTACAAGTCTACATTAGCACAGAACCCAGGGGAAGCCAGATATGAAGGTCTGGGGAAGAGTAAGAAGAGCTCCCATGGCTGGACCTTTGCTGGGATTTCCATGATGGTCAGGATGAAGCTGATCTTATGTCTTCTTCCTGTCGCGTTACTCATTGGTTTATGCCTTACTTTGATTCTCTACATCCTTTTTCTATTTCGTGGCTTCATTTGACTCACAGTGCTTGCTTCTGAACTTACACTTTGGTTCCCAGTTGCACTTATAGTTCAGCACAGCCATCACTGCTTCTTGATGTGTTGAATCTGGTCCAGCGCGTGTTTCTGCCCAAGTCCACATGTCAGGCTGCTAGCCGGTTGTGAACGGGACGTCCTCAGGTCCAGCATCCGCTGCAGGTCCAGTTGGCAGATGTGGAAGAAGTCACCTTCTTCTACCGAAGGTGGGTTTGGGGGCATCAGAGTAATAGCATGTAGTATAATATTCCACAATGTAAGATACAACACAACAAAATGATACTTTTTTCCCCAATGACAATATATAAGTGCCAAGAATGTAAAAGATCTGGTAGTTTACCCTACTTGCATGGTAACAAGCTAAGATTCACTATTTGTCAAATGTTGACTATAGCCAGAAGACAAAGGACTTCATTATAGCACAGAGGAGTACAGAATCTTCCATTTCCATCAGTTCTCCATGACTCTGAGTCCCCTGGGGGACAGGATTGACACAGATGAGCCTAGATGGATGTCTCTGCAGTGGGCTGCATTACAGGGCAGAAACTGTGAGTTTGGGAGATTTACTTTTTTTTTTTTGTTTTTATTTTTGTGGTGCAGTATTAGGGATCCAACTTAGGGATGCTCTATCACTGAGCTATATCTCCAGCCCCCTTTTTGTTTTGTTGTTTTGAGACAAGGTCTCATTAAGTTGCCCAGGTTTGGTTTAAATTTGCAAATCTCCTGGCTCAGCCTCTCAAGTGGCTGGAATTGTAGGCATGTGCCATTGTGCCTGGCAGAGTCACTGTTTTTACAGTGAAAGACCAGCCTATCATCCCTCAAGTTTTCTTGCTGCAAATACAACCCCAAAAATGGATCAGGTATAGAGTGGTCAGGAGTTTGGGGTGTTGGCATACTCAGGCAGAGCGTTCAGGGGGTGATCCAGCCTATAGTGGGAGTAGACCACCTCCTCAACAATAGATTTCTCAGCCTATATTGAAATAATGGAGAATACAGTTGGAAGATGTAAATACTTTTTTATTTTCTGTCACTAATTCTTCCTAAAAACTTTGTCATTTTAAGATTTAAAAGTTACAGAGATCATATTTTATTCCTACCTTCCTCTCAAACAAAAATGGGTTGACTAACTATAAGACTGCAGTTACTGATTGTGGCCATGGGATAGCAAAAATACTGTCAAATGTCACAAAGGTCAACCCCGTTTAGGGGAAGCCTCATCCCTCTAGGCCAAGAGATGAGGAAATAGGTCATTGTGGGAGAAAACTCGATGGCTCACACCCCTGAGCACCTTGGGTCCCATTTCACTGCTAGAGCCCCAGACTTGACCTACCTAAAGCAAGAAGCGAACACACTTACTTCAACAGAAACCTGAAAAATGTCTTTAGCCCAGGCAGCCACTCCTGGCTTCATCTGTGATCAAACCCTCAGCCCTTCTCTTTGAGTGATTCATTAGTCTTTTGTGGAATCCCTGTTGGTGATTCAAGGCACAGAGACTCACTAGTTCTACCGAAAGACAGGCCGCCATTTTGGTATGGCTTTCAAATATTAAGCTATACTGTTAGTAATGGCTTCCTTTTCCTGATTGCTTACTGTATATGAATGAGGCAGTGTGTTAAAGGTTATTTCATTTTTACAACTCTATGAAGGGGGTAATTTTATTGTCCACATTTTGTAGTTGGTGGAACTGATGCTTACAGAAGCTAAAATTTTTCCAGGGTCACACAAGCAGGAAGTGGCGAAGCAGTTTGGAACCTAGTGCTAGGGGCCCACCAAGCTTGTCACCATGTCCCTGACACATTTGTGGACCTGGACTGCCTTAGGTCTCTCATGTTTTCAGGTAGCAGTGAAATAAAGCAAAGCTTCCAGTAGGGTCAAGCTTCCTGGTCAGAGTGACTGTACCACTCATCTTTTCCACTGCTGAGAAAAAATACCTGAGACATCCACCCTAAAGGAGAAAAGGTTAATCTTGGCTCATGATTTGAGAGATTTCAGCCCATGGTCAGCTGGTTCCAAGGACATGGTGAGGGAAAACTTCTCCACCCATGACAGCCAGGAAGCAGATAGAAGAATTAAGTTCCAGAGAGAAGGGAAGGTATCAGGGACCAAAACACACCATTCCAGATTGTGCTCCGGCGATCCAACTCCTCCAACCAGTCTCACCTCCTCAGGGCACATTCAGCTATGAACCCACCAGTGGATTAATCTACTAATGAGCACAGCACCCCCATGTTTCAATTACTTTGCAAAAGCCCACTGCTCAGCACATAAGAATTTTGGTGACATTTTAGAGTGAATCATAATAATGTCCCAAACTACATTATGTTACCTAGTGAAAAATTTCCCCCTTGCAGCTCAGATAACTAGCTGACTTTTCCCACTTTAACGGGACCACCGAGACATTCAAAAGTATGTGAACATGCTTTGCAAACAATAAAATAGTCAGCAAATACAAAAGATTATTGCTATTTGCTCTCCACTGTTAAAAAATACAGACCCTGACTGCAACAGAGGCTCTGCTATCACTGATCAATTAGACAACACACTTGAATTTCCAAGGGCCACGTGGGCTTGTCTTGGCAAGTGGCTTCATAGAAAGTACTCCTTCCCTTCACACACTGCCCCTGCTGCCTGTGTTCCCTTCCCCTTCTGCTTTCTGCCATGAATGGAGGCAGCACCAGGCTCTTCTCAGAAGCCAAGCAGGTGCTGATGCAATGCTCTTGGACATCCTAGCTTCAGAAACTGTGAGCCAAAGTAAGATTCCTCCTTCTACCTAGTCTCAGGTATTCTGTTGCAGCTACAGAAAACAGACTGAGAGAGTGCATCCATTCATACCTGTGGGTGAGGATTATACTGTGTCAAGAAAGATTCTGAGGTCTCATGGAGTAGATAGGAGTGCTCTGTGTGAAAATGAATAAGACATGTGAAAAGAAAGGGGCCGGACTCATGTCTGATTTAGTCTGTGCTAGACGTGGCTTGAAGCAGAGACAAATGAAGACAAAAGGAATATTGTGTGAAGGGCCTAAGTTGCTGTAGAGGAGCCCTCAGACATGGGCCTCCAGGAGAGCTTCTGTTGTGGGTTCGTGCAGTGTCAGAGGAGTTCTGAAACACCTTGAACTTCCCACAGTGGGAGGATCAGTTCTCCCACCGTACCTGCAACTTGAATAATTTTTCATCCTTGAAGCATGCCTGGGCCTGACTCTGGGAATGGAGAACTGGGCTGGGAGCCATAATGGGGAGCAAACCTCCCTGGACTGGGGCACATGATGTGATGAAAAGCCTTGACAGCAGATGAGAGAAGGAGTGCTGGAGGGGAGCACGCTCGGCTGATCCCTTAGCTTGCAGCACGTCTTCTATTAAATCCAGGCCGCCTGTCCCACTGTTCACATGCGTTTTTCTTACTCTCTGCCCATCAGTTAAGAGAACTGTTAGGAAAATAATATTGACCACAGCCCAGAACCGTGACTCTAGAGCAGTCATCCTTGGTATCTTGAACTGGGGGCTGTGCATCTGGAATGGTCCTTGGGGAGAATTTAGAGCTCCAATTAGATATGATTTGGTCTGGGTGTCCGGGCAAATCCACCAGGGACCCATGATACAGGCCCAGGGTTTTCAGCACTTTCTACACAGAAAAGTGTTTCAAAGCAGATTATAGCACATTATACTTCCATTTAAAAGATAAGTCCCCCATACTTTTAAGCAAATTTAAAAGATAACTCCTCCATGCTTTTAAACAAATTTAAAAGACAACTCCCCCATGGTTTAAACAAATTTTAATAATTAAGCAACCACAGTCCCATTACTCACGGATAACCATTATTTATATTTTGGTGGACATCCTTTCAATATTATTCTTGTTCATATTTGTGGAAACAAAACTGGCTGATACTGTAGATGTGCATGGTTCAACATGGTAGCCAATAGCACCATGTAACTATTCGAGTTAGAATGAATAGCCACAAAAATTCAACTTCATAGTTGCATTAGAGACTTTTCAAGTGCTCAAAAGCTGCATAGGTAGAGTGGGAAGTACAGATGTGGAATACTTCCTATCTACATAGGCAGTGCAGCTGGACAGCATGTGGCATCGTTTGAATATGGATAGTGACCCCCAAAGCTTCGTAAGGAAAGACTTGGACTCCAGGGTGGTGCTGTTGGGGGATGCTGTGTACCTTTCTGAAGTAGGGCCTAGTGGGAGAGGCATAGGTTCTTGGGGTCATGCTCTCCAAGAGTGTAATGGAATGATAGTCTCTCTCTTTCTCTGTGCTTCCTGGCTTGAGAGGTGTTTTGCTTCAACACATGCTCCCTCCAAGATATGTTGCTCTTATCCAAGGCCTACACTAATGGGGCCATCAATCTTAACTTGAACATCCAGGATTTTGGGGCAAAATAAACCTCTTTTTACTTCATAACTGATCTACCTTAGGTATTCTGTTATAGCGCCACAAAGCTAATACACTAAAATTCTAGTCTTAAAATTTTCTGTTTGTAAACATCTTTCTGTGCTACGAAGTACGACCATAAAGTAGTACCTTTTTGGGGGGGGGGGGTGTGCTAGGGATCAAACTCAGGGCCTCGGGCTTGCTAGGCAAGCACTCTAATCATCGAGCTAAATCCCCAGCCCCAGTAGTACCATTTTTTAAACGACTGTTTAGTGTTCCATGCAGGATATCTACAATTGCTTTTAAAAAAACAATTTCTTTAAAGTTGGACATTTATATTATTTCTAGATTGTCACTACTGTAACAGTGAATCAATAAACTCTATAAAATTCAGTTTATTTACGTGTATGTCTACTTCCTTACTATTACTTCTACAGCAGTTTGCACAGTGTTTAAGTATTTTTGTAATATCTAGTAAAAAATTAACTTCTGGAAAGATATTTATTTACCCTTCTCACAAGCAGAATATGAAAGTATCTTTTACCCTAAACTAGCCAACAATTTAGAAAAGTATTGCCACTTTGATAGTTGAAGCAGCATGAGCTCGAAGATGTTTTTTCTTACAATTCTTGGATTTCTACTAGAGTTTATAACCACTTATATTTCTTTTGTGTCTTGCTTTCACTGTGATTTTAAATAAAATGTATATGTGTTTCTAATTGATTCATCCAGTTTGTGTGTGTGTGTGTGTGTGTGTGTTACTGGGTATTGAATCCAGGGCTTCACACCTGCTAGACAACAACTGTACCATGGAGCTCCATCCCCAGCCTTTTTTATTTTCTATTTTGAGTCAGAGTCTCACTAACTTGCCTAGCTGGTCTTGAACTCACATTTCTCCTGCCTCAGCCTCCAGAGGAGCTTGGATTACAAGCAAATGCTACTGTTTCAGGCTGTACAATATCTTTATATGTGGACAAATCAAGCCTTTACCACATACGCATAAGGGTGACTTTTGGTTTGTCATTTACTTTTCCTTCTTTCTTTTTCTGGTAACTTATAAACATTAGAAAGTTGTATTTAGCAAATCTGTTTTTCCTTTTAAATTTCTGTCTTTGATAAAAGACTTTGGTTTAAATTTCCTACAAATTGTATACAAATATTTACTGTTTTGTGATTTACTCTTTTTTAACACTTAAAATGTAAGCACATCTGGGATTTATTCAGGGTGTGGTGTGAGTTTGATATTTACAATTGCTTTATAAATGATTAGCCAGTTTTTCCCAAATCATTTCTTGCATTATCCACTCCTTCTGATTTTAAATTTCACCCTTATTAAGTACTGCATATATGTGTATACGTACACACTTGGTTTGCTTTTGTACTTCTGGTTTATTATTATCTTTTAAACTTGGTACAAGTAACATATTGCTTTAATTATTCTACTATGTATTACATGTTAATATTTGTGTGGTAAGTCTTTCTTGTAACTCTTCATTTCCAAAATATTTTTGGCTTTTCCAGCATGCATGTTCTCCCATATGAATGTTAAAATCATTTTTCGAAACTTTAGAAAACCTCTTCTCAGAGGTTTTACTGGCGTGGTTAAATGTAAGACTAAATTTGTTAAAAATTGACTTTTATTAATAATAAATCTGCCCATAATGAAATATTGTATAATTTTATTTTTTCAAATATCATTCATTTATGTCTCTATGTAAAGTTATTTATTTTGTTTTTTTCAGTGAGGTCCTGAAGTGAATTTTACTCTTTGTCAAAAACTTGGAAAAGCTTTCATTACTAAGATAGAGCAAGTCCTGAATTCTGGGTGGGGGAATTGGCTGGAAGCATAATAGCAAGAAAATCCCCAGAAGGGAGGCTCTTGATATGATATTTAAATTTTTTATCATTGTAGTTAATGGGATCTTTAAATTACATATTTCTGAATATATTATTGGGAATAGACATATATTTGGCTATTTCTTTTGTCATTAGCTCTAATAGTTTTGTATTTTTATATCTGCTAAAGTAGTTTTTAGGTCAGATATCTTGGTCTTTGCAAAAAGATAATCATGTTATTTGCAAGAAATATTTGTCATGCTGTAGATTTTTACTCCTTTTTCTTTTTTTTTTTTTTTTCAGATTACTCCTTTTTCTTATGTACTATAGTGAAGTACTGAAAAAAAGCATAGATGTTTGAGACAGACAGACCTGGGATAAATTGCAGATGTATCGCCTAAACTTAAACCTTCTGCAATTTACCCAGTCTCTGAAGCTCAGTTTCCTCAAAGAGGACTAATGATACCTACTTTACAGGGATCCTACGAGGATTAAATGAAATATTGCCTGTGCAGCACATAGCCAAGTACATACAGCAGCTATTATTGCCTGTCTGATTGCATTGGCGGGAACTCCCAGAGTGCTAAATAATAATGGTAATCATGGACGTCTATGCTTTAATGGCAATAGATTCATTTCTAAATGGAAATACCAGGTCCTGATGATGATGATGATGGTGATGGTGGTGTTGATGATGATGATGATGATGACAGACTAACATTAAACATTTTGTGTCCCATTCAGCCCATAGGTCATAAAGAAAATCGCAGGAAATTACACAGGCACCTTACAAACTTGCTCCCAATAATATTACTTTATTCATTCATTCCATCATTCAATAAATTTGTTGAGCAATCATTTGTTGAACACGCATGGAAGATCTCAATATGTCTCGATCCTAACTATAGTCATTTAGAATATGGTGTTACTTATGTGGTGAGGAGGGAAGAAACAGATAAACAGACATTGGGAAATAATTGCATCAAGGGTCCATGTATAAACCACTCACAGAACCAATATGTGCATATATCGTGATGCTGCCCGTTTATCACAGCCCTCCCCTGGGCAGTGTGCCTTTACTGTCTGGCCTCACTGGAAGCAAAGAATGGGTTGGAGGGTTTGCAGTGGGCTGACCTTTCTCTAACGGATGTTTTATTTGTTTGACTATCATCTGCTCATGCTAGTAATTAAAAGGTGAGTAAGTTGTGAGTATCAACCTTGAATCGTCCCTGGATGAGCAAAGCCGAAACATAAGGACCGTTACACCCAGACGCATTAAGGTTGAGAGATCACGCAGAGAAATGCTGGTACAGAGAGGAAAGGGGCTTGTGGGCTTGTTGCGGGCTGGGGAGCTTGGGGATGCAGAGAGTTGGGGAGCTAGAAATGACCTCACAGAGTCTGAGGTCTGAAGTGAGGGACAAGGGACCGCAAGAGTGATTTCTGAGGGCGAGAAGGGGTGCTGGGGGGGGAAGGGCTTTTGTAAAGACACCGAGGCACACCGGAGCAGATGACTCCACCTGCCAATAAATACCGTGTTCTCTACGGAGAAGTTGAACTGACAATAGGTGGACTTTGTGATTGAATTCAATTTGAAGTAGGCTGGCTACAAATTACTGCTTATCTTGGAAGGTTTAATGAGACTTGCAGAGGAGGAAAGGGAAACTCCTGTGCCTCATTAATATTCATTGTTGTGATACGTACTGGGGAAAACAAAAAATAAAGCAAGTAAACATAGTTTTCATTGGGAAAAGATGGAAAAGCAAATGAAGACGTGAGATAATCACCTTTAGGTGACAACAGAAGAATCATTTTCCTTCCAATTCGTTCAGTCTCTCCACGTCTCTCCCCATCTTTGTCCTTCTCGCAGGCGCTCAGTCAGCGCAGCTTACTTACAACACTGATGGGAACATTAGCATGGGGCACAAAAGACGGTTATTTAGCTCTCCCCAAACTCA
Organism: Hystrix cristata; assembly: GCA_004026905.1. Taxonomy (NCBI): domain Eukaryota; kingdom Metazoa; phylum Chordata; class Mammalia; order Rodentia; family Hystricidae; genus Hystrix; species Hystrix cristata. The sequence goes on along the minus strand of PVJO010000478.1, from coordinate 123,790 downwards.
CATGCAAACACTCTGCACAGGAAGGATGTATCCCCCTTGGCCTCTGTTATGTGCTGTTGAATCCAGAATTGGGGGTTGATTCATTTTTCCACCCAAGTCAGCTTCTCCTCTTTTCTCTCTGCACCCTGTTTCCTTCCAGGTATTTGGCTTTGGCAGGCTATTAATGGGTGGAACCCACAGACACAAGGAAGTGATTTTATGGGCTTTCTTCTGGGCTCATGCACAATTTTTAAAAATGCCTTTTGATCCTCTAAGATCCCAGCAGCCAACTCTGGTTAACATCACCAAGAAGGCAGCCGCACCCAGTGCGGCCCCAGGAGCCAGACTCCTCGTGTGCCAAGCTGCAGGCAATTCCGCCTCATTGCCTAGAACTGGAGGCATTTTGAGACGATTCGAGCAAAGGGAAGTGGAGAGTTGGATAATTAACATGTGAATTTGATTAATGCTTACATCTGTGCAGAGCATTTTGTACTGAATAAATACCAAATAAATCTCTTGAAAATTCTGTTGCCATCTTCCCTCTGTGGACCGACTGCTTTAATCCTCGTTTTATATAAAAATTCCTCATCGTTGGCCTAGTAAGAGCTTAAAGTGATCCCCTCCTGGTCAGCCAAAAACTTTAGCCTGCACTGGAATTCCTGGAGGTGTTTGGAATGGAAACACTACTAGAGTGCGTTGCGAGGCTGTGGGAAAGAATGTTTACAGGTATCAGTCGTTGGCTTGCTCGGCTGGCACCAGCACTTAACTCTCAGGGTCCTTTCTGTGCCCCGAGTTCAGGACTGCTCAGCAGAGCTTTTGAGGGGTTTGGGAACACTTACAAAACAAAATGGCTCCGGACTGCTAATGAGTGTGTCTCAGATGGGAAGATGGGATCTGTTCCTTCTTTTGAGGTGGGGTCCATGTTGCTCACTCAGCCTGGCCTCAAATCCCTGGACCTCCTAAGTAGCTGGGGTGGCAGGTATGTGTCACTGTGCTCAGACCGAGTCTATTCCTTCTTCTGTTTGTTTGGGTGAGATTACTAGATTAGTTCTAACAAGGAAGTACTGAAACTCAGTGTATCTTAACCAATCTCTCGCTTAACTGATTTGCTGTATTTGAGTGAGACTTTTGAGCTCTGTACACAAAGTCTCTCTATGCAGATAAAATAAAATTGTAGATTGAGTGACAATATGAGAAAGAATTATATCCTATTGAGTACCCAAGCAGCAAACGTAGAAAGCAAAGATTACACCAATCTGGGAGATTGTCTCTAATGTTGGACTGTCAGGGTTTATCTGGAAGGACTTTTTAAATTATGTCTTGTTTGAAGGCAGATTTGGGCTTATTAAGTTCGTGGATAGTACAGTCGGCATCAAGATGGCTCAGACCATGGTGGCTGCCCACTGAGGAAGCTGGTCTTTTGTTTTCTTTTTCTTCTTCCTCCCTTCTTCTTTCCCTTCTTTATTTTTACAGCATGTAAAAGTTTGAAAACCCCACAGAGGACTCCAGAGAGACTAAATGAGAGAAAGGGGAGAGTATGAGGTAGTATCACTCTGTATGATTTTCAGACAAGTTCCAGATTTTCAGGGACGTCCAAGATCACACACCTCTTAAGTAGCATTAGCGGGCGAGAATTCAAATCCCAGCCTCCCCCTGCCCCATCTTTGCATAGTGCGCTTCAGTTTTTTAGATTTATTTTTTTGAGAATGGTGTGATTTTCTGTTTTTCTCAATGTAAATGTTGAGAGGCTGTGGGGATTGGCACATGACTAATGTGTCTTTTAATTTCATTTTTTGCAGTGCTTGGGACTGAACTCAAGGCATCATGCACGGTAGGCGAACACTCGACCACTGAGCTACACCCAGTCCCTTAATGTGTTCTTTTAATCAGGCAACCAGGCCTGGGATACAGCAACTGCTGCTAACATGTGCTTCTGAGCCTCTGCTGAGGCTGACATCAAAAAGACCACCAGAGCTAAAAATAAAGGAGACAAAAATGTGTGCCAGCCACAGGATTGAGAACCAGCATTTTAGATGGGCTACCACATGCGCTGAGAGTAATGATTCAGTGCTGGAGACGAAAAGAAAACATTTGAGCAGAAAGGCACCACAAGAAATCGTGTAGTCTACCTCCCCACGTGGGTATGGAGAACACCAAACAGAGACGTCTCTGGATTTTCCAAAGGTCGCCCAGGTCATTACTGGCAGGAATGGTCCAGAGTTGTTTCTTTTATCACATTGTTCTCATTCCGATCATGATTGATGATGATGACAATGACTTCCATTTATATCCTCTTTATAGCTTAAAATCATTTTTATATTAAAAGACGAAAGGCGAATATTATCCCCATATTACAGATTAGGCAACTGAGACACTTAGAAACTAGGGAATCTGCTAAAGGGCATATAGACAGTAAGTGATAGAAAGGAGACTGCAACTTGAGTTATTTTGGTTTCTGGTCTAACATTCTTTCTAAAACAGAACCTGATCTCTTAGTTGTACTGAGCAAACTTCAGATGGGTGAGTGAGTGCCTGTGAAGATATGTTCTAAGTATTTTTAAAAATTCTACAGGAAGAGATTGCACTATTAAGAGGATATTATTTAGGTCCTTTGATACAGAGCAGATATTTTATTCTAGATAACAAATCTGAGAGCTGTAGGAAACTATTCTGTTCATTATGGACTTCTGCTCTGAGATGAGTGATGTGTGAATGTCTGAGGGTCCCATCTCCAGAGACGAAATGCAATGTATGATTTTATAAATAAAAATGAATAGAGTCTCTCTCTGCCTCCTTGTGAGCATGCCCTGTGTAAACCTGGAAACCTGGGCATCGCTCTCCAGCAGGTGGCATGCTCAAAGCGCCTTCCTTACATTATGATGGAGTCCAAAAAGCATTCATCTTGGAGGATGGGGCCTGGTTTGGATCCCAGAACAATTACTTAGTAACTTGTAAACTTTCTTAACTTCCTTAAACTGTGTCTTCATTTGTACAATTAGGATGTCACAGCATCTGACTCACAGAGCTGCTGAATTGGAAAGGCCATGCATGTTTACTTGAAATGTTTTATCCACAACACTTGTGATACCAAATGTGTGGGGTTTTCCCTCCACCCAGAACACATTCCCTAGTTATCAGATATCAGCAGTGTGTCCTACAGTTCAACTCAGCTTTGACACTACCCAGAATTACAGCAGACTCCACAGATTAAGGCTGAGTCCCACAAGATTGTCCCCAACTCCAGGCACTGCTTGTGTCTCGGCTTTGTACACACACTTCTGACTGGCTACAGAGAGGCAGTTCCCACAACTCCTTCATAGTCCATAGTTTTCTAGAAGGTTGCACAGAACACAGGAAAGAGCTTCACTTAGCTTAGAAACAGCCACATGGAAGAAATGCTTCCAAAGTGTGGGCGTTAAGGTGTGGGGGGTGCGCTTGCACACCCTCCCAGCATGTCCCTGTGTTTACCACCCTGTGAACTCTTCAAATCCTGTAATTTACAGGTTTATAGAGGTTGCCTCATATAGGCATGATTGACTAAGTCACTGGCTATTTGGTGATCAAGTCAACCTCCAGCCTTCCCCTCCCTCCCGGCAGTCATGGGATGATATAGTAAGATCCAACTCTCTAAGCATGGCAGGTTTTTCTAGTGAGCAACCCCCCTGGTAAAGCTATCTAGACCCCCTAGCCACCGGTCATCTCATAAACATATAAATGACCCTCTTACCTAAAATCCAGATGCCAAGGATTTTAGAAGGTATGTGCCAGGAATCAGACAAAGACCAACTATTTATTCACTATTATCATATTGCCCATGTTAGTCAGATTTCACTGCTGTGACAAAATATTTATCAAAAACAACTCAAAGAAGGAAGGGTATATTTTGGCTTATGACTTCAGAAGTTGCAATCCATGGTTGACTGCTTCCATAGCAGTGGGCTTGAAGTAACATAGAATATATAGCAGAAGGGTATGGCAGAGCAAAGCCGCTTAATTCATGGAACCCAGATAGCAGAGAGAAAGGGGAAAAGTCAGAGAGGAGAGGGTAGAGGACAAGATTTACTATTCAAAGGCATGCCACCCAGTGACCTATTTCTCCAAGTGGCCCTACCACCTAGTAGCACATCTGACTATGAGCTCATCCATGAGTTGATCCATTGATGAAGTTAGTACCCTCACAATTGAATCACCTCTCTTAATACAATAAGTTAACAGTCAAAGCTAACCATCACATGGAACAAGCTAGGTGTTGTAAGACAGCCTGAGTGTACACACAGGCTCCTTGGCTTATTTGATCATGGTGGCTGAGTCTAGCAGTCCTAGCGTGTTGCAAGTGCTATCCAACAATCTTCCAAGCAAGACTATGTCTTAACCTTCCCATCCTTCCCATAGTACTTGTTGGTCATATGAAGGAGAGGCAGAACAGTGACTTACTACCCTTACTCAAAAATAATAATAAATACCCAAGTCTGTCATGCTGCTTGTAAATTGTTTTTGTCATTGTTGACCTGGACTCCTCCAATCACAATTTTGCTTTATTTTTTAAAGATAAATCTTATAGATAAAACAAATAACTAACAAGTTTTGGTATAACTGATAGAAACTTCCTACAGTAAACAGAATAATAAACTCCCCGTGCCGAGATGTCCATGTCCTCATCCTTGGAGTCTGCGAATACTGTATGTTACCTGGCAAAGTAAGGTTTGGAAATGTGATTAAGGTAAGGGTACAGATCTCAAGGCAGAATTTCTGCTGGAGTATTTGAATAGGCCTATTGTAATCATATGCAAACCTTTCCTGACTATGATATGAAAGACAAGAGAGAGAGAGAGAGAGAGAGAGAGAGAGAGAGAGAGGGAGGGAGGAGGGAGAAGGGAGGTACTGATTGATGATGTAAGCAGGGTCAGAGAAAGGCAATGTTACTTTGGAGATCGAGATGAAGGAAGAAGCTGAGTTCTAAGGAATCTGGAAGCACCTAGAAGCTGCAAAAGGCAAGGAAATGGATTCTTTCTTGGAGCCTGCATCTCAGAAAGGGATGCAGACTTGATGATGCCTTGGTTTTAGCTTGCTGAAACTCATGTTGGACTTCGGACCTGCAGAAGTATAATGAATTTGTATTGCTCTAGGTGGCTAAGTCTGTGGGAATTTGTTACAGCATGTTATAGTCACACCAATTTGACTTAGATGTCTAGACTGATGATCACACGCACACACACACACAGACACACACAAAGAAAAGGTGTGAAAACTTTGTTACCCTCATGATGAGGCCTTCAGGGTGACGTCTAAGAAATTTGAGAACTAGCTTGAGAAAGCAGAGAAAGGAAAATGCCTTGAGAGTTTTACAGTAGTTAGGAGGCAGGGATGGAATGAAGGTTCTCTGACATGATTTAATCTTCCTGTTCACTCCAAGGAGAAGAGACTTGGGCTGTTTTAACAGATTGTCCAGGTGTGGGGCAGAAATTGAGAAGGTCAGAGTGATATTTAAATATTTTCATCAGTCAAACATCAAAAACTGGATTCAGGCGCTGTACAACAACAACATAAAACCAAGGCACCAAACTTTCTCTAGCTCTTAAAAAGCAACAACTCCATCCAACCACCCATTTGTCCACCTATCCATTTATCCATCCCATCTATCCACACACCTACTAATCTGTCCATTCACTCATACATATGCCCATTTATCCAATATTTTATTGTGTTTCTTTGCATGGCAGGCATAGTACTAGAAAATATGGATGTAGGGATGTTTAGGGAATAATTTTTCCAGTTCAGAAAGGATGGACATTCCTTCACAGTTCAGAAGGAATGGACATTGAATTGGTCCAAAAATAATTTGCCAAGTATTACTATTAAAGTATATTGAGAAGACTAAGGGAGTATAATAGAGAAAAGACGTTTTATTCTAGAAATTTTAGAAGGAGCTTCACTGAGAAGGTTATAATTGTCACAGCTACTGAATGATGGCCAGGAGTTTAACAGAGAGGTTAAAGCATCCAAGGGAAAGAAAGCAACATAGACAAAAGTATAGAGACACGAAGTTATATCTTTGTTGCAGTAAACAGGTTTAATAAATAAGGAGTGTTTTTCATCCCCTGATCTCCTATGGGCTTGGGACTGAGAGATGGCATTTGATATTTTGGAGTTTAGGAATTTACTTTTGGAAGAAAAAGCTGGAATAGTGGGAAAGAGCAGGGCTAAAAATGACCAACAGTTACTACTCAGAGAAATTTATAGATTTAATCAAATTCCTATCAAAATAACAATGATATTCTTCATGAAAATAGAAAAATAAATCCTAGAATTTGTGTGGAATCAAAAACACCCTAAATGGCCAAAACAATCCTAAGCAAACAAACCAAATCTGAAAGCATTAAAATAGTGGGTTCTAAAACATGCAACAAAATAATGATAACCAAAACAAAATGATACTGGCATAAAAATAGATACATAGACCAATGGAACAAACTAGAGTCCCCAGGGGCTGGGGATGCAGTTCAGTGGTAGAGTGTTTGCCTAATGTGTGTGAGGACTTGGCTTTGATCCTGGGGAGACAGCAAGCAAGGAAGAATAGTCTTTAGAAGTAAACCTACACATCTCATTGTCTACAAAGGCAGCAAGGAGATACGTTGGCAACCAGAAAGTCTGTTAAACAACGGTGCTTGGGAAACTGGATATCCAGATGCAGACGAATGAAACTAGACCTTTATCTCTCACCATGTACAATCATCAATTCAAAGTGGAAAATGACCTAAATATAAATTCCAATAGTGTTAAACTACTAAAAGAAAACTTTGAGAAAATCATTTAGAACATTGGTCTGGGCAAAAATCTTTTGAATATGATGAGAATACACAGGGGAGAAAAGCAAAACTTAACAATTGGGACTATATCAAACCAAAAAGCCTCTGTACAGCAAAGGAAATCATTATTTGAGTGAAGAGACAACCTACAGAAAGGAAGAAAAATAATGGCGAACTATTCATGTGACAAGTGATTAATATTCAAAATATACAAGAAACTCAAACTCAAACTCAACAGCAAAATGACAATCCAATTTAAAAATGAGGAAGTGATCTTTTTTTTTGAGAAAGTGATCTTAATAGACATTTCTCAAAAGAGAAATAGATATTTGAAAAGAGAATAGACATTTGAAAAACAAATGGCCACAAAGTATACATGAAAAAAATGCTCAATGTAACTAATCACTAGAGAAATGCAACTCAAAACCACGATGAGATCTCATCTCACCCCAGTTAGAATGGCTATTATCAGAAATATAAAAACTACAAATGTTAGCAGAGATATAGAGAAAGGGAAACTCATTTGTTGTTGGTGGGAATGTAAATTACATAGCCATTATGGAAAATGGTATGAAGTTTCCTTAAAAAAATCTATAAGTAGGGGCTGGGGATTTAGCTCAGTGGTTAGAGTGCTTGCCTTGCAAGCAGAAGGCCTTGAGTTTGATCCCCAGCACCAAAACAAAAACAAAACAAAACAAATATATAAGTAGAACAGTCATATGATCCAGCAATCCCATCTCTGGGCATACACCTAAGGGAAATAAAGTCATTATGTCAAAGAGACATCTGTACTCACACATTTATTATAGTGCAGCCCTATTCACAACAGCCAAGGTATGAAATCAACCTAGGTGTCCACTGATGGATGACTGGATAAAGAAAATTTTATATATGTGGAATATTACTCAGCCACAAGAGGATAAAATTTTGTCATTTGTAGCAAAATGGATGGAACTGGAGGACATTATGTGTAGTAGTTAATTTTCTAGAGTCAGTGGTGCAAGACACCGGACTCAACACAGGACAAGTCCAAATTACAACATTCACACACACAAGCCAAATGCAGGAAGAGTGCCGAATGTCTGCATATGCACTGGAGACCTAAATGATCCAATCAAGGGCTGGGAGCCCACGGCACTGTTTCATGTAGGTCCATACCTGCACTAAGGGCCTGAAGAAGTCTATACTGGAGCCAGGTTATGACACTCACAGTGGAGATAAAGACCAGAGCTCCCCCAAAGCAAACAGCAGCCATCTGTGATGACAGCAAGGCCCCGAGCTCCTTCCGTGAGAACAGCCAAGTTCCCTTCGAGAGAACCAGCCACAGCAGAACTTCTCCTGGGAAACATCTGGCCCCTATTTTCTGCTCCCATTCTCCTTTATGCTGTGTCACCAACAATCCTCAGGTGGATCCTCTATGCCCAGAACCCACCAACTCAGTCCAGCTGGGCATTCCTGCTCAAGCTGACCACAATAAATCCACCACATTATGTTAAGTGAACTAGATCAGTCATGGAAAAACAAATACCTTGTGTTCCCACTTATATAGAAGTTAAAAGCTGATCTCACAGAAAAAGAGAATAAAATAGTAATCAGTTACCAGAGTCTGAGAGGATATGTGCGTGTAGGGGATGGAGAGATGGAGAGAGGATGGCTAGTTACACAATGGCACAACTGGATAGTAGAATAGCTATTAATGTTCTATGGCACTGCATGATAACCATGGTTGTCAAAAATTAATTGAACATTTCAAAATAGCTAGAGAAGAGAATTTCGAATGTTCCTAATAAAAAGAAATCATATATATTTGAGGTGATGGATATACCAATTACTGTGATGTGATAATTACACACTGTACACATGTATTGAGATATCACACTGAGCCTTATAAATTTATACAATTGTTACGTACTAATTTAAAAATTTTAAAAATGATTCACTACTGGTTACTTGGATATTGAACTAATGTGAGATTGGGAGATAGTGTTTATTCTGAAGCCATTGACTCATACCCAGTTTCATATAAATAAAGAAAAACATGTGAGACTTATCAGGTGGACGAGACTGGACGTTTCTTCACGAAAAAGAAGTTAACTGATGACCGAACCTTCCTGGGATAGGGTAAATTTTCTTTCCCAATAGTGGTCCAAGGAAAGGAAGTATAGTTTTATATGTAAAATTGTACGATTTCTTCCTGTAGTGGGGAATGTGCTCGGAGGGGGATGGCAAAGAAATGAAGACGATAATCATGATTTGAAATGTGTCTTCTCTCCCAGGGGTAGTGCTTTTTGTGACGTTTTCCAACATTCTATGACAAAGCTGGTCTTTGAACTCTGTTCCCTGATCCCAGAGGGCTGGAGCCTTGCTAGCAGCCTCCACCTGCTATGTTTATTAACTGGGACAGTCTGAATTTTTATAGGGATTCCGATGTTAATGACTGGGTTTTGCTGGAAAGAGGCATGAGCCTTCTCAAACTCCCAGCCCCCACCTCATACGGCATCCTCACTTCTTTAGATTCAAGGGGATCTTTCACATATCTAACAAGCTCTTGCTTTGAACTTAAAAATAAACATTACGAAAGAAAAAAAATGTGTGGTCCAATCTTATTTGAAATGCCCCAATACGATTAGTATTAGACTGTGAAATATTTCTGCCTTATCTCTAGAAGCCAGCTGCTAGCAGCATTTTGAGGGATCAGGCTGGTTGTTGTGGTGTGATTTTTTTTTTTAAACAAAACATAAGCCCCAAATGATCTGTGTATATAGTCTCCATGAAGTTCCCTTTGTCAAAAACTCAATCCTTCTAAGTTTTATTCTCTTTCCATTTGGCCTGATCCCAATTGTAGAAGTCAGTGTGGGAATAAAATAGGTTCCAGTCTCAATCTAGCCATTGCCTACTTCTTTCTGTGTTTCTGCCTTTCCCCCCTTAAACTTTCCTGGCTACTTCTAAGTACATTCCAATTGAAGAAACAAATTATTGGGTCATACAGGCCACTATTGCTATTTATGAGCCAAAAAGTGCCGCTTGGCATTTTGAAAACTGATTTATTAATACATACAGGGTCTTGCATGTCAACAACTGCAAATTATGGATAACAGATTTGCATCTTCTGTAATTTCATGGTCTCATTCAATGGAACTTAATGAGCTAAAAAAAAAAAAAAAGACTAAATGGTCTTTTTTCCCTCCCTAAAGCTCTTTTTGAATAGCTGCCTGTTTCTATCAAAAAGGCAGAAAGAAGGAAAGAAAACCAAAAAAATATGTTTCTTAATTCACTTTTATGTTTAAAGCATTAAAAGATTTTTGAATGCAGAAATTACTACATGTATGATATGTGAGTCAGTTACTGAAAGAATAGGAAATGGCTAACAGGTTTGCATCAATCTCCAGATAAACTATATTCAAGTAAACAAATTCAGAATTCAGCCAAACAAGGAACTAATATTAAATTACTTCTGAACACACTACTCTGGAAGAATAGTGGGCTACTAATGAGGGCTACTAAAAAACCAAATGCAATGTACATTTATCTTTAGTGAATGAGTCCCAGACTTGGGGGGTGACATGGTACTGACGCTGAAAATTTACTTAGCAATTTGCTTCCAAGAGAGGAGAAGAAACACGGGAAGATCCCTACTTGGTAAACAAGCAAGACAGGTGACAAGTGCCATTGACTGAGCGTCTTGGGGCATTGCAGCAGAACAAGGGGAATTCAGAGGATTTCAATAAGAGATGGAAGTTTTCTGTATTTTAAATATGATTTGAATCCAAGTAGGTAGGAAAAGCAAGGGGAACAGCTCATAAGAGAGTTGCTGAGAACAGGGCTTGGAGAAGGAGTTCTGAATCGGGGCTTTTTGTAACATCCGTCGACATCCTAGGACAGAGCTTTTTTGTTAGTTTGGAGAATTCTTGTAGAGCGGTCATTTGAAAGAGTATCAAAACCATGAAGTAGACCCAAAATTCCCAAAGAAAAATATTTAAGACTGCTACACAGAAAACTAGACAATAAATACCTTGTCTGTGGATTGAAAGAGTCAATGTTATTATGGTATCTTGTTTTCTTGAAATCAATCTATACATGCAGTGCAATCCCAAGTAGAATCTCCACACATATTTTTTTTTTTTGTGGAAAATAACAAGATGATTCTAAAATTTATATGGAAACAGAAAGAGCTAAGAATAGCCATAGTTGACAAATAATATGTAATTAAACATCAAGATATATTATACAGCTATAGCACATGAAGTTGTGGGTTACTAATAAAAAGACAAACTGACCAATAAAAGAGAGAGTTCAGAAACAGATTTACACAGAAGTCTGATTTATGACAGTTATGATACTGGTGACGTGTGAACTGGGTACTCACTCTGGGGTCCAGAAGTTCTGTATTTTGCTATAGCAACTGAAACATTTACATATGTACATCAAAGATGTATGTACACATCACTGCATATTACATCCCATCTTAGTCCATCTTATGTTGCTGTACAACACTCTGGATAATTTATAAGGGACAGAAGTTTATTCGGCTCACAGTTCTGGAGGCCCAAGAACATGGGGTCTTGCTGTATCGTAACATGGCAGAGGACACTGTATGGTGAGAAAGAGCAAGCACACAATCTCAGGTCTCCTTTCTTTCCTTTCCTTTTCTTTTCTTGGTGGTGGGGGGCAGTGGACAGGGACTTGCTATGTAGTTCATATATAGCCCACGCTGGCCTTGCAGCGATCTTCCTTCCTCAGCCTCCAGAGTGCTGGGGTTACAGGTGTGTGCCAGCACAAAGCCCTCCAGTCATGGAGGCTTCACCATCATGATCTCATCTAACCCTAATTACTTCCTAATGGTTTCATCTCCAAGTACCACCTCCAAATTCATGAACATGAATTTCAGTCAGATTTCCCATCCTCTTAATACTATCATGATGTCAACCAAATTTCAACACATGATTTTTTTTTGTAGAGGAGAGAACAACATAATATCTACCAGAAACGTAAATATCTACCAATAATTGAATGGATAATAAATTACATTTCATTCATACAGTGAAACACTATAGAGCAGGAGTCAGTACATTTTTTTCTGTAAAAGGTCAGGTAGTAAATATTTTAGTCTTTGCAGAATGTACAATATCGATCACCACAATTCATCTCTGCTGTCATAGCGGGAAAGCAACCGAAGACAGTATGTAAATCAGTGAGCATGCCTCTGTCTCCAGAATTTAATTTATGGATACTGAAAATTGAGTTGCATATAATTATCACATCACAAGATATTCTTCTTCTTCTGATATTTTTCAACCATTAAAAACAGTAAAATCTCTTCCTACCTTCATTCTATATTAAACCATTTTGAAGGAGAGAAGAAAGATTGATAATCACTACCTGCTCCACAATAGGGATGAATCTCACAGATGTAATGGTGACTGGAAGAAAAATAAGGACAAAAAGATCATGCACTTTATGATTCCACTTACATAAAATCCAAAACGAAGCAAAATTAATTGATAGTGATAAAAATCAAAATAGCGATGACCTTTGGTGAGGGGATAAGTAGGCAGGCCTTGGGCTCTGGCTCATGTTCTATTTTGTGATCTGGGTGGTAGCGAATCAGGTGGGTTTACTTCATAAAAGTTCATCAAGGTGTCTTGCAAATTTGCCACACAGATGGTGCCCAAAATGATTTTTGACTTTACCATGGATCTATTGGAATATTAAATGCATTTTCAACTCACAATATTTCAACTTATCTTGTTTATCTGGACATAATCCTATTGTAAATTGAGGAGCATCTACATTTCAAGAGAATAACATTTTTGTTTGTTTGTTTAAAAGAATCTAGAGCCAATTTGATAGAGAGGATAGTGCGATGGTCAGGAGCCTGGATTCTACAGACAGATGATGGGATCTGTATCCTAAACTCTATGATTAACCATGGGACCTTCAGCAAGTTGCTTCACCTTGTGTTTTCTAGTTTTCCTCCACTGCAAAATAGGGGATAACGATAATATTAATCTCATGGTATTGCTGTAGGAATTATGAGCTGCTCTACACAAAGTCGCATGGAACAATGCTAGCATGCTCGAAGTACTTAATAAATGTTAGCTATTATTATTGTAGTTAACAATTATTTTGCTTTGGGTCTTACACTGCAGCCTGTTATGACAATGTTTGTATATTCTTGATTCTGTCATATATTGTGTTTACTTTCAGATTAAGCCTTAGGCCGGGAGCACAATAAGTCTTTCTAACTCACACTTGGCACATCCAGCTCACCTGGAATCTGATTCTGAAGAAGAATTTGGCAATAAAGGCTGAAGTCATAAATAATACAAATATTCTTCTTATTTAGAAAGTACACATTGCCTGTAAAGAGTTGCAGAATTAGTAGGTGCTAGTTGGAAGCTCTGCTATCTGCAATGCAAATCAATATATATTTCATTTCTGAACTAATCATTTTTATAAAAAGCAGAAAGGGCTTGTCAGGATAGGTACATGGATAATACTTCTCATGTTCCCTATTGTCTGGATCCAGGTTCTGCATCTGGAGAATGCACAGAGCAAGATCTCTAGACCTTCAGGAACTTTATAAGGTAAAACCCTGCTCACCCATCTTAAATCTTTTCCTGGAAAAAGGCCAAAAATAAATACAGAAATAAACATACAAGCCCCATACTTTATGTTCTAAAAATGACCTTTATGCCCTACTAGGGAGAAAAATGTGTAAGGATTTTTAGAAGATGAAGCAAATGGCTTGTTTACTTGATTGCATGTATTCATTCATCTATTCGATCATTCAACAATTTTTTTCTGAATGGTGTTTTCAGAAAAGCTGTATTTGCTCGGTAAAAGGCCAGAGAGTTTCCACAATAAAGGAATTCTTTTAACTTCACCCTTTAAGGTGACATTCTTTTAAAATTTTGGCCATGGAATGTCCCAATCCTTTCTTCTTTTTCTTTTGTAACGTTCATTTATATCACAGGACCCACTTTGGGAAATACTGAGTTAAGTGATTTTTCATGGCTGAACACCATGGTTTTCCCTTTTTTTTTGCCATCATAAATAACTCTGCAGTGGTTACTCTTGTACCTACAGCTTTGTGCAGATGTTGGATTGTCTCATTAGGATAAAGTCCTAGGATTGAAATTGTTGAGTTGAAGATTCCGTTTCTTTTTATGTGCACAAAAGACCATGCATCACTTTTACAAATCTTAGGTAATCATAGACTCATAAAATATCAGAGTGGGAAGGGATCTTGGAGAACATCAGCTCAAGCTCACTAGTCACAGTGGGCAGCCTAGGGCTTGAAGCTGGTGGAATCTTAATGTGGGTCTCACAGCTCCACATGAATTCCCGGGGCCACTGTCCAGCAGAAGAAAGATATATTATAGGGAATTCAGTGAGGCATCTCTAGTATCAGCATTTGCATCTTCTGGTTCAGACTACTTCCTCCCTACTCTTCCTCCTGGGCTTTCTGTTTCAAGCCAGTGTGTCGTATTTATGAACCAAAGGTTCTTTACTCTGAATACAATGTCAGGGAAAACAGGATCTGCTTTAGTACCCATTGCTCCTATTATTAAAGGGTAGCCTAAAAACCAGGAAGTTTGCAAAAGGGACAGGCTTTCTGTGAGTATATATGGGCTTGTACACACATACACAGTCATGTAACAATTGTCCTGGGAAGATGGGGATCAGATGCATATGCAACATGGTCTGATGTTGATTTCTCCACGGTACAGCCATGACCCTGTGGCTTACGTGTTACTTTTTTTTTAAATATATTCTTAAGAGAGGACCAGGCTGAGAATTGTGTGAATTATTTCCTAGTCTTGCCTGTTGTTTCTAGCAGAATTAGCTACCATGCGGTGAATGCATGTTTTTGAAAGCTTCTTGGTAGGTAGGAATACACAATTCAGGGTGCTGATTTGAGCAGCCTCTTAGGTAGTGGAGCAAGATGGAGATCCATTAAACCCACAGCAGATTTAGAGTCTGGGGTACTGGTCAGCCCAGACTCCAGACAGGGACAAAGGTGCATTTCCTGGCATCTCCCTGGGTGTTCCTCTTGGTTGTGTATTTGATTTGAACGGAATCCAGGTTTCCTCAAAATGAAAAAGGAGATGGAATTCCCAAGTGGCCTCTAACTTCAATTAGGGGAAAATAACATCTTTTCCCTATCATACAGACATGCTTCACCACATTAGAGCAAAGGCCCCAGAAATTCTGTTCTTACTTTTGGCTTAGAAAATTTCTTGATGTTTCATAGAAAACCTACCCACATCCTACCACACCCATCTTGTTCTGTCTGCTTGGAAAATTTTCTAACTCACCACTGAGGCATTATTAATGGTATGGGAAAGGTTTGACAAAGAAATCCTTGTCATTTGGCTGGCCAGCGGTGCCCAACTCGATCTACCCAGCCTCTAGCCATCCAGGACAATGTGACTTGGGGGATTCCACTGAGCCCGTAGTTTGGAGGTCACTTCAGGAAGGACATCAGTGATACACTTTTGTTCAGGATGTGGGAGCTTTCTTTGGCCACCATAGGGCTAAACAAAGCCCTGATGTTGGCTCACAGGACAGGAATTGGGTACACATTTATTTCCATGGCGTCTATAACAGCAGCACTGGAAGTATATAGGAGGTCCAATAAGTGTTTGCTGAGTGAATTAGTAAATGACTAGGGCCTCATTTTCTTCAAGGTATATTGGCTTTCTTGGTTCATTGGTGTGGCTACACTCACATGTATTTACCTTAACTTCTAGCCACACAAACATTGGAGAAGTTTACCTCCAATTTCTAACTTCTCCAAGTTAGAAAAATCCCCTTTCTTTTTCATTGATTTACCTGCCTATTGAGTACAGTGAGGGTCTAGGGCTCATTAAAAATGACAGTTCAGTCGAGTATAGTGGCACATGCCTGTAATCCCATTTATTTGGGAGGTGGAGGCAGGAGGATTGCAACTTCTAGCCAGCCCTGGAAACTCGGTGAGACCTGGTCTCAAAAATAAAAAATATAAAAAGGGCCGGGGATGTAACTTGTTGCTCTTTGGGTTCAATCCCAGTATGACTTCCCCTACTCTGATTTGATTTCAGGCAGAAATATAGTTCAGGTTTATTTATAGTGAGGTCCTTCTGGAAGCAGAGTGAGACAGAAATAAGATGAGAAGACCAAGGCCACATGACTGGGTCAGTGCTGGGGCTGGCTCCCAGTTGCACAGGACTGCTGGGGATGGATATGCAGTTTTGAGTGTGTGGAGGGGGTGCGTAGGGTTAAAATCTACTTACATGATTCTCAGCACCTCGTGCACTCTGCCCAGGACCATATCCACGTGGAGGAAGGAGCACCTTCTTTCTAGCACAAGGACAGTGGACATTCACCAAGACACATGTCACCTAGGGAGAGGAGAATGTGTCTTTTTCTAATACAGTGTTCCTATTGGGCAATGTGGCCTACAACCTCAGTTCCATATTGATACTTTAAATGTTCTGAATGTGTGAACCATAAGTGTGAGAGTGTACGTGCGTGTGTGCATGTGTGTGCATGCACACACTTTCAGTGTGGCTTTGAGGGCTAAAGCAAGTGAATGGTCCTAAAACCAGTGCAAGTATATCTATCCAAAAATGTCTTCTTTTCTCCTAGCAATAGTTAAATAGAGAGACTAACTTTGGGCCCTCTATTTTCTGGCCTAGTGTGGTAGATATGTAACCCCTGCTCGCCCAACGAAGCCCTCCCATACACACCTCTTCCTGCCTGACTTTGCATAGGAAGGAGGGAGGCAAAATGATGAGACCTGGTATGCTACGGACAGGTGAGAGGAGTGGGGAAACTAGAGAAAGTCTGGATGACTCCCTCTGCCCATTTAGATTAGCCCCATCATGTCCCATGACTTCTGGACCTTCCTCTCCCAGCTTCTAGGAAGTCTTTTATTGCTCCTTATAAATTGACTACTGAAGCTCTAGTGCTTCCAAGTACTAGGTTTAGCCCATAAACTTAAACCCAAGGAGCCCTCCCACTGGTAGTTCCTCTCGCTATCTCTAATCCCCAGCCTTACCATCCCTACAGGAAGATGGGTCTGGAAAAACCCACGTCTGGTTGACAGACTTTCTGGGCTTCTCTGCACCCAGCATCCCAGGAACTGTGCCAACGGGATGCTTAGAGTCTTCCTGGATCTGCTCTCCTCTTATTTTATAAGCTGTAAATCATCAAAGACTCAGCACTCATTCCTTTTAGACATCATGACTCACCCTTGGTACCCCATCCAGATCCTCTCTTCCTCCTTAACTCTTCCCTAATTTATAGACTTTTATGTAAGAAGAGCTACAAACAAACTGACATTTCTGAATAATGTTACATTCCTTAAATCAAACTCTGGGCTCACAGTGGGATCTTAAGAGCGAATGATGGTTCTCCCCTTGTGGAGGCTTGAGAATAGCTTTGGAGGAGATTACACTTGTAATACGGAATCAAGTTTGATCCTCATTTTCCCTCCTGTGCCTCCTCACATGATTTAAAAGCAACATCAGTTTCTTCTTGGGTTTGAACAAAAATCTCTTAACATAATCATTTTCAGTTACGTGTGAAACTGAAGGGTGGATGATGCAAACAAAAATAGTCTGCAGGACTAAGAAGAGTTCATGACTCTTGGCCTAAAATCTAAGTAGACACTGCCCCGAGACACTTGAGTGGGCACGTGCATGCTCATGTGCACATATGTGTGTGTTTGCAGAAGCAAATTCAGAAACATTTTTCTTTCTTCATAATGCCCAGTGGAGGGGAAAAAATAAATCAAGAGCTCTGTGTGTTGAAAGGGAACACTTTAGAACCGAGATGTCAAAGAAGACTAATTTGAGGGAAATACCTAAGTATAAAGTATTTTATGTGCCTTGTAATTAAAGAGAGGTAAAATAATGTTTAATAAAAATAATAAAACCATGTAAAATTTAGCTTTATGTTAGAGTTATATAAAGAAAGAGGAGGAAGGCTAGTGTGATAGTTTGCATCTGGAACCTCTCCAGACCCATGTGTTGAAGGCTTGGTCTCCAGGCCACGGTGCAGTTGAAAGGTGGCAGAAACTTTTAAGAGGTGGGAACCAGTGGGAGACCTTAGATCATTGAAGATGTGCCCTTGAAGGAGACTGTGGGACCCTGATCTCTTCCTTGGGCTCCCCACCATGGTGTGTGGCTGCTACACAGGCCCCAAAGCAATGGGACCAATTAGTGTGGACTGAAACCTCTAAAACTATGACCCAGAATAAACCTTTTCACTTTATAAGTTGGTTATCTGAAGCTCAGTCATTTGCTATAGTAACACAGGATGAAGAGAATGTATCAGTCACTTTCTTGTCACTGGGACACAATACCTCACACCCGCAGATTAAGGAAGAGAGGTTTATTTTGGTTCACAGTGGGTTCAGCCTATTGTTGGCTGGACTCAAGGCAGAAATGGCATGGCTGAAGGGCATGGCGAAACTTGCTGGCAGCTAGGAAGTAGAGAGAGACAAGAATACATTTGTGTTAGTCATCAAGAGAGTCCATCACACAAAAGAAAAAATCTAGGAGGAAAAGAGTCTTGACGACCATCTCATATATTTTGGTCATCTCTGGTACAAAACCAAACACCTTTGTCCACATCTTTGGTGGTAGCTCCTGTGTATCCTAAACCTTTCTTTCTTTATCTCCTGACTCTATGGTTGAGGGCCTTCTCTGCCTTCTGGGGTCCTCAAGACTGTGCTAAAGCTTGCTGGAAGCAGCAGAGACTTAACTGTAAGGACAGTCTGACAGGCACTGATGAATAGGATTTGGTGGACAAATTCCCCAGTTGCCCTCCACTTGACAACAATGCCGGGGTGTGTTCTGTGTCTGCCAAAGCTTCCCAGCAGGACTAAGCCCCAGCTTCCCACACAGTCACACACTCCATCACGGAAACATTATCGGCTTTTCTCCTGCTCTCACTTCCCACACTATGAGAATCACTTCCTAAGCAAACAACTCATACCCGAATCGCTGTCTCAGGACCCACTTGTGAGGAAACCCAAACTAAGATACTTTGCCTCTTTAATTTTTTTAATGCTCCTTGTATCCTGGCATGAATTCTCAAGCAGAGCTATTGGGGAGGAGAGCTGTCTCTTCCCCACAAATCATTAGGTTCATGGCTGAGAGCCCTTACCGGGAGAATAAGTAGCATGTAAATTTAACATGAGTTTTAGCTGGCATGGGAAACGGCCTAAGTGAAAACCCAAAGAAACAATTGAATTCATGTGCATTTTATGCTAAGTTTAAGAAGAGTAGACGGGGGTTGAGAAATGTGTGTGTGATCTGATGGTAAAAAACTTGGGGAACTCAGCACAGCTTGTATGCACAGATTCTCTTCTATGTCGCCAAATATTCAGATTTAAGGGTGCTCTTTTCCTTTGGGTGGAGGGATAGCACCTCTGGAATGAGGGTCTTGTGACCTGCTTCTGAAGAAGGTCAGAAAATCCTTCCGAGGTTTTATGACCTGCTTCATGGGAGAAGGACTGGAGAGGGTGAGGGGGACCTTCCTGCTTCTGTTATTTCCTAAAATGTCACAGTGCTATATTTAGGAGTTAGTATGTCCTGACTTCATCCCAGTTAAGATCTCTGCCAGCAAAGAAGTTAGAGAATAGCAGAAATATTCTCTACCATGAGTTGGAGATGGCAGAAGAGCAGAAGAAAATCTAACAACCCCACGAAACTCCCCACCTGCCCTGCGTATTTTTTTCTCAACTTGTAATACAGGTACTCATTCATTCACTTAACCAAAATTGCACATCTGAGAGCAGTAGGATTTCTTTATTAAAGCTATTTATTTACATCTCATTAATGCTCGATCAGAGGTTTAGTATTATTTGAACTTTAATACTGCCTCGGGCAATGTCCCGAGTTCCCTGGCCTGTGGGTGCCCGTTGCCCTCCCTCCCTTGTCAGTCCCTTGAACTCATCCAGCTCTGTAGACAATTGGCTCAGGTTTCACACGGGTGGCAGATGACACCCGTCCCTGATGGGCCTGCCTTTGTGTTTGAACTTGGCTTTGCCATTGACAGTGTGTTTCCACCCACATGATCTTGTAGAGCTGAGCAAGAACCTGCAAAGTAGTCGGGCACATTGCTCTCTTCTCTATTCTAAGGAAATGGAAGTCTGGAGAAGGTAAATAATTTAACCAAAGCCACAAAATGAGGTAGAGTCCAGGACTCATTCATTCACCAGAACGATACCAGTCATGTCAACTCAGCTGGAAAATCTTTTTCAGGCTACAAAAGGCTCTATCTCCATGGCCTTCCCAATGCTTTATTTTTGTCTTTGGTTATGTGGTTGACAATTTGTATTTAGCAAACTCACACAGGAAGTCTTAGGTTTTTACATCCCTACTGTCAGCAGCAGAATTCCAGAGATGGAGAACATGGTGGTGGTGGGGCGACTAGGGGAACTGGAGCCATTTGGCTCTCCTGACAGGCTGAAAACAAGACTCAGCCCTCCTCCTGCTCCATCCAGGGGCCCACTGACGCCTCCATTCTTCTGAGCCTCCTGGTTTTGTGGAAGCCCTGCTCTTTGCCACTCAGAAGAATACCTCTTCCTGGAAATTTGCTCTCACTACCCCTCCCCGCACGCCCCCATGCAGGTTTCCACCAAGGAGCTTTTATGGCCCCAGTGCGGCAGCTGGGAGCCATAAGGCATGAATGAATGTGTGTCCATATTCTGGAGCCGAGTTTTGTCAGGAATGTACTAAACACTTCATAAATTAAGTCCTTGGCTGTCAAGCTACCTCTGCTATCAGATTAGTCATCACTAGCCATTCCCTGTACAAAACCCATGGGATGGATACACTGGATGGTGCCAGGGATTTTCTTTTTTCTTTTATTAATGGAAAATGTGTGTGGAGGAATAAGTCACCATTCCACACTGCACAATACAGATGTGTGATAGACATTCCTCCTGATTTCTCAGCTCTGTGTGTGGAATGGCTTCTTCCAGGGTGCGAGAGGCTGGCAAAACCTCTGCATGCTGTGGGTTCTTCTCCGGCTGTGTGGCAGGTGCTACTGTCCATGTTGTGTATGTTTAGAAGAATTCAGTCCCTACAAGTCTTATGACAGGTGAACAACTACCACCTCCCTGCTGGATGCCTCAGGAAGCTTCAAGTATGAGTTACTTATCCAGGGTCACTTCACGAGGTCATGGTGGCACTGGGTTCCATGGAGCCTGCCAATGTCCTCACCCACCCGCTGTAGGGCCTCTGCTCCAGCTTCGTTAGGCTCATTATGAGGCAGGAGATATTAGGGAGGGTGTTAACCTCAGTCCTAACAGTCAACTTGTTTATCTACTAATGCAAGACTGCTAAGCTGGAGGTTCTCGATTTCTTTTAATAGCACTTTCTTTTACTATATTAAAATACACATTCATATATGCAGTACAAGCCGAGTACTCCTGATCTAAAACTCCAAAATCTGAAATGTTCCCAAATCCAAAACTCTTTAAACACTGAGACAATGCTTGACAATTTTAGAATTTTGGAACATTTTCGATTTGGGATCTTTGGATTACCGATGGCAATCCAGTAAAGTCTATGCAAATATTGAAAATTCTGTAACATTTCTAGTTCCAAGCATTTCGAGTAAGGCAGATTCAACCTATAGTTACATATTTCAAAATGTAAAATGTGTCCATACATGCACATGTATTCTAATAAAGAAAGTAACTCAAAGCAGAGTTCCCTAATTGAACAGAAGTAGGGTGGGCAGCTTGCCAACATACCACACCTTTCAAGGTGACCTACTTCCTAGGTGCCCCCCAGGGGAGGCCACTTTGAAACATGTAGACATCTTCAGACTGGCACTTTCTCATGCATATTTAGGAGATGCTTATCTCATACAGGAAGGGGCAAGGAGGACCATGCACAATCGTTAGTTAAATGACAATTAAGATGAAGATAAAATGGGCTGCTCTTTGGATTGTAGGATGTTCCTCTATCTTGTGTGAATGACTTGTGGCATAAGGAATAGTAAGAAGAAAAAAAATGTTAATAACTCAGGTGTCCTGTGTTCCTTTGAAGAGATTTACTAAGAAATGCACAGTTATAGGTATGCTCAGCTTATTGACAGCTGTTCTTAGAAGTAATAGCATCAAATTCCCCAGGATCCTTTTGCCGGAAATGAGAGGAACATAAATGAGCTTAGACAGAAAAGGAAACATACTGACTTCACAAGAGGAAGCATCAATTGATGTGTCCTGAACACAGTAAGGACCACAAGCTCTCACTTTGTATTTCTGCAGATGGACAGCATGCACATTCACACTGAATTAGCTATTTACCATCAGATCCAATTGCTTATATGCCCAATGTCAAGATTCCAAAGCCAAGAATTACTCTCTTGCAAGTTCTGAAAGAGAAGTCTTGGTGAGTACCTGATTGGCTTGTACTGAGTCACACATCTAGAGCCCAGTGGCTCTCTGGTCGACCAGCCTAAGCCACACATTTGCCCCTGCAGGAGTGAGTACTATGATTTCCACCCTACTAGGAGCATGGGTGGCAGGATGGAGATTGTTTCCCGAAGGAAAGGAAGCCACATCATACATTCCTTATGAATTATTTGGAAATACTTCAGGGATCGGCTGACTAAGAGCCTGAGTTCTTTCATTCACTCACTCACTTATTCATCCATAGAATTTCTGTGACTATCTACTAGATTCCAGGCTATCTTCTGGGTGCTCTAAGACCCAGAGTACATGCTTTGGTATCCATATTAGTTTTCTAGGGATGCTGTAGCCAAGTACCACAAACTAGGTGTCTTGCACAACAGAAACTTGCTGTCTCTCAGTTCTGGAAGCCCGAAGTTTCATTTTCTGTTTTTTTTTTTTTTTTTTTTTTTTGTCAAGAACCAATAACCTAAAGTGTAAAGTGCTCTAAATACCATGTTTTCTCTAATTATTGATTTCTTAATCAGTGATATGCTGTAGGAGGTTAGAACCAGATCATACATGCTGATTGTGTACGTATCTTTCAAACTCTAAGCTCAGTGAAGTTCTGTTGGCATCTTATGGTAGGCAGAATCACTCAATGCTGCAAATCAGGGTTTCTACCATCCCATTATCACTCCCAAGGCTGAATGGTAAGCAGAACCTCATAATTTAGTATCAATTTCTGTTTTATCCAGGATACCTCGGTTGTAAGAAACATGAACATTAGTTCATGTGTAACGACATTTTATTAGGAGGGGGACGATGTCAGAAACTCCCCTAACCTCAGCATGAGTAGCACATGTTACTTTGGAGGGGCGGTGCTGGGGATCAAACTCAGGGGCTTGTGCTTGTTGGGCAAGTGCTCTACCACTGAGCTAAATCCCCAATTCCTCATGTTACTCTTTCGCAGGAAGCTTGATCCCTTCATTACACATGACGTGCTTGTTCTTATCGTTCAGCTCTCATCTTCAGTATCACCTTTTTAGAGTGGCCTTTCCAGACTACTGTCTGAAACACACCTCTTATTTCATTCTTTACCTATTCCCCATATTGTTTTATTTGTAAAACTTGCCAAACAAATTTTATTTATTTTACTTGATGCTTTTACCCATCTTCCTGCTCAGAATGGAAAAAGATCATAATATGGTTGTTTCCTATATGCCCCTTTGATACAAGAGATACAGGAAGAATTCTTTATCTTAACTTTTTATGCTCAAAATCAAGACATAAATGTTCCCTTGTGGAAAGAGATTCTCCTGTACCAGAGAGATTGACTCTTATTATCGAGGACAGGGACAGACTTCACTAAAATAGCCCTTATCTTTCATTAGACATAGATTTTCTAGCCACTTCTCTACAATTTATCATCCCTTGAAGCCCAAACCCTCTTTCTTTTGTTAAAAGAGTATACAAACCCCTGAGCCTAACAGCTACTTTTTTCAGTGAGGTCTTCTGCTTGTAAATATTGATATAATTTGTGTCCCTTTTCTCACGTGTATCGTTTTGTTAGTTTAATTCTCTGGTCCCTAAGAATTGACAATAAGAGGGTAGAGGGAAGATTAAACTCAAACAAGCTTTTATTACATGCTTACACACCAAGAACTTTGCAAAATTAGAGCTGAGTGTTATTAGATAGTTAAACTCACTGAAAAGACACAATTTAGGGGGCGGTGGTGGAGCAATTAATTGGTGACATTAGCAAGGAGGAAAAGGATTCTGTAATTCACCGACCAAGTTCAGCAGTGGATACAATGATCACTCTTTTACCCACTCTTTTTGAAGTGCTTTACTCATAGAATTCATACCTTCTCTGCTCCCTAATTCTAGTGTATATTTTATGATTCAAGATGAAGAGCCAGTTGAGGGGACGCAGAGATTGAAACTGTGAGTGGTGGAGGCCTCCTCTGAAGGTATGTTTCACTACCACATGTCCCTAGATGAGCTTTCTAGGATAGCAGATGGTTTCTGGACTAGTCGGGAAGTTTCTGTGGATGACACTGGGAATGGTGTTTTCTTGCCTGTATTTTTCCCCCAGGAAATTATTCCCTCCAAACTCCATATAGTTTAACGGAGTTTGTTTCAAAGTCTATTAAGAATTCTCAGGAGGTTATCTTGGTCTCCTGCCGAACTTATCAGCTCTTGTTTCTCCAGGAGGTTCTGTAACATCTCAAGGCATATTGTCAGGAAGTCTAGGTGCGACTTGACTGAGTTAGCCTAGCTCACTCCACCTCTCCTGCTACTGTCCTGGCCTTACTCGGTTTCTTTGAGGGGATACTGGGCTTTGACTACATTACTAAAGCCAACAACTTACTACTGGGTCCTGATCTTAGTGCTGCTTAACCTCTGAACTTCATTTTCCTCAAAAGTGGAGGTGTTGCAATAGTTCTTTTCACTTTACAGACCTTTCTTTTGTTTTAAAAATATATTGATCCGTGCTTTGTCAAGCACATTGTAAGCGGTAACTAGAATCCTAACAATCCTAAAAACAGGATTCTAATATTATTGAGATGAAAGATCATTCCACTGATCCAGAACAGATAATGCTTTCTCTGAAATGTTTAGAATTCAGATCCAGATTCCTCTGAGCTGTTTTATTGATGTTCAAGAGAACAGGAGTAAGATGTTCCACGCAGGGAAAATAAACCCAAATGAACCCCCACAAGAGCATCAGTGTCGACCCTTAGTGGTAAACTTACTGAGGCCTCTTTTCTGTGGCCACACACAGAACAGGAGATTTTCACATTTGTTCAGAGCTTGGCGTGCCGGTTGTTGCCCTTCTCATCTCCTGCAGGAAGACACATCAGGATGCAGAGGAGTGAGAGCAATATCGATACTGGGAAAACTTTAGAATTTGTTTTTATTTTCAAAAGAGTACAGTTTCAATTTAGGTATTTAAATTATTTATTTTGTAATAAATTACCCATGTGAGATTGTCTTATGGTTAAAATTTGGAGTTGGTAAGTACTTCATTGCTTTAATCAGGTCTAAGGAAAATGGCATTATTTGTAAGAGATCTTTAGGGAGCTCCATGAAAGCCAGGAATTCCCCCACCTAGAAGCCCCAAATCCCTTCTTTTTGTTTTAAGCTTAAAATGGTATAGACATTTGCAGGAAAGCTTTAAACTTACTCTTTTCTCTCTGAGGTTTTGATAATTTTAGTCTATGAAACAAACTGATGATGTACAGGCAATTAGAAAAAGAATACATCAATTTTATGACATGCATAAGGTGTGGGAGTATTAGACAGAAAGAGGGGTGAGATAGCTAACCCTTATTTGGAGCCTAAAAGAATAGAGACCAGGACTTGGCGAGGAAAGGAGGTTGGCTCTGGGAGGCTGGGGAGAGGAAACGCACACAGGTTATGCAAGAGGCCTCTTAGTCTATAGACGTAGTCTTTGAGGTAAGAGCCATCAGTGGTCATCTGTCTGGGTCAGTCATTCCCAGGTCTGCAGTTTCTTTGAATAACCAGCCAGAAATACATCAAAGAAACTCCTCATTTGGCTTGGCATGTTTATTTGGCTTTTTTCCAAGCCCAAATTCTAATCACTTTTGGGTTACTTACCTCTGGGTTCTCCCATATGGATGTATGATGCACTAGTTGGTAAATGTCAGTTAGCTTTTCTCTTGATAATCCATCTTTTCCAGTCCAATTTACAGGGCTCTGCCTGAAGACGATAAGACGGACTGAGGAACAAGGTGATTTCCTTTATTTCTCTGATTGGTCCTACATTAGAATAAGGGACAAACATTCTGAAAGCTGTCAAGTACCAATCGAGTCCTGGCCATCTGGGCCCGGTTTGCAGGGTCGTTGCTCGGCTCCTGGACTTCTGGGAGAGACAACCATCTGCGTCTGGCTTCCTGTGCCAGCCATTACAGAGGAGCGGTCGGCTCCTGGGCAGGTGGCTGCAGAAACTCTGGCCATTGTGTGTTTGTGTATTTGGTCTCCCATGATTAGAACTGATTTGGAAATTGTTTAAGTCTTATGTCATCAAGCATAATAGGTACCTTTTTTTTTTCATGCCAGGCATATTATTGCATTTAATTGTTTCAGATCCTCAGCGGGTAATATTTATCTTACCTTTAGATGAGAAAATAGAGGCAAAGAGAACAGGCCTGTGACCTGCTTCAAGGCACTCAAAAAGTCTTTCCTGAACTTGTCCTTTTCCAAATCCCTTCAGTTTACAATACCCAACATGGCAATATGCCATATTTGGGGGTAATAGTTCCCGAATACCATCACCTGGAAATTACCACTTTACTTTCTGCCTCTAGGGATTCTCCTGTTCTGGCTATTTCACATAAATGGAATCATATCAGGCCTTTCGTGTCTTACTTATTTTACTCACTATAAGATTTTGATGTGTATCCACGTTTTAGCATGTGTAATTATCGCCCATTTTTTTCAGCACTGGCGATTGAACCCAGAACCTTAGCACTGAGCTAAATGCCCAGCCCTAGGGTCTCACCAAGTTGCCAGGTTGCCCAGCCTGGGCTTGAACGTGGGTTTCTTCGTGCCTCACCTTCCCAGAGTTATGGGCATGCACAGTGTGTGGTATTTCATTTCTTTTTGAGGTTGAAAAATACTCTACAGTGTATCACATTTTATTTGTGCATTCATCCACGGATAGACACTTGGATTGCTTCAGCCTTTTAGCTGTTGCGAATAATGATGTGAATAATGACAAATTCAGTGTTGTGAGGAATAATGCTATGAACATGGCTGTGCAAATTTTTGTTGGAACCTTCAGGCAGTTTTGCTCCACACTACTGAATAACTCACCGTGTAAGCATTCCCCTGTTCTTATACCAAAGCTAGATGCCAACCTGGTGCAGTCCACCCACTAGAACACAAGAGAAACCTGAGAGCTGAGGAAAAAACTCAGAGTGACCTTCAAGCAGGTACCCTCCTGAGATTGGAAGTCATATTGTTACCCACCTGAGGGCAGAAACCACCTCCTGCACATCAACCTTCGACTCACCTTTCTCGGCACACACTCTCTTGCCGAGCTTCTTCCTCAGCTCCTTCCCCTTTTATGACTAGCTCAAATATAATTCCTGCAACTTATGTTCTAGGCCTGTGATGGTGAGCCTTTTAGAAATTGAGTGCCCAAACTGCAACCCCAAACCCATGTATTTATCACAAAGTGCCAACACCGCCCCATGTGTGTGGTCATCGCATGCTCGGCGGCTGGGACAATGCCCTTGCGCTGAGAGAGAGGGCTCTGTGTACCTTCTGCGGCGTGCATACTGTAGGTTCACATCATGGGTCTAGGCGGTATTCTTTGGGGCATAAGATACCAAAGGAAAAGGTGGTATAAATCCTAAGGAAATTCAAGGGTTCTGTATGGGCTTCAAAATATCTTTTCCTCACCTATCCTAGGTTCACGGCTGAGGTCCCTGTAACAAAAACCAGGTTAACAAGAAACAAGCGTACTTTGCCATTGTTGTTGTTCTTAGTGGTGGTGGGGATCAAACTCAGGTCCTTGCACACACTACAAAAGTGCTGTACCACCCTCAATTCCTACAGATTTATTTAAAATTTTACATGAGACAAGCATCTTCACAAGGAAATAAAGACCAATGAAATGGGTAAGCCTGCATATATTTTAACACTAGTTTTGATGAAGAAGTAGATAGATGTAGAGAAGTATGATTATAAAAGGATGCATCACAATAAGAAATTGAAGGACACACCACAAGGCCTGTTTGTCTACATTCTTCTCTCTGTCCCTGCATCTTCAGAGATAAGGCTGTCTCTTTTGTTCCGGATACAGGAAAGCACCTTTTGGAGCAGGACCATGACCTGCTTCAGGGAAAGGAAAAGATCCTCCCTGGGTTTTATAACCTGCTTCAGGGGAGAAAGACAGGACGAAATCAGAGAATGACCTTCCTTCTTCTGTCTAGACAACTTCAGCTTCAAATATTTTGTGAATAGTGTGTCCCGAAGCCCATCAGTCCCTCAGCACAGGAGCTGTTGTAGTCAGCAAGTTTCACATAACTATAAGCAAAGAGTTGAGAGCCACCAGGGCCATAGTTGCCATATCCTCCACTTCTCTCTTCCTCCCTCTGGTCTTCCTCCATCTTTCAACAAATGCATAGTTATCTTTGTCTTTCTCTTCACCTGTCTCTGCTCATGGCACATGGCCCATGGTGGCCCTTCTCTATGTCAAAATCCTGCAATTTCGGTCTTGCTGTTTTTCTGGTGACATCTCTTTTCTCTTCCTCCGTTAATTCAACCCATGCAAGTCTGACATCCGTTCGCGTGGCTCCTCCCATAGGACACACCTATCCTCCCAGTCTGTGACCCCTCAAGCCAGGGTCATGTGGCTCCCTGCCCAGTGTCAGGTGGGACAGATTTCAGAGGCAGAGTGAGCTTTCCAGATGTGTCTACCCCAATCCCCAAGCGTATGCAGTCTCTCTTGCTTTTGTAATTTAGACGTATAGCACTTTGTAATTTAGATACACAGGCAAGCAAACAACATTAAAATGTTATAGTTTTTCCAGGACAATGACATACTGACATTATAGAATGGACTGTTTGGGCTATGGCTGACATTTCCATCACAGTAACTGGCATATATCTGTTCAGTGCTTGATTTGGTTCCATAATATGGCATTAGAGGTTGTGCTACCTAAAGTTTGTTAAATGAGTTAACAGAAAGCCACCAGCCACTCTCTACTGTGTGAGTGTGTGTGTGTGTGTGTGTGTGTATGTGTATGTGTGTGGCCTGGGTATCAAACCTGGGACTTCACACATGCTAGGCAAGTACTCTACCACCAAACTACACTCCCCGCCCTCTCTGAATTCCTAAGTAGAAAAACTATGCCCTAACAGTACATAAAAACTAAATCTTATTTATCAATGTATTTTGTAACAAGAGCTGAGTTTGAGCCAATTACACAAAGCCAACTGATGAGACCATGTTCAACTCAGAAAAGTGCCAATCGTGGCCCTTCAGATGATTCCTCTGCTTTGCTTCTGTGCTGACCTAAGGAAAGCTTGCTGCTCACACTGCTGCGTGGGGCTCTGTGAACCTCTCTTCTGATTCTGAGTCCCACTTCAATCATGAATCGTTCTTTGCTCAGATAAACTCTGTTAAATGTAATTCTGCTAAAGATTTCTCTTCAGAATTTCTTCTAAATGCAAGAACACTGGTTGAAAGGTAATGCCAGAGAATTCCTCTCTAGTGGAATTCTAATGATTTGAGAGCAGTGTCTCACGAAAATCGCCTTCTACTTTCTGAGCAAGCTGCTCCAAAGCAGAGAGAAGGGGGTGTTATCTCTCTGTTCCAGGGGTGAGAGACACTTGGGTACAGACAGTGTGCAGAGAACAGAGCCCTGCAGAGTGCACCCAGGATGTCCAAGGGTAGCAGAGGGCACCCTGGGCTCGGGCATGTGTGCTGAGTGTCCGCAGGGAGAGCACCTGCTTGTCTCATCATCATCCCATTTCCTGCTGGAGTCCTTACATTGCAGCCACCTCTACAACCTTGCTTTGGCTCCTTTCAGGTCAAGCAGGTTAAGAAAACTGAAACATGGGCCATCCGATGTTCATCCAACCTGTGTTTTATGTGGTAGATGCTCAATATGTCTAAGGTGCTTGAACGTCGTTGTACGGGTGAAGGACATTATTGGCAGTAGGTTTGGTCAGGGATCAAACCAGCCAGAGAGGCCCTTTGTCCAAATGATAATCATATACTCCTGTTCCTGCTCCTTTTACTGTTAATTCAATGTTTGTCTGGTGGTCAGACTTTGAGGCTGCCTGGAGGATGAAACAGGCCAACATTTCAGGAACAGAGATTAGGGCAACAGTGATAAATATGGTAAAGATGCTTTTCAAGGAACATTGCATTCAAAGATGTGGGTACAGTTAACTGGAAGCCAAATGGGTGCTGCTGTGAATATATACAGAGGAAGCCCTTGAGACTTGCAGAAAGAAGTGATTGGACCAGTTAGGAGGGTGCAGATGGGGTCTGTGGGGCGGGACCAAGTGGAGGATTCTCCTTTGGATTTTGTTTCTGCCCCCTTCCCAAAATGTGACATGCAAACCAATGATGGCATAAGAGAGTATTTTGGTATGAAGTGCTGTGCATTAATTTCAGTGCACATTAGAAAAAGCAGCTTAACTTACATTTGAGGTGTGTGACTCCACTGATGTTTTTAACATCAGGTTAAGGCAGGCAAAGCCTTGACAATCCAATTTATGCAGAACGTAAGAATTTTAGGCTTGGTGTGAGGATATGTTCAATATTTTAAGCCTTCTGTAACATAATTTTATGTTGCAATATTTTTGGAAGTGTTGATACAATGAATAACCATTGCTCTAGTCCCCCTTACAGGGTTCTTTCAAGCCTCTTTTTGGGACTGACAAGCTCTGTGGAAGGGAGAGGAGAGATTTTTAGGCCATTGTCCCAGAGTGGACACACAGGAATGGGCACTTGAACAAGGCTGGGCTGTCCTTAGTGTGCCCGGACCACACTGTGACACAGCCCCTCACAAAATGTCACTGTGAACTGAGGAAAACCTGGGTCTACGTTCACACTGGTCATCTCGTTGAACACTGTGGAAACATAAAGCGGAATCGAATACTTCTTCCTTTCAGGTTTTGCCCCTGGTGCTGGAAATTGAACTCTGGACCTCACATATGCTAAGCACACGCTCAACCTCTGAGCTACATCGCTAGCACCAAGATTTCTCATTCAAAAATTATTCTAGTATTATTTTTAAGTTTCATTTCAAACCAGAGTATTTTTTGTATCCCCTGCACTATTGAGGGCTACCTCTTGGTTTTAGCCAAATGATTCTAAATTTTCAAATTATAGTAGCAATGTAAAGTTTTCTTTAAATAGATATATTTTTATCTTTTTGTGGTGCCGGAGATTCAACCCAAGGCCACATACGTGCTAGGCAATGTCTCTACCACTGAACCACACTGCAGCTCCTAAAAAAATACATTTGTGTACTATTATTTAAAAGGTAATATGTTTTCAGAAAAATATCAAGAAACAGTAGAATCTCCAGGGAGGAATGTGGTGCCAGGTGTGTCCCGGTGAATTGTGGGTGTAGCAAAAATCTGCAAGGTGGCATAAAGAGTTAAGTTAGGCAAATTCTAGTTTATTAAATTCACTTTATCCTTTCACCTCTCTGTGTTTTGGGGAACTCTGCACCTCCTTCAAGGTTATGGGTGAATTCCCCTTTATCTCAAACCTCAGAGAAAGTGTTTCCTTCTTCACCATCTGTCTGCCTCTGTCCCCACAGATTCTCTCAGCTTGGTCCTACATGGTAGTCTTATTTCTCTGTGCTCAAAGAGAAATATTTCTCCTGTCTCCCCAAGATCTAGAACTCTTTCACAGGAAGGCTGTTGTCTGGTTTGGATGTGGGTTGTCCCCAAAAGTCTACTTGCTGCAAGCTCGGTCTCCAATGTGTTGTGAAGGAAGACCCAGCCCTTGTTTTTAACTGACTGTATTTTGCTCCTCTGGCCCATTCTTTCTCTCTGAGTCACTTTCTCCTTCTAGTTCATCTCAAATTCCATGACCAGTGAGCTCTGCAGGCTTATACTCTATGGCAGGACCCAGGCTATCCCTTCTCTGCCCCTAGGCAGGAACAATCATCTCCTGCTGGGAAGCGAATTGCCCCTTCTAGCAATAACAAAAGCTCTCTTGAGATACATGTAAACCAGCCCACAGTTTGACGGAGACTACATCACTAGCACACCTCCTTCCTGCTGCCCTTATTTTTCCCTGTGTAATCCTGAAGCTCTCCTTAGTGCCCCAAGTTAGAGTTTAGCATGCTTGTACCCTTGTGTCTTTCCAATGTGGTCACACCAAAAATAAAATTCTTTTCCTGTGTTTGCTACCACTTGTCTCCTGCTAGGTCAGTAGGGGTTCTGTTGAGACCCCTGGAGTCAGGTCCTTGACCTAGGACTCCATCAACAGTGGATCCTTTAGGACATAGGGCCTAGCAGAAGGTAACTGGGTCATGGGTCTCTAAGCCTTTGGGTAGAGTAATGCTTTCCAGAAGGAGTGAGCCGGATCTCAGGACCCTGGAGTAGCTTCTGTGAGAACAGGTTGCTGTAAGTGAAGCGGGCACTGGCCCTGATCCCTCTCCATTGTTCACCACTCTCTGCCTTTGTGAGGACATCCTACATGAGCTGAGCTGAGCAGATGCATATGCTCTTCTGTGGAACCTTCAGAACTGTGAGCTAGGTAAACTCTGCTTCCTAAAGTACCTACACTCACGTATTTTGTTATCTAAATACAAAACAAACGAAGACAGCTGGGATCCTACGCATCAGTTGGAACCATGTAGGGAGACAGAAAAACCTTTCTTCACTCGTACTCGTCACTTGGTTACTTGGTTCATGGCTGAAGACCCTAAAACAAAAGACAGATTACCAAGAGAAAAGCATATGAATTGATTTCGTGTAATTTTACACGACATGCAACATGCGAGCCTTCAGAAATCAAGATCCCCAAAGAAACAGGAAAACCTGTGTACTTTTAATTCTTGGTTTAATGGAGAAACGGATAGTTGTGCAGGAGTATGCTTGGACTATAGAGTAACCAGGGGAAATTCTAGCAAGGCTTATTCAGGTTGTTTTCTGGGAGCCCGGGTCGTTAGGGGTAAGATACTCCTTTCCAGTAGAAGTAAGGAGTGCACCCCTCAAATGAGGATTTTCTGAAGTGCTTTAGTGGAGAAGGATGGGGAAGGAGACAGTTACCTTCCTACTTCCGCTGTTCTCTCAGATAACGTGGTGCCATATTCCCCTTCCTTCCTGTCAGCCCACAGCGGCTGGTGCTGCTTTATGACAGGAGCGAATTCTCTTAGACTGTTGACTTTTAGTTTTAAATAAAAGATGTAGAGATGAGAAAAACTTTCGAGGGGCCAATTTGAGAAAAAGACAAACAATTTGTGCCTCAGAGGGCATGGCCTCCTCAGAGGGAGCAGGAATTCACCAGGTAACACACACAGGGCGCATTGAGAGCAACCTGGCTGCATACTAAAAGTTAGGAGGTGTCTGAGTTACTTGGAGCACTGAGCTGGCCATTGTGAGTGCAGAAGCAGCAGCAAGCGTCCCTCTGGTTGAACAAAATGTGTCTTTTTTCTGGGTTAACATGCCCAACGTCAAGTTTTTAAAGGATCTCACTTTATTGTTATTTTCTTTCACAGAAGACTTTGAGGTGTGAACCCAAAGTTGTTATTCCTCCCCTGAGCTTGACTGCTGGATTACCCAGAGGCCACCTCTCCTCTGCAATGAATGGGCATATTATTCCTGCAGTTAAAAGTTGTGGCTCTTAATTAAAAACGTGATCGTGGGTCTTTATGGAGACATTGTTTAGGTTTTCTTTAGCTGTTAACACATAATAAATCATTTTAAAAGGACCTTTTCCCCCTATTGCTTAATGGTTAGTGCATTTTAAAAAAGCGATTCGAAAATAAAACTGGGATTAAATTTAGTGTTTGACAAGGTGCTAAGGGGCTCACCACCTCGGCCGGGATAAGACAAGTGGGCTTTGGTTGATCAGCTACTGACCTTCTTGTCTAACTCACTCTAGCCTGGCTTGGTGGATTCAAGCAGAGGGGTGACTTTGGTGTCAAAAGTTTAACTTGTAAGTATCAGGAAAATTTTCAGACAGCATCCCCCCAACCCACCCTCTTTTTATTATCTTGTAATTGTAAGACATGCAACTCTGCGGAGAAGAAAAGCCTGCTACAATTAGGAACTCTGCAGTAAGGCTATAAAGCAAAGAACAGCAGAGGGCGAGTGCTGGCACACGCGAGTAATCTGTAAAGGCGAACGATCTGACCTTGCTCTTGTCTGTCTTCTGACACAGGTTCCTTCAGAGTGGAGTAAACGTCTAGAGACCTTGGCGTCCAGACCGCTTAGGGGTTCTGAGCCTACAGCGATGGGAGCCAGCAGGAGTCTGACTGGTGGTCATGAGCATCTCCTGATGTGTCAGGCGGGTTTGTGTGGAGACAAGGGTGGAGGTGAGGGCGGGAGAGGTAGCTCCACCGCTGTGCCCAGGCCCTTTCAGAAAAGGAAAACTACACTGCAAGGGGCGGATTATAAAATGACAAATGTGAAAGAGTTTTTGCAAACCAATAGTCACTAAATAGGAGAGATCATTATGATACATCAACTCCGTCTACAATCATTTCCAAAAGCCATTTCTCTGCAAGATTTCTGGTTGATTTTGAAGACCCATTCCCTAGTGGGATTTGCTGGCTGAGAAAGGCGCTACTCCGTTTCCTCCCTTGCTGCCTAGTGGCCTTCTTTCCCCAAGCTGGGCGGGGCCAAGCTTCCGCGTTGCAGCTCCCCCAGGAGGGCAGTAGAGGGCGGGCGGCCCCGCCGCTGCGCAGCCCCTGGCACCAGAGTGGCTCCTGGGCTTGCTTCCGTCTCCCTGTCCTGGCTGTGACCTCCATTCCTGTGTGCCATGGGGACCACACACAGCGGGCAGTGGTTTTTCATCGTGTTTACTGAAGGGAAAGGGAATTTAAAAGAGAATTCTCCAGACTTCTCATTCCTGGTTTCAGTCCATTCCAAAGTTTATCCCGGATGCAACTCTGGTCCACCGGGCTCAGCTTCTCACCTCCTGCGGCACTTTTCTCCTGACCTTTTCCAGCGGGGTGCCGGGCTGCCTTTCTCTCATCTCCAGGGCTCTTCTGGCCCCCCTCCCGGTTTTCACTGCAGCCTTCTGTTTTCGTGTCTCAGGTAGGTTCTCCATTGTCTCAGAGGAGAGTGGTCTCCTCTTTCACATATTTTGATGGGGAGAGTAGCTTTCACCCAGCCTGTGATGGATTTCCAGAAAAAAAAAAAATCCCAATGTCAGCATCTGCCTCAGAACATAAACGCCAACACATCCTTGTCCAGTTTGTGAAGGGACAAGAACAACTCGGCTACACCTTCCCAGCTCAAGAAAGCTCTAGCCTCATAGGTTGGTCCTGCTGCCTTTGACCTTGGTAACAGGACCTCACAGCGGGAGTCCTCCGGGTGTCCTTGATTAACTGCTCGGCGGACTGGCCCTGAAGTCCAGCGAATGGCAGGGAGTGGCAGGGCCGTGAGCTCACTATCCTGAGGCAGCTTGGTGCCTCTTGGAAGGGCTCTTTGTCTCTCTTATGGTTGTATTCTAGTGGCTTTTCCTTGGAAGGTTTTTTTTTTTTATAGCTTTTTTTTTTTTTTTTTTTTTTTTTTTTTTTTTTTTTTTTTTTTTTTTTTTTTTTTTTTTTTTTTGGTGCCGGGGATGCGAACTCAGGGCCTTGTGCTTGCAAGGCGAACATTCTAACCACTGAGCTTTGGAAACATACTGTTTTTCTGAATGACAGTCCTTAAATTCTTTGGAGTCGGTCATCATGTCTCAGGTTCTCTAAGCATCCCCACTTCCAGGCTGAGGCAGGAGAAGGACCAAGTTCAAGTCCAGCCTGGGTAATAAAAAGCTTAATGAGAACTGTCTTAAAAGAAAGAGAGAGAGAGAGATAAAAGGATTTGGGATGTAACTCGGTGTGAAAGCCTTAGTTTGATCCCCAGTACTGCAAAACGACGAAACAAAACAAAGCAAACAAAAAATCCTCTTCCTTTGACAGATCCTCCTGGGCTTCATATTGGCTGTTGGTTTTCTTTTCTTTTTTTTTTTTTTACCAAGAACGTATACTGGTAGATTGTATACATAATGATCACATTCATCATGGTTATTTTGTACCTGTACATGGTATATCTTGGTTCTCCTCTCTTCCCCACCCCTCCCTTCTGTTCCCCCACCCTTCCCTATTTGCAGCAGATTTATTTACATTTTTCCATTTTTTCTCTTTCTCCTTTCCTTTCTTTTCCCCTTCCTTCTTTTCCCCTTTCTCCCTATATAGTTCTCCTCTCTTTTGAATACTATCTTTTTTTTAACATAATATCTACTATACCTCTTTGTCCTTATTCATAATTATGGTTTCTCATATCAGAGAAACAATTCAATATGTACTCATGTGTGTCTGGTTAATTTCACTTAAGAGTGCGTTCTCAAGGTGCATCTACTTACCTACAAATGTCTCTAATTTATCCTTTTTAATGGAAGAGTATTACTCCATTGTGTAGAAAAACCACATCTTCTTTAGCCTTTCATTAGTTGTTGGGCATTTAGGTTGTTTCCAAGACTTAGCTATTACAAACTGTGTTGCTATGAACATGGTTGTGCATATATCACTGTGGTACAATGTTTTTAATTCTTCTGGGAAGATACCAGGCAGAGGAATAGCTGGGTCAAATGGAACCTCTACTTGTAGTTTTCTGAAGAATCTCCACACTGATTTCCACAGTGGTTGGACCAGCCTACACTCCCACCAACAGTGGAGGAGGGTTCCTTTTTCCCCACAGCCCTGCCATCATTTGTTTTGGGTTGATTTCTTGGTGATAGCTATTCTTTCTGGAGTGAGATGGAATCCTAGCTTTGTTTTGCTTCACATCTCTTGAATGACCAATGATGTTGAGCATTTTTTCATATATATGTATTTGCTATTTTTATTTCTTCATCTGAGAAATGTTTATGCATTTCAGATGCCCATTTTTGGATAGGGTCTTTAAATTTGGGAGGATATTATTATTTTTGATAGAAATACTTGACACCAAACAGTAAATGTAATACATATATAATTTATGGAACATAATAATAAAATGAATAGTTGTGATTACCATGCAACTTCAGAAATAGAACTTGAGTAATAGTGTTGAAGCTCCACACATGTTCCTTTCCATTCTGTCTCCAAGTCTCCACCAGGGACTTTCAGTTTTACTTATTCTCTTGATTTTCTTACTAGTTTTGTTATGTGTGTATTTTTCACCACTATTTTGTTTTGCCTGTTTTTAACATAAAAATGGTACACGTTGATGAGATCCGTGATTTGCTTTTTTGTTCTATTTCATGTTTCTAATGTCTGCATCAATGTGTTTATCTGTGTTTCATTTGCACTATTGAACAGGGTGCCTCCACTGTATCACCATGCAACAAGTTATTTACCAGCTTTGGGTTGTTTTCTGTTTTCTGCTACGGCAAACAATGTCATAAAGCTTGTGAAGGTCTTCTGTTGTGTTTTTTAAAAAAGGCTGCACCGAAGGGTTGGC
Source organism: Hystrix cristata (assembly GCA_004026905.1). Classification (NCBI taxonomy): domain Eukaryota; kingdom Metazoa; phylum Chordata; class Mammalia; order Rodentia; family Hystricidae; genus Hystrix; species Hystrix cristata. The sequence continues at coordinate 86,443 of PVJO010000478.1, read as the reverse complement.
TATAATTACTTATTCTTTTATTAATAGATTGTGTGTGTGTGCGCTTGCATGTGTTCATGTGTGCATGCCATGGTTTAAACAAGTGTCATCCAAAAGCTTATGTATTGATGGCTTGGTCACCAGCCTGTGGCACTACTGGGAAATGGCAGAACCTTGAAGAGGTGGGACCTGGGTAGGAAGTTGGGTCACTGGGACACGCCCTTGAAGGAGACATTGCAACCCTAGCCCCTTCCTCTGTCTCACGAGGCGAGCAGTTTCTCTCTGACACATTCCCACCATTGTGTGCTACCTATCCACAGGCTTAAAAGCCTGAAAATCTGATGTGTTCAGAGGTGGGGCTTTTGGGAAGTGATTGGGTTATGGGGACGCTATATTCACTAGTGATTCAATCAGCCACTGATTTCACAGCTGAGTGCACTTTTAGGAGGTGGAGCTTGGTTGGAGAGGGTGGGTCACTGGCGATATGTCCTGGAAGGGTGTATTCTTGTCCTCAGCCCCTCCCTTCTCTCTGCTTCCTGGTCACCAGGACCTTGCCTGCCAGGACCTTGTACCACGCCACTTCTGCCTTGGAGCCAGCTGACTGTACACCTGAAACCATGAGCCAAAATGGACCTCTTCTCATTTAAGTTGTGGATGTTGGGTATTTTGTCTCAGGGACTAGAAAGTGACTTGTAGAGGAAGGAGGAGTGAGCCCAGCTGCTCTGGAGTGGAAGTAGTTATACTGGTGATGTGGGAGATATACACATGCTGAGATGGCAGTTTTATTGTGACTCAACCATACTCCTTAGTTTTTGCTCTTTCTACAGCTGGTCTTCTGCTAGGATGGTATAGCTGAGAAATTACGAGAGAGCCTGACTGGTGAAAGAGCCTAAAGCACTTCCTCTCTGTTCTGCTACCCTGCTGTTAATGGCCATTCGGCTTCTTGATACACGTGCTTCATTTGCACAGGCATATCCTCAAAGACACATGGTACTGCACAATTTGTAAGAGCAATAACCTGGAAGCAACACAAATGTCTTTCAATACAGGAATGGAAAAATACAGTGTAGTGTACTCATGCTGTAGAAAATGACAAAGGAGAAAAAATGGTGAACTGAGGCTGAATATGTCAACATAATTGCAAATCCCCCAAACATAATGTTGAGAGAAAAAGAAAGGATGTGTTTCCTGTGATACATTTATTTAAGTTTAATAAAGCCAAAGGCATTGTATGTATCATTTACCCTTATACATTTATATATGTACACATAATGTGTCTATATGCACACACGCATGTGGGGGGGTTGTACACCAGGACAAACCTGTGTAGAGTTTTACTATTGTGTGAACATCACGGTGCGGGTTCACCCAAATCTAGATGACACAAAGTTATTCACTCAGCAGGGACTTTTGACACATTCAAGAGAGGCAGTAAACATGAAATGGAAGAGGTTGTGACTGGCATCTCATGCCACATTTTTACAGTGAACTTTTTACTTATAAATAAAGAGAGTACGCTGTAAGATAACAATGAAGAGCCTCAATGAAGAGGTTAGTAAATGTAAGCCAGTGACACTGCTGTTCACTTTTATTATCAAGTCTCATGTAACCTGTACTGCCCATAATTGTGTGTGCTCTACCTCATACGATTGGCAGCCCAGCAGGTTGGCTGACACTGCAGTCACCACAAACATTGGAGTAATGTGCAGTGCTGTGGTGCTAAGATGGTCATGAACTGGTAGGTCACAGGAATTTTTCAACTCCTTTGTCTTGTAATCTTTAATGGTGTTACAAGGCACATTATTTGTCTGTGTGTGTGTATTTGTGTAATCTCTGGAAAGAATGAGGGATAGCATTAGAAATAAGAACCTACCAACTAAGAAAAGCCCAGGTTCTGATGGATTCAACGCTGAATTCTATAAGAACTTCAGGAAAAATCTAATGCCAATACTCCTCAAGCTCTTTAATGAAATCAAAAAGAAAGGAGTACACCTGAAGTCATTCCTGGAAGTTGGCATTACACCAATTCCAAAACTAGACATGGATCAACCAAAAAAGATAACTACGGACTAATCTCTTTAATGAACATTGATGCAAAAATTCTCAAGAAGATACTGACAAACAAAATGCAAAACATCATTAAAAGGATCATACTTTGCCAAGGAGGCTTCATCCCAGGGATGCAAGATGGTTTAACATAGACAAATAATGCATCATATAACAGAAGTAAGGACAAAATTCATTTCAATAGACACAGAAGAAGCCTTTGATGCAATCCGATATCGTTTTGTGATTAAAAACCTTAAAGAAAATAGATATAGAAGGACCATATTTCAATCTGCAAAGGCCACTTATGACAAATCCACTGCCAATATCCTGTTAAATGGGGAAAAACTGAAAGCTTTCCATTGAAAATCAGGAACAAGACAAGGATGCCCATTATTGTCACTCCTGTTCAACATAGTACTCAAAACATTAGCTAAAACAATCAAGAGAAATAAATAAAAAGGTATATATACATATATATTCAAATGATCATTATTTGCAGACAACATGATCCTTTACATAGAAAACCCAAAAAGTTGGATAAAGAAAAGTGTGGTATTTTTATACAATTGAGTACTACTCTGCCATAAAGAAGGCTAAATTTGAACTAGATGTAGGAAAATGGATTCACCTTGAGACCATAATGTTAAATTAAATAAATCAGACACACAAGAGTAATAATGTGATTTCTCTCACATGAGAAACCCCAAATAAATAAAAGGGCAAAACAGAAGATAACAGGAAATACAGACAGATTTTTTTTTTTTTTTTTGCAAAAAGGAAAGAGAGAAAGAGTTGGAAGGAGTGGTGAGAGAGGAGAGCAGACAGAATAAAAAAGAATCAAGATGCATGTTGGGTATGTGGACCAACTCCCCATGAGGTATGTAATGGTTGTGTACTGCAGATATGTACTTATAAAAATAAAAATTAAAAAAGAGTACTATTTAGAAACCAAGCTCTAGGAACTGGAGATGGCCTTTGCTACTGGGCCTTTATTGCTTCTAGGCCCTTTCCATGTAAAGAGCTTGGGAATACACAATGATGTATTAAACCGTGACCTTTTAATTATCCATGAGGACTTTTCTCTTTTCTTCAGCCTTGAGGGGTCAGTGGTGTTGGCAACTGTAGTTGTGGTATTAATGGTCATAGCGATGTTTGTGTGGATGGTCTTTGTTTGAAAAGGGTGAAGGAACCGACAGTATTCCTCCTGAAGATGTGAGGACTTGGGGTAGTTGCTTTCAACTCTGTGGTGTGTTTTATGTGTAAAGATGCTGCTAGATTCTGCGTAGCTCTAAGCTTTTGTGCAATGGCGAGTAGGCATTAAAACACAGGCTGATATCAGCCTAATATGTGGAAGAATTTTCTAAAAATTATAAACAGCCACAGGCACCTAAGCAAAGCCACCTGGTAATGGGGACACAAAAAGTAACTTATATGAGGCAAGAGATTAACAACAAGAGTGATATCCACGGTCCCAATGGAGTTCAATTCAGTTCAGTTTTCTAAAGCATGTGCTGCTTCTAACCTGTTTCAGAGTGACATGTGTCTTACAGTCAGACTGCCACAGGTCACATCCTGGCTGTGCCTCTTGTTAGCTCCGTCAGCACGAGCAGGTGACTTCCTCACGGCCTTGCTGTGTGAGTTCACATAGGATGAGATAATGCCTATAGGCTGGAATTCATCATTGATTGTAGCTATCATTATAACCTCTCTCTTAATTTTCTTAATCTCTTTGTTTTTGTTAACATTTTCTGCAGTTTCTTTCTTTCTTTCTTTTTTTTTTCTTTTTTTAGTCTAGAGATTTAAACCTAGGAGGTCACACATACTAGGGAAGTACTCTACCACAGAACTACATTCCCAGCCCTTTTTATTTATTTTGATATAGGTTCTCACTAAGTTGCCCAGCCTGACCTTGAACCTCAGATCCTCCTGACTCCAGCTCTGGATGAGAGACAGTACAAGAGTGTGCCACTGTGCCCCGCCTGCTTATTTCTTATTATTAAACAGTCTCTGCTACATTCAGGAAGATGCGATATATTTGTTCTTTTACCCATAGACTCCTTGTAAATTTCAAGGCCCTTTTTTTTGAAGGAATCACTCATTGAGCACAGTCTGACCTACTCCAGTCTGGCTGTTCAGCTCTACCAGATGAAATATACACTCTCCAATTGTACAGGTAGCATATCCTCCATTCTTCCTTTCATCTTTCTAGGTAAAGGAGAGCCTAAAATTCACTTATCTCCATGAATACCCACCAACAGCTTTCCTGCCAGGGTTTACTTCATATCGGTGTCTTATTGGGGAATTGTACTCATGGTGATTGTATTTCAGCCTACACTGTCTAAGTCAGACTGTTCTTTATTCTTCTCTGGGCCTAGTTTTGGTATTAGGGTTTGTTTAATACCTAAAGATGACATTCTATTCCTACTCTGATAGGACTTTAGAGTCGTGAAGATTTTTTTTCCCCCAAAGCAAAATCATCCAGTCCCTCATCCCTCATTTCTCATAGCTCTATCCTGTCTGCAACAACTGCCCTTTATTTATCATCAGTAAACGCTGTGTCTCAGGGTGGGCCACATAGTCTGTTTCCACTTTCAGCATGCTGGCTATCACCTAAAGGGGAAAGGTCCCTAAAACCATGACTTGGGGAGATATTCTAACAGCCACTTCCAAGGGAGTGTTTCATAATACTGTCCAATCACCAGAGCACCGGAGTCTGGTCCAAGAGGAGCAATACTGGGTCTGTCTTTCTCTTCTTTCTTTCTTTCTTTCTTTCTTTCTTTCTTTCTTTCTTTCTTTCTTTCTTTCTTTCTTTCTTTCTTTCTTATCTTTCTTTCTCTCTCTCTTCCTTCCTTCCTTCCTTCCTTCCTTCCTTCCTTCCTTCCTTTCTCTCTCTCTCTTTCTTTCATTCTTTCTTTTCTTTCATTCTTCCTTTTCAGAACTAATAATTCCAAGAGATGTGAAATTATAGGTTGCTATCTGCAATTTTTGCTTTCAAGTTTGAAGGTAAGTCAATTGCACAGAAAGTCAAAACATCTGTACTGGAAGAATTTGCTCATTTTCTGAAAAATTCTCTCTTTTCATTACCCAAGTGTATCTTATTTTCCTTCGTGTGGCAGGAGGATAGCAACTTAGAAAGTGGAAATTGTAGAAAGTTAGTGCTGGATGGAAATCATTCATCCAGTTCCTCCTTTCTTCGGTGTAGGAATTTCTTCACTAGTACTCTGAATGACTCAACTCTGTTCTGCATGGAGGGTTTGGTGCTTTGTAAGACAGACCACTTAACTGTAGTCTGGTTTTCAGCCTTAAAGTCCTGTTCTTTGCTGTAGCTTCCTAATCATCTGTGATGGGCAGAATTTGGGCTCCTTTGATATTTACTCCCTGGGGTTATTCCTATGAATAGATTACATCACCTAGCAAAAAGGACTCTGTGGATGTAACTAAGGTTACTAATTGGCTTGCTTTACAACTGAGAGATTATTTTGGACTAATGGATGGGCCCAATCTAATCATGTATCAAAAACACAGACTTTTTCCTGGCTGGCAATATAAGGAAAAGTTGGAGATTCAAGGCAGGAAAAGGATGAGACATGCTCTTGTTGGCTTTAAAATGAGTGTTATGTCTTACGGAAACTGGAATCTCACTTGTACAACTATAAGGAATAAAATTCGGTCAACAATCGGAAGGAATTTAGACACTTTTATTTCAGTTCTATGAGAACCTGAGCAGAAGCCCCGCTGAGTTGTCCCTTCTGGCCTTCTGACCCACAGAGCTGTGAGATAATAAGTGGGTGTTCCAGTTACTTAAGACAGGTTCTGATTCAGTTTTCCACCAACTTTCACATCCATCTGTTGGTTATGGCCTGTTCAGTCTACTTCAGGGTCGCTCGGCATCACACCTTACTCTCCCCCCCGCCCTCAAATTTCACTTGTAGCACTTCAGACACTTTACCATCTGTCCCTTCCTCAGCCATCCTACTCATGGCCACTAGGAAGCAGCTTGCACAAGACAGAGGGGTTTTCCAGAATGTGGCATCTTTGGCTTTAAAACTAGAAAAGTTCTGGGAAAACCAAGATGAGTTGCTCATAAAGCTGGTATTATCAGATATTGGTTTCCGTAGACTTCCTTGAAGTTTGAGGTTGGGCCTGTGATCTACTGTTGGTGGATCAAAAGCAAATCTGGAAATCAAATAAATGGGGATGCACAAAGAGAAATGACCTTTCTTATTGTCTATGATGTGTGACGATCTGATGCCTGGACCAGCAGTAGCCATTTTACAGTCATAAGCAATTCAGCCTAAGGACCAAGGAAATATGGCAGAGGAGGAAACAAAGATGGGCAGATCCTGCATCTTCAAGACACGGCTGGCCCACTGCACCAACCCTACAACTACCCCCCAAAACAAAAACAACAAAAAACTTTGTCTTACTTCCACTGCCCATAGGAAAGATGCCATAGCACATTGGTACAAGGCCTTTCACAGCCTCATCTCAGCTTAGCTGGCCAGTTTAATTGTATGGATTCAGCTTGGCTTGACTGAGGCCATTCTGAGTCATAACCACAGTGATTATCCCAGAGTAATCTAAGCTGATTTTTCCTCTATAGTTTCACAGCATACTATAAATAAAATCAAACTGGAAGAGTAATATGTGGAGCTTTACAACTGGATCCTCATTCTGGAAATGTGCCTGACTATGACGATAGTTTGAGATAAACCAGAACATTCCAGCTTGGATGAAGTCACTTTTAATATAGTGGTACCTTGATTCATAAACTTGATTATTTCCACAATTCTGGTAGCAAAGCTAATTGGACAAGAACCAAGTCAAATTCAATGGTTTGGTTCAATGTAGACTTTATGGGGAAATTTGATTCGGTTTGCGTCCAGTCCAGTTTGGGACTAGAATTGTGGAAAGACTTAAATTCTTGAACTGAGGTAACACTGTATCATCTTTCTAATCCACGTTTTGAGACTCCATCCACTTGTCTCACCACCACCCAGGACCACACTTTGGTCTCTGTATCTGTGTGCCTCTCTTTTTCAGTCTCACAGCGCTCGGGTAAAGGTTCTCACTCACTGGGTCCAGATTGTTCTGGGATGCTCATCTTTAGACCTTGCATCATTGTCTCATGTACCCTGTGACGTTGCGCAGGGTATGGTCTCTGTCCACAAACACAGCTCCTGCTTTCTCACCCCTGTGTCTTCGTCAATACTGTCCTTTTCTGTGGTTCACTTTTTGTGCATTCCTGGCAAAGTCCTTATATCCAACTCGAAGTCATGTCTTCACCAGGGTGTCTCTTTATCTGCGTCTCCTCAAAAGCAGGTGAGCATTAGCCAAATGCCTGGCCCATAGAGTGTGCTCACTCAGGGTCTGTGGAATTGAGTTGAGCTGAGCTAAGTTCAAATCTACTTCTTTTGGCTTTGTTTGGATATTGGTGCTAGTTTTGTGAATTTGTTTGCACCTTCGTACTAATTCCTCCCTGAGTGTATATGAATCTGTTGCCTTTTCCACATAGCTAATTACATATTTTAAAGGTAGCCACTAAGCATCTATTTAATATTTACTCTTCCAGATTCATCCAGGTATTAGGACAAATACCTATGTGAATTACTGATGACTAATGCAACTTCATGATGAAAGTAAAGTAGGTATAAATTTCCATGTTGGAGAAGAGGAGTCCTTTATAGAGAGGACATATGATGTGTAAGACCACACAACTGTTAAACTGGAGAAGGGAATTTAAATCCATAAGATTCATATTCCTAAACTCTTACACGCCATATTGAGTCCAACCCTCCTCATACCTCTGTTTTGAGTTACCTCTAGTTGGATTAAAACTTTTATACTTTTGGTCTTCAAGTTAGGAGAGATTTTGCTTTTCTTGTGTGGCTGTCTCATTTTATTACTGATGAAATTTGAGGAGTGTGAGAAAGCCTCGTGAGGATCCAGCACTGTGTTCTACTGCAAAGCAATGACTGAAGGATCCTCGAATATCAAAAGCCTTGCTGAGTAGTTCTGAAAGTTTGCATTTTCTCACTCTCACCACTGAAGGTCTCTATCTGAAAACTGCCGAGCTGTGGTTAAGGCGACCTCCGCCATAGTTTACAGGTATAAGCATCCTGATTGTTCACAAGAAGAGTGTATAATCTTAACCAAGTGATCTTGATGACCTCCTAAAGTTTGAGGATTGCTTTAATGGAAAACCTACCTTTTGATGCAACGCCCGACAGGCATAAATTCTTCTTTCTTCTCCTAAATTGGGCTTGTGTAAATGTATGCTTTTGTGTGCATCATGCTGTGTATATGTTGTGTGTGTGGAGCAGGTAAAACATGTGTACTTTTTTGTGGTTTTGTTGTGTATATTTCTTTGTGCTGCATTGTGTGTTGACTGTTCGTATTATGCTAGTGTGTGTGTATGTTGGTGGCGGAGGAAAAAGGATGGAGAAGGATGGAAGGTGTCTTCTTATTAGGAATGACAAGGATGTTGAAAAATCATCTCTAAATCTCTAATCTCTTCACCCAAGATTAAGCAAATAAAATTGTTAGCTTGAAGAACTCAGATTCTCGATGACTGCAAAGAGACAGTGAAAAGTGAGTCAAGGAGCTTAGCTGGCTCTTAGCGCGGAGATAAAGGGGCTTCAGCTCTGAATGACAGTTGGAGCAATATAGTCGAATCCGATTACCAGAGAATTCAGTGTCACTCTATATAAATGGTGGATTTTAAAAAATGGGTGCTGAAGAGTTAGTGTCATCATCTGAAGCCTTCAGTTATTGCTTAGGATGCAATAACCCCAGACTGAGATCAGGGCTGAGGTGAGAGGCGGGGGCCTGGGTGAGGGAAGCAGGGCTCATCTCTCCCGAGGCCCTTTTGTGCCCCAGGGCTTTGTTCAAGCTGTCAGTTTCTACTCTGCTCTGAAGAGAGAAGGGGAGCAGGCTCCAGGGGCTGTGTGAAGTAAGGAGTTGGAATCCAACACCATGTCAATTCTGCTTTGAGTTTTCTAGGTGCTGCCTTTAACATCCAGATTGAAATAATTCCTCTCTTTAAAACTGTCCTGTGGGGCTTAGCATCTTTTAATGCTTTAGTTATTTAGAAGAAAAAGAATGCAATGTGGTGTGAAAGAATAGAAAGGTGTAGTTCCATTAAGAGCTAATTAATCTCTGGGGGAACCTTCATGGATATCCTGGTGTGAGACTGGGCATAAGAATACAATTTGCAGATACAAAGCACACTCTTGGGTTTGGAATTTCAACCTTTCGATTCCTTTGTTTCAAATCCAAACCAGGTCCTTAAAGACTGAGGCTCATTACTTAGCTAGCAGGCTGATGTTTTGTGTATTTCCTTAATCAAAGTCTTATTTCTAGGGTGGATATCCAGAGCTTTTACGGGTTGGGTTAAATTTTGAATATAGTTTCACCTAGAAAATGGCTTGCAAATAGTTTCACTATAAATACACTTAACGTGAGTGTGTGTTAGTGGGGGTGTGTGGCTTGTGAATTTGGGGCAGTAAGTCTGGATATTATCCATTGGGAAGGTATACTCAACATCCCCCTAAGAATCCAGTTAAACTTTAGGGCTGGGATGAGAATTCAGTTAACTTAACTGAATGACAACAATGCACTTTGATTTCTAACAAGAAGTCAAATTTAAGATGTAAAGAAGTAGATCCTAAACAGTTCTGCGAGTCTGTTTTTCCTAACACACACACAGGCAAATTGTTCGTATCATGTAGAGGATTTTCTTGTTTTAGCAGCTTCAGATAAGGGACAAGTGTTAAACATATTAATAACTTTCCAAAGAAATCTCCAGATTGTTCTATAGGTTGTGAGTAAACCCCAAATCTGGCTGATTATCAGCATCACCTTGAGGATATCATTGAACGTAGAGATTCCAGCTCAATCTCAGATCTAACCAGGATTTCAAGAAGTGAGGCTTATTGTAACAGCTCTCCACTTAGCTGGTGGTCTGGAGCACTAATGGAAGGCGCCGGGTAGGGGGAGGCTGACCTCTAAGGAGGGAAGCAGAAGCCTCCAAGACGGTTTGGTTTCCTTTTGCTGTCTCTTGATTGTTGGCCTTCCCTTTTATTAAGACATCTTTTTAAGAGTTTGGAAGTAGATCTACAAAGGATATAGCTTATATCAGGAGTATAAAGATTTGCATGTTTCAAATCACTGTCTTTTATATTTTACACATGACAAGTGGAAAGCTCAGATGAAGCGGATAACTTGTTGGGCTCAGTGTTTCACCTTTGGCAGGAAGGTCTTCTATTATCTGTGAGCCCTGAATTAGAGGCTGCGGGCACCGGAGTTCTTAGCTGAAGTCTAGCTCATCAGCACCAGCTATTGCTTATATTTGTATAGCTGACAGTACTTCTCTCATCGTGCAGAGGGCAAGGCTTGCGCTTGCATCCAGTACAGCTGAAAGAAGTTGGGCTCTTTGAAAATTCTCTTCCTCTTGAGGAGTTAATAGTTGACACATGACGAAGTACTTTAGGAAAATTGGTGAAGTAGTTGGGCATGGTGGTTCAAGCCTGTGATTCTCTGGAGGCTGAGGGAGGAGGTTTGAAAATTCTAGTCCTAGTAAGACTCTATCTCAAAATAAAATAAATTTAAAAAAGGCTGATACATGTATGTATCTCAGTGTGCAAAGTCCCTTGGTTCAATCCCCTGTACTGAAAAAAAAAGGCATAGTCTGCCTTCATAAATATAGAGTCTGGATCAAAGAAGGAGATGACCGGGAATGCAGATATGCACGCTAAAATGAGACCAGAGGTGGGATCCTAAATGCCACAGTGGAAATGGATGTTGGGGCAGACAACAACTGTGTGCTCTGAGTTGATGCCTCGAGTTTGTTAAATTGACTGGGAACTTGCTCACAAACAAAGCAAGAAGGAATAAAGGATAGAGAAGAAAGGGACAAAGATAGTAACCTTGATTGGGCCATCTTTTTGTAAACAGAGTAAGAAGGAACCAAAAAAGTGGTGAAGGAACCAAATGGGGCGGAAAGAGAGGAGCGAGTAGAATGGCTGTGTGTCTTAAAATGGAAAATCTGGAGGAGAATTAGTCCTTACCAGAGTATGGAAAGGCTCTCCAAATTTACTCCAAGAGCTGTACCAGTTGTCAAAAACAAGCATGTACTGGTCAATCTTTCCAATTAGGTTGCTGATACAGGTTTACGTAGTAGATGTTGTCTGATAGATAAGTAGATGAGGTTTTTGTATACTGATGATAATATGCAGCAAAATTACATATTCCATATATACTGGTAATACCTTGTACATATGAACTGCTTCTCTATATAGGTCTGAAGCAAAGCAGGAAGGAGAATGAGATTCTCATGCCAAAGCCAATGCAGGAAGAGTCTGAACTCAGAGAGGAGTTTTGGATGTAATTCTTTCCTCCCCGTCTGTCTCTGGGGTCAGGAAGGCCTGGCTTTGGAGTATCACGTTAGACAGACAGTAGATTCACCCCATTGTCTTTTAAATAACTACATACAAAACCTTAAAAATATATGAGAATTGGGACAATGGGTAGGTAAAGCAAAGGAAGGAGCACAGCTAAGTCTCAACCCATAGATGTCAGTAGAATCAAAAGGATCTGGGGCTCACAGGAAGCTGGATTCCAAGCTGTTTCCATTGAGGAGAATAGGACTTCATTGACTCTGCTTCTACTCTTTGTCTGCTCAGAGGCTGCATAAGCCCATTCAACAGGAATCTCCCCCTTTGGATTTCCATATCAAAGGCTGGCTGGTTCTCTGCTTGCCTCAGTGGCAGTTTGACAGCCAATATCCCACTTCAAATCAATGCACTCTGCCAGTCATGACCACAATGGAGACTTCCTAACTTATCTGCTCTGAGAAATTTATTCTTTTCAAATTATTTGGGAGGGAAAAAATCCTCTGGCCTTTTGGCTCTGGAGATGGAATGAGACTTATCAGTTAGGCTCACCTCCTTCTGTTTTCTCCTGGCATCCAAATGAGGTGGAGTCTAGAGTGAAAACCAAATCTGCAGATATTTTCAGCTTTAGCTATTGTTTCCAGCTCTACAACTAAATTTTTGAAACCCTTACAGTCTGGAATGAGGAGAAATCATTCTCTAATGCAGACCCTAGACTAAGTTTATTCTTCCTTCTCCTTTTCCTTCTTGCCTTTCTTCTTTCCTTCCAGATTGTCCTTTTCTTTCTTCTTCTTTTTTTTTTTTTCCTTTTCCCTGCATGCAAAAAAGCCTTGGGAACAATAACACATCATATAAATGTGTATAGGATATTCCAATAGAACTAAAGTGTCTTGATTACAATGGGCTTTAGCTAGGAAACAAAATAACCTCATTTATTTTATTATGATCAGTGTTACTCAGATACACCCTCAAGTAGTAGTTTTAAGGCTCAAATTTTCACTGTAGGCATAACTTTTAGACATTTGACTATGGGAAACATTTAATCTTTTAGATCTTTGCTCGGAAGTCAAACTTACGTATCAAAGGCTAAAATGAAATAAATGTTCCACAAATAAACCCTCTTGACTATGCTAACTCACTGTTTCTTTCACATATTTGACCAGAGAGCATTATAATCATCCTTTGATTTCCATGAGGGATTGGTTTCTGGGCTTTTCTTGGATACTAATGTCCACAACACTCAAGTTGCCTACATAAAACAGTGTAGTATTTGCATAGAACCTATACATATTTTTTACATTTTCTTACTTTAAAATCATCTGTAGACTACTTGTAATAACTAGTTTAATGAAAATACTATGTAAATAGTTATTATACTGTATTGTTTAGGGAATAATGACAAGAAAACGGTATCTGTACACGCTCAGTACAGATACAATTTTGTGTGTGTGAATGTTTTTGATCCAAAGGAGTTTCGTTGAATCCATGGATGTGTAACCTACTAACAGGTGCTGGGAGTCGATTGCTTTGCATAGCTTCCATTGGCCACTGTCGACCTAGGTTACTGTTTGGTCTACCTTTCTCTTCTCTCACCACAGCCCCTCTTGTCTCTTACTCTTTTTCTTCTTTACTACACAGACAGGAACTTTCCTCAATGCCCAACTTTTCTTTTAGGGTACTTTTTCCTGTACCTAGTTTTGAGGTTTTATGTACTTTTATGGATTTACAGAAAGTAAACTCAACTCTATGAAGTCTTTTTTTGGGGGGGGGGTTCTGGGGATTGAATTCAGGGCCTTGAGCTTGCTAGGCAAGCACTCTACTGCTGAGCTAAATCCCCAACCCCTCTATGTGAAATGTTTCTTATATAAGTACGTGGAAGTCCCACTACTTACTTCTCAGCCAGATTGAGCTCATTCTTTTCTGCAGACCAGTTTTCCCCTCTAATTCCTATTTGTGTTAAATTGCCATGAGGCTATGATAGCAGAGACATTTTCATGAAATGTTTATCTTCCCTTCTCCTAATTTGGAAAAATTATTACTGATATTTTCCATAAATACCTGAGGACGCTTGCTTCAAGAGAGAAGTATTTAACATTACAGGGATGATAAAAATCTTTAATCAAATATGAATATTTCATTTTGTATAATTAAATGCCTAGAACAAAGGATTGGTGTCACGGAATGTAAGTTTCATTAGAATGGTGTTTCTTGGAGAACACTACTGAAATTCTGTCCTTATCTTCCCAACTTGGTGCCCAAATAAACAAAGGAGGAAAATGAAAAAAAGAATGCAATGAAAAAGCAAAAATATGCTATAGCACAAACTAATGGAACAGGGAAGGTTGGTGAGGGTTACCTGTTGAGCAGTTCTGGGAACAGGTGGACAGTAGAAAGTATCCAGTCAGTAAGTCTGATGCTAACACATGAAAGGGTCTGGCACCCAGCGGGGGTCCCGGCATCTGCTTGCTGTACGTTTTATTGTGGCAGCAATACTTATTAAGTGCGATTCATAATGCTTGAACTCTCTGTGTGGTCTGTTAGATGTGGGATCGCACATTCCTTCCAGCTTGTTCTTTACAATATACCTTGACCACATTAGTTGGAAATTAGAAATTATTTCTTGGGCTTCTGTCTCTCCCTAGAAGTTAGAGTCCTTGAGGTATTTATGGAAAATACCAGTAATCATTCACTTCTGCATGCTTCTTAAATAAAAATACAAATTGTCCAAGAGAATAAACAATACCTATAATTCCACACAACCAGATAGCTTAGCGTATCCTGCCACCTGTTTCTGCTTTTGCACATGTGTTACTTTACAAAGATCATTCCTCATTGATTATTAATATTACTTTACTACCTCATTTCTTTACAATTTTTTTCAAGTAAGATATTTAACTTTTTATTAAGTTTTAAGAACTTTTCCATGTTAATAACTGGCATTTAGTTATGGATAGTATTTGTTTGGTAGTTTTCCTGTTCTAGACACCATTAACTCTGTTACAGGTTTCAACTTCCTTTGGAAGGCGAATAAAATTGTTTTCCTTATTTTTTGATGGACAGAGCTTAGGAAACTTTTGTTCAAAGACAGATGGTTTATAAACTTCAAACCTAAAGTTTTATGAAGCAACATGGTATTAACCACCTACCAATCCAATTATTTATATAGGAGGACCAAAATATCGCTTCATTTTTGTCAATTTTTACAATATAACACAAAATATAAAAGTAACAATTTTATCATATTTATTCAATACAAGAATTGATTGGTTGAAATGACATCTGCCTGAGAGATGTTGGGCATAGTCAGTACATAAATAAACAAGCTGACTTAGGGTAAACTATTAAGTGGTTAAACTTCCTTGATATCCAGCCTTTACTTTATTTTCATTTTTTGTGGTCCTGGGAATCGAACCAGGGCCTTCACAGTGAATTACACCCACAACCCTTTTTAATTTTTTAAACTTGGAGACAGGGTCTCATTAAGTCACCCAGGCTGGGTTTGGACCTTTGATTTTCTTGCCTCAGCCTCCTAGAGTGCTGGGATAACAGGTATGGAAGAGTAGACCCAGTTATACTTATGTGTCAAGTATTAAGCCTCAACTCCTGGGAATCTAGAGTGTCTTTTACAGAAACCATAAACTATACTTGGATCTTCTCTCTCTCTCTCTCATCCATTAATTTTCAACTCCTGTGAATCTAAAGTGTCTCTTCGGAAGCCATGTACTGTATTTTGGTTCTTTCCTCCCTCCCTTCCTCCTTCCTTCCTTCCTTCTCTTTCTCTCCCTTTTTAATTAAGTTTGAAAATGTCTGGTTGGATTATTTATTTATTTATTTATCTGTACTGGAGATTAATCCAGGGCCTTCACACTGAATTACATCCCCACCCCTTTTTTATTTTGAGGCAGGGTCTTGTTAAGATGCTAAGTCATCCAGGCTGGACTCAAACTTGCAATTTTTTGCCCCAGTCTCCCAAAGTGCTGAGATTACAGCTACTACAACCAGCAATATTCAGCCTTTAAAAAGGTAGATGTTGAACATATCTAATTAAAAATCCAAAGTCTTAAATGTTCCAAAAATTGAAAATTTTTCCACAAATGGAAAATTCCATACCATGAAACTTTTGTTTCATGCACAGGATTATCAAAACTATTGTATAAAATGAACTCCAAGCAATGCATCTCAAGTATATACGAAACATAAATGGATTTTATGTCCAGACTTGAGTTCAATCCCTAGGATATTTCATTATGTATGTGCAAATTCTGAAATTCAAAATACTTCTAGTCCCAAACATTTCAGGTAAAGAATATTCAACCTCTATTGATTACATTAACCACTTGGGTATGTTGTAAGTTACCTTTTGATTTTTTAAATCAAAAGGCACACAAAATTCATTTTGTTTTACTTTATGCAACCAGATCAATTCGTATTTTCTGTTTTTGCTGTTATAGTTAGGGCCATTTCCCTCTAATATTTATCCAGTTTTTCCCAAACCTTGATAGACTACAATTTCTCATGCTATCTCTTTCATGTATGTTCTTTTTTCTTATCCAGACTTCCTGTATTGTATTAATCTATTTTTACACTAACACCATACTTTTAAATATTTTAACATACTTTTAACATTGAACCGAGGAATATTTGAAAGAAACCTTTTAAAGAAAACTTGGCTGGTCTTTTATTTCCCTCAGCAAATTCTTTCCAATAACTTCATACATTTCTGGGTAATTTTTAAGTTCATTTTTAAGTGCTTGAATATGTTCATCATCATTTTGAAACCCACATTTTCCTGTTGATTCTGTGCCCCTTCTTGCAGAATAGTTCTCCTTGGTTCTAGTAAGGTGATTTATCTGGAGTTGCCATGTTCTGATAGACCCTTCCCTTCCCTTAGTCGGTGAAACTGTGGGCCTCCCGCCAAGCAAGGAGAGCCAGTTTCTTTTCTCACACCTTTGAATTTAGAACCTACAGAATAAGTCCAATTCTGTTGATGAAACACATGGCAGGTGAGACAGGAAGATGAAGAATGTCATACTTCAAGCCAAGCAGAGGAAATAGAGTTACAGCGAAAGACACAGAAGCTGCCGCAGTGGGAAGCGAGTAAGAGGTGGAGTGGGCCGTCCTGCTGGCTCTGGCTCTAGGAGACGCAACACTTAGCTGTCTGCTGTGCTTGACTCCCTGACAGCTCATAGGACCAAATGACCAAAGATCACACGGCTACCAAAATCCTGCCCATAAATTCTATTCTGCCTAATTTAATTCAGAATGGTTCTAGTCATATACAACCAAAGGTGTCCTGAGTGATACACTGGTCGTTATTGGTATGTTAAACGGCTGTGATTTTTTATATACTCTGTTACAAGTAATCAAAGCAAAATAATTTATTATTGTAAATAGTTTTAAAACCTTTGAATTTTTTAGATTTCCAGATATTAATGTATTTCTTTTAAGAATTATGATAAAGCTGTCCATATCTGCATCTCTATCTATCTATCTATGCCCCCCCCAACTTCTTTCCTGATTGTATTTGCAAGGACTTTCCTAATTTCTTCAGAATAACAACCATGCTAGTATCCATGTCACTCTGAGTTTTAGAAGGTCCCTATTTAGACTTCCAGAGCTAAGGATGATCTTTGCTGTTAGTTTCAGATGCTTTATAACATTCATTAAATATTCTTTGATATTTATTGTACAAAAATCCACGTTTATAAAGAAGTTAGTAACAAATTTTCCATTTAGAAAATCTTTTTAGTGGCTACAAAGAAAATTGTATGTTTTAGAAAATCTCTTCTGATTCATTAATATAATTATGTTCATAGATTTTTTTTTATAAAGGCTAATCAATTTTTATAATTCTAGAGAAAGACTTGTGCTTTTTTCATCCTATGTGATTTATTTTGTGTGGCTATATTATTTCGTTAATATTTTTCTTACCAGTTTTTTCCTACATGCATAGCTAAAAATTAATCTGAATTTTTTCAAAGCAGTGTTTTTCAGGTTATGTTAACTTTCTGTTCATTTACTTGCTGTAGAACAATTAAAATACCACATGAATGATCTATCTCTTGATATTAAGTAAAATTCTTAAGCCCAATTTCATTTCGGTGTTCTTCAACAATCAATTTTTTTTTTAAAGTGGCTATTTGTTTTCCACTCTGTGTCAATTTTGGTGGAAAATATTTACTTCGTTGAAATGTCACATCGATTAGTAGATTTATACCTAGAATTTTCTATAAAATTTTTTTCCATATTTGATTTAATTTTTCTTTCTTATTTTTGCCTTATGGAATTAAGCTCATTAAGGCTTAACCAACTCTTGGATTTATTAATCAATACAACTTTTATTTTTAATTCATAATTTTTTTATTTTATAGAAAACATTATCAGTACCTTCTTTTTACTTATCTCTATTTTATTTTCCTCCTATTCACATCCTGTGTTTAATGTTTTGGTCATTTATTTTCATCTTTTCTAGTTTATAATGAAATGATTTAAAGCTTTGAATTTTCCTAGAATTCAGCTTTGTCAATATCCAATCAAGTTGATGTTTAATATATACATTGCTATTGTCTAGTTTGTGACTTCAATTTTGATTCCCTCTTTAAACTGGAAGTTAAACATTACGGTAGTTTAAAATTTCAAAGTGGTTGACATTTTCATTTAATTTTTTTCTAATATCTACTTTTATTGTACATATATGGCTAAAAGCCATATTTTGATAGAATTTAATTTACTTTTTATTTTATGTAAAATATTATTTTAAAAAATTTTTATTTTAGTGGTACATTTTAGATATACATAATGATAACATTCATCATAGGGAATTTGTACTTGTACATGATACATCTTGCTGCTGCTTTTTTTCCCATTTGCCTCCCCTCCCTTTAACCCCTCCTCCCTTCTTATTTATAAAAGCTTTGTTTCCATTTTTTCCTTCTGTTCTTTTTTTTGAAAATATTATTATAACAACAACACTATCTCTGAATCTATCTCTTAATTTAGACTCACTAATTATATTATTCATATCTTCTGTATACTTTTTTTATGGAATTACTTAATCTTACAAAAAGTTAGAGACTTCTGTTACACTTTCCCACTTCAATATTTTGAGTCATTTTTTTCCCAAAATATTACAAGCAAGTTTTTCTTTATAAATGCATCAGTTCATGCCACTCCATTCATAGAGATTCAAATATATTTTAACATTGCTGTTAATTTAATCTTTATGAGTATAAAAAGACTCTCTCTTGCCAATTTCCCATATTTGCTTCGAATTCTACTTTGTCTGATGCTAATGTTGGGGCTCTTGCTTCTGAGTGTGACAGTCTGTTGCAGGATTTAACTTTTTATCAGGTTAATATTAATATTTTTGAGGTCCTTTGTCTTGTGTCACGTGTCAAAGTGTTCACTTGATTTGGCAACAAATGGTCCCATGGTGGTTGTGAATGAAGGAGCATCAATGTGAAAGTCAGGGAGCCTGCTGGACTTCCGTGTGTGGAGTGCTGAAGGGCTGTGTGGAGGTGGCTGCAGGAAACTCTTCCTTGAGTGCACTTGTGAAGGGAATGTGAAGAGAGAAAGAGATAGCAGGGTCACATAAGTTTCTGGAAATTTCAAAATAAAAAATGAAGAAATTTGTGCCAGAGAGCAGATAGAATTAAGCCCATTTCAAGCACTAATGTGTAGAATCAGTACAGAAATCTCAAATGAGAAAGGAGGTAACTCGTTGAACTAAATCCTTGAAGAAACTGTTGGCAATGGGATCCAGATTATAAGTGGCTGCATTAGATTTAGCAGGAGGAGAGACCTGGCTCTCATGCTATTAGAAAGGTGCACATGACCTTCAGAATACTGGTAAATTTGCGGAGTGGAATGGCAGGAAGGAAGTATGAGCTTTCATCTTATCACTTCCATTTTACTGTGAAGTAGGCCGGTTTATCTGTTGAAAAAGTGAAGGGGTGCAGTAACGTACAGATTTTCAATGGTGTAGGTTTGGAATAACCATTGTGAAAAAACAGGAGATAAATTTGATGAAAAAAACACAAAGAAATTATTCTAGAGTGCTGAAAACTCTGAAGGCAGAAATCATGGAATTGAGGCCTAACATTTATGAGCTTGTGTGGTTTGTTTCACTGCTATTTAGCAGCTTCAAAGAAAGTATAGAGGAAGTGAAAGTTTATGCTGATCTAGGGTGTGGATTTTACTCAGCTGATTTGACACAACAGGAGCAGAAGATGGTTGAAGATACCACTAAGAGTGGCTGAGGTGGCAGACAGTGCTATGTGGAAGGAAGAAGAATCAGATATGAGATAAAGGGGTGAACTGAGGTGGGGAAGGTCTAGGAATCTTTTTTTAAGTGTTGGGTTGAAGCTAAGGCCTTGTATGTGCTAAGCAAATGCTCTGCCACTGAGCTACACCTCAGTTGGAAAGAACTGACATGCTGATAAAATTGACTCTTCCTATCCATGGATATGGACTATATCTTTCATTTATGTGATTGTTGTGGTGTCACCTTGAAAAAGAAACAGCTAGCAGACTGGTTGGGTATATCTGGGTGATTGGTTTACTGAAGAGGGAAGATCTACCCAGGATGTTGGTGGGAACCAACCAATAGGCTTGTAACCTGGATGGAGTAAAAAGGGAAAGAAGAAGGAAATCTCACTTTTTGTTTCATTGGAGGAGCTCTGGTCTTCACCAGCACCTTTGGACAGCCATCTCCAGGCTTCCAGCACAGACTCTTCAGCTTCAGACTCAGAGGGTCAGAGCAGACTGAGCTCCAGGTCTTTGACTTTTGACTTAATCCTCCACTGTCTAGTACAGATGGCCCTTTTATAGGTGGCTATTTTAAGAATATCTTGTAAATCTCTTATGTATCATTAAATCTGTTCCTCTAGTGAAACCTAAACGATATAGTCTATTTAGTTATTTCTTGATTTCTTTCATTAGAATTTTGTAGTTTTCCTTATATAGGTCTTGTAAATATTTTGTTAGATTTATACCTAAATATGTCAGTTTTGGATGTTCTGATGTAGAGACTAGTGTGCTTTCAATTTCAAATTCCACTTATTCATTACTGCTTTATGGGAAAGTTATTGATTTTTGCATACTACTCTTGTATCATGCAACCCTGCTATAATTCTTTATTAGTTCTGGGAGATTTTTGGTGGATCTGCTTTTTTAATTAGTGCCTATTAATCATATAGACCAATTGGTTTCAGTTTGGCAGATTCATGAATAACATATAACATACTTTGATCATTTCCATCCCCATTACCTCCAAGCCCTTTCCTCTCCTTGTTTTCCTCCTCTTTTCTAGTAGTTCTTCTTGTACTTTTACATGATTTTTTTTTCTGTCTCCCTCTGTCTTTTTACATTCCATTTATGAAAGAAAATATGTGATATTTGTCTTTCTGAATCTATTTTATTTTATTTACCATGATCACCTCAAGTTCCATCCATTTTCCTGCAAATGACATGATTTTGTTCTTCTTCATGGCTGATTAACATTTCATTATGTATGTATACCACATTTTCTTTATCCAGTCATTGGTTGAAAGACATCTAGAGTTGCTTTGGATTTTTTGTTGATTCTTTCAGATGTTCTGCATAGCCAATCATATCATAGTTTAGATATTATGAATTGGGCCATAAGAAATGCGACTATACAGGTATATCTATAGTATATGAATTTTTATTCTTTTGGGAACATACTAGTTAGTGGTATAGCTGGATAAAAAGGTATCTTGTTTTTAGTTTTTTGATGAACCTCCATTCTGCTTTCTATAGTGGCTGTGCAAAGTTACATTTCCACCAACAGTGTGCAAGTGGTCCTTTCTCCCACAACCTCACCAGCACTGATGGATTGATTATATTTTTGATGATAGCCATTCTGAATGGAGTGAGATGAAATCTTAATGTGGTTTTGATTTACATTTCCTAGGTGGCTAAAGAAGTCGAACATTATTTTTGTACACTTATTGGCCATTCATACTCCTTTTCTTTAAAGCGTCTGTTTAGTTCATTAGCCCATTTTTTGCTTGGGTTATTTGTTTTCTTGGTGTCCAGATTTTCGAGTTCTTTATTTACTAAGACACAATACCTGACATCTACGACCTAAAGGAGAGCTTTATTTCAGCTCACAGTTTGGGGAGATTTTAGTCCACAGTCTGTTGGCTTTGAGGCAGGACAGCATGGCAGGGGGGCATGACAGAAGCAAGCTGCTAACATTATGGTGAACAGGAAGCAGAGAGAGCAAAAGGAGGAATTGAGGAGGGAGATACATCTTTCTAGACTGTACCCCCGTATTTAGCCATAAGCTCATCAGTGGGCTAATCCACTGATGAGTATCACACCCCAGTGATCCAAACACCTCCCAAAAGCTCCAGTTATGAGCACATGATGCTTCAAGGAGACATTTATCTATAAACCATGACATTTATATATTCTGGATATTAAACTTCTGTTGGAAAAGTAGCTGACAAAGATTTTTCTCCCCTTCTGCAGGCTGTCTCTTCACTCTGTTAATGGTTTCCTTTGCTATGCAGAGACATTTTAATTTGATATAATCCGAGTTGTTGATTCTTGTGATTTTGAATTCTATTTAGGTACTCTGCCTGTGACTATGGTTTGAAGATTTTCTTCTGCATTTTCTTTCAGGAGTTTTAAAGTTTCCGGTCTTATACCTATGTCTTTGATCTGTTTTGAATTGATATTTGTTCAGGGGGAGATAGAGATCTTGTTCAAACTTCTGTGTATGGATATTCAGTTTTCCCAGTACTACTTGTAAAGAGGCTGTCTTTTCTCCAGTACTACATATTTTTTGCTCCATTGCGAAGAATCAGATAGCTGTAGTTGTGTGGGTTTCTGTGTCCTGTATTCTATTCCATTGTCTTACCTTGTTTTTATACTAGTCTCATGCCATTTTTGTGTGACTGTGGCTGTATATTGTTTTAAAATTTGGTATTATGATACCCCCAGCATTGTTCTTTTTGCTCAGAATTGCTTTGGATTTTTTGTTGATTCTTTTAGATGTTCTACATAGACATTCATATCATTTGTGAAGAGAGAAGAGTTTTATTTCTTCCCTTTTGATCAGTATGTCTTTTATTTCCTTTTCATGTGTCATTGCATTGCTGATGACTTTCAGTACAATGTTTAAAAAGGAGTGGTAAGAAGTAGTGTCCTTACCTTGTTCCTGCTCTTAGCAGGAAAATTTAAGCATTTCTTATCACTAAGTAAGCTGTTAGCTATAGTCACATTTTTTATAACTGGTCTTTATCCAGTTGAGAAAATTCTCCTTTATTTCTAGTTTACTGAGTTTTTTTTTTTTAATCATGAATGTGTGTTGGTGTTGTGATGGATAGCATTAACTAATTTTAGAATACTGAACCAGCTTGCATACTTGGAATATACTTCAACTGATTGTGGTGTATAGTTCTTATTATACATTGTTGGATTCAATTTACTAATAATTTATTGAGCATTTTTGTATCTGTGTTCATAAAAGATATTGATCTGTAGCTTTCTTTTCTTATAGTGTAATTTTTGCCTGTTTTTGGTATCTGGGCAATAGTGGCTTCCTAGAATGAGTTGGAAAGTCCTCCCTCATCTATCTTCTGGGAGGAATTGTAGGGAATTATATAATTTTTTCCTTAAAAGTTTAATAAAATAAATCAGTAAACACATCTTGGCCTTGTGCTTTCTATTATAGGATGTTATTGCTTGTTGATTCAATTTATTTAGTAGTATAGTTTTGCTCATATAGAATTTCTTGTGTGAATTTTGGAAGATATTATATTCTAAGGAATTGCTTGGTTTTAGTTAGATTGTTAAATTTGTGATGATAGAGTTATTCATAAAATTTCTTTATTATCTTTTCAATGTCAGTACAATCAGGAATGTATATAAAAGAGAAAGTATCTTTCTTTTTTATATTAGTAATTTGTGTCTTGTGTCTTCTTTTTTCCTTAGATGTAGGTTTGTTTACTTTATTGACCTTTTCAAAGAATTAGCTTTTAATTATATTGATTTTCTCTATTAATTTACAATTTTAAATTCCATTGATTTATACTCTAATTTTATTGTTTCTTTGCTTTTGCTTACTTTGAAATTAATCTCCTTTTCTGTTTTCCTAAGGTAGAAGCTTAGATGATTGATTTTAGACCTTTCTTATTTTGATGCTATACATTTCCTTTAAACTTTGCTTTTGTATACCACACACTTTGATAAGTTGTATTTTCATTTTCACTTAGCTCCAAGTTCTAAAAATGCCTATTGAGATTTTTTCTTTAACCAGTATGTTATTTAGAATTATGTTGTTCAGTGACCAAGCACTTTAATTTTCCAGCTATCTTTCTGTTATTGATTTCTAGTTTAATTTCACTGTGTTCTGAGAGCATATATTGTATGATTTCTATTCTTTTAAATTTGTCATTATCTTTTTTATGTCTAGAATATGTTCTATCTTGTTGATTGTTCCATATAAGCCTGCAAAGAATATGTATCTGCCCTTTTAGATAAAAGTCTGTAGATGTCAATAATAACCAATTGATTTTGGTGCTGTTGAATTCAACTATTACTTTACCAATTTTCTCTTTGCTGTATCTATTCATTTTATAATAAAGGGGTATTGATCTCCATAATTATAGTAGTGAATTCATCTATTTTTTCCATATGGCTATATTAATTTTTTCCTCGTGTATTCTGATGCTGTGTTGTTAGGTGCATGCACATTAAGGATTGCAGTCCAAAGAATTGGCTCCTTTATCATTGAGTTTCACTCTCTATTACTGATAATTTTCCTTGCTCTGAAATCGGTCTTATCTGGAATTAATAGCAATTCCAGCTTTCTTTTTATTTGTGTGAGCAAATTTTCTCAATTTCTTTAATGTGTATGTATCTTTACATTTAAAGACGACTTCTTGTAGACTACATATATATGGATCTCATTTTTAATCCAATCTGACAATGTCTGTCTTTAATTTTTTTTTTTTTTTGTGGTACTGGGGATTGAACCCAGTATCTTCACACTGACCCATGTCCCCAGTCCTTTTTTCATTTTAAGACAGGTTCTCATTGAGTTACTTAGTTGTCCAGACTGGTACTGAATTTGAGATCCTCCTCTCTCAGCCTCCGAGAGTGCTAGGATTACAGTAGTACACCACCATGTCCAGTGACAATGTCTTCCTTTTAATTAGTGTATCTATGCTATTGGAGTTTAATGTGATTATTCATACCGCTAGATTAATATCTACAATAATAGCCACTATTTTCTCCTCTTGGACCTTATACTTTGCTCCTATTTTTGTCTTCATCTCAAGTTTTCTGCCTTTTGTGATTTTGCTTGTGGATTTTATATGACTCCATTTTATTCCTTAGCATATCAGTTGTACTGTTTTTTTCAAAACAACTGTTTAAGAGGTTGCATTAGAGTTCTCGATATACATTTACAATGAATCTAGGTTTACTTCCAAATAACACTAATCTGTTTGGCAGGTAGTGTAAGCACCATATGACAGTATAGTTCTAATTCTTCTCTGTGATGATTAAATGTTTTGTTTCAGCTTGACACAGCCCAGAGAGCTGGTAAACATTATTTTTGGCTGTATCTGTTAGGGTGTTTCTGGAAGGGATTAGCTTTTAAATCAGCAGGCTAAGTACAAACGTTCTGTCCTAACTGATGTGGGTGGCATCATCTAGCCCTTCAAGGTAGTGAATAGGATGAAGAAGAGAAAATCTTCTTGATGTGGGTTCTGTGTCTTCTTCTACTCTCAGAATCTGCATTCCTATTTCTTGGAACCTTGCATTCAGGAATTGTCCCAGCATCCCCCTTTCTCCAGGTTGTTAGGGCTTTGGTCTCAGAGATGGAGCTGTACCATCAGCTCCTCCGGCTTCTAGGACTTGAGCCTCTTATGAATCACCAGGGGCTTTCCTGGCTGCAGAATATAATAAATACATTCACCATGGGGAACTGGTCTATACACATATCACAGGTTAGTCCTTTTTATTCACCTTCCCCTCCCCACCCTTTTTCTCCTTATCCCCAGATCCCCTTCCCATCTCCACAAAATCTGTCTCCCTGTCTCCTCTCATCTACTTGTTTATGTCACCTTTTAAATTATTTGTACTTTGGGTCTCTCCATCTTGTAGATGAAATACTATGGGACTTCTTGGCCTTCATAATCATGTAAAGCAATTCCCATAATAAATCTCCTTGTGTATAACTATATACAACATATTGGTAGCTCCTGATATTCCCCAGTGTGTGGCTGCAGCAATCCATTCCCTGCCTGTGGTCACAGTGCTTTTCTTCTTCTGTGCCAAGTCTCCCTTTGCCTTCTTCTTATCAGATACCTTTGGCTACCCTTAGGGTCTCCCAGGTAATCAAGGGTAAACCTCCCATCTCAGTCGTTAATATAACCACATCTATTAAGGAATCACATTTCCTACATGATGTAACATTTGTAGACTCTGAAGATTGGAACTTAGTTTCTTCAAGTGGATTTTTTCAACATCCTCCTGTATCTGGTAAATACTTTTTCATTTCCTTTAATTTAAATACTTTTCTACTATATTTGCAGCACAGAAGTGTTATACACTAAGAGAAGATAAACAATTGGTTGCGTTATCTTCTTAAATTCTGATAGTGGTGAGTTTTCTTCGATTCTGGAAAAATGTTGTGCATTGCTCTTTGTTTTTATAACAGTATGAATTTTGGTCTATGTGTATGCAGACGTGCATGGAAAATTGTCAATATAAGTATGTTTAATGACACGTCGGCAAGTGCACCATTGAAATATCAGGTGCCCTTTGGAATTTTGGAGAACGAAATGAGGTAGGCCAGACCAAACAAGAGGGGCGCTGCTCATCAAGTTGATGTCTTGGTTTCTAATTGCCATAAAGACTTGAATACTAAATTATGTTTTGTATACTGGACTCCTTTTAGGTACTCTCAGAGTCAATCCTCCTTAGTATAGTAAACCTCTCAATAAATATCAATGGCCCCAGGTACCATGGGACCAATGCCCAGTTCTTCTTTGGGTTATTGTTACCATAGATAATTGGCACCATTTGGTCCAAGTTTTGGGGGTTCAGAGACATTTATCAGGTAAACATCACACATTTTAGAGACAATGAATCTCTTCAAGACACAGAAATGATAATAACAAAATGAAAGCATTATTTGGGCAAGAAGGGGCTCTTTTTAGCTAAGTCGGCCTATTGCATACTAGACAAAGCACAGCAATGGTATCTCCAGCTCACAGGCCGAGGCGTAACTATAAATGATCCATTCAAGTCACTCAGAGTCCACTTGGTAAAGGACTTCCAGATGTCCTCAAAGGCAGGCCCTCGGTTCTGTAATCTGGGTCTCACCCACCATCTGGTGCTGATTTGGTTGTCGTGGTAGAGCAATGTGGGATGAAACACAGGCTGCATTGCAAGCTTCCAAAGAGTTGGGAAATTGTTTAAGGCCTCATCATTCATCAGGTTGGAAGTCCCTGTGGCAAACATTTCCTGATTTCAATGGGATAAGGAGATGTGTAGGCACACTCTAAGGACAGCTTGTTTATGAGGGCATATAAATTATTATTTCAGTGCCCTGAAATGAACCCAGATATTTTGGGATCATAACCAAATTCTCAGTCCATGGCCAGAAGGTTGGAGCTAAATGGGAGTTGTTAAATGCAACATAATGATCGGGACCTTTGGAGTCCACTCATCCTTGTGGGTCTCATTTAATTACTAAAAGTACTTATTCTTCTCTTGGTTATAGCAGATGGTGACTCCCACTGCAGCCTTCCAGTGACACTTAGAGAACTGAAGACAGAATAAAATGAGGGCATTTAGAGAATATCTATTTCAACTGTCCTATTTTCCAAATAATGAAAGAGTCACACAAAGGGCAAATAATTTATCCTTGACTCACAGCATAAAGTCAAGGCGTCTAGATTCCTAGTATAGTATCCAGTATACTCCTACTCCTAGGGACGACCTCCCTACTATGACCTCTGTTGTAAAATAAGGTCATTTTGACTTGGAAGCCAAAGGAATGGGGCTGGGTGTTGCCCACTGCATTGAGATACTGTGACCCTGAACTATAGGCATGTTGAATTAGATATAAATAAACATTTGGAGGAAAACCAAGAGCCACTGAATCTTTGTTCTTTTACGCTGCTATAAAAGAATGCTGGGTAGTTAATGAAGGACAGAAATTGATTTCACACAGTGTGGAAGCTGGGCTGTCCAAGGTAAAGATGCCAACATTAGGAGTCCAGTGAGAACTCTCTTGCTGCACCCTCACTTTGCAGAAGGCAGTAGGCAAGGTGGCTGAAAGGCAAGATACAGGCCCTGAGCAGGGAGGAGCCATCACTACCCGGCCACATCTCAAAGGCCCGGCCTCTCAACACCATCACACTGGCTATGCCTGAATTTTGGAGGGAGACATTCAAAATGCAGCACACCTGTAACCAAAATCTTGCATGCTTTGCTAGGTTCTGTTTCAGTTTTTCTCATTGGATTTTACTGCCGTTTTTGTACAGAAGAAAAGTTAGAACAAAATTTAAAAACAACAAAAGACAACAAATAAAAAGATGAATAAGGGTAAAAAGTTTTAAAAAATGACATTCAATAGAAGGCTGAATAAGAATGAGCTTCTTGAATTCTTTTATGCAGAATTGAGCCTGTTTGGTATCAGAGTATGACATATGCTAACATTATATTCATACAAACACATGCAAAGCCTAATCACACCTCATATGTATAAATTAGGTCAGAGATAAGATACGCAGAAAGAAACTGGTACCTTGGTGTCGTGAAATAGACATGTTTGGGCAACTAGAAGCGTGTACTCTGAATAATTTTTACTTCATTTCCTTCCTTTCTTAGTTACTGGCCGTCAAAATCACAAAGTTATGTTTTGACCTGTCTTCCTGGCCCTACCCTCTCACTCCTCCAACTGAATTTTCACATTTCCACCAAACATAATATTCTCCATACATCAGTTTTCCCCTCAAAAGCCATCGGTGGCTTCCTGTTGCCTACTGAATTCATCTTATGGCATGCAAGCCCAGCATCAAAACTGGCAAGTAGGTTTCAATTAGTGCACCAACTCTGATGGATTTTTATCCTTTCTGCCTGGAGACTTGTGTTGAAAAGGGATCTAAAGCTACATCTGAATCCAATGAGAAGGTGTGTTGTGATTGATTGGGGATGCCTGCCGTCGCTTTGGTATCTGAAAGTGAAAGCCCAAGGCTGTATATTTCCTTTCTCTACTGACATCGTCCAGTCTCGTCTATCATTCCATCCCTGTGTCTCAGTGCATAATCCGTTTCTTTTTCCCCGTAATTCCAGATTATCTTATGTTCAGTCAAGGAAGGGTAAAACAGTGTAGCAGTGTCTTCCTCACAGAGTGTCAAGTATTTAAAAATAACTAAACTATTGCACTTCTAATTTTTTTGTATATTATCCCCTTTTTACCATTCTTATTGCCGCTCCCTGTGCCCCACTTTCCCCAGCTCCCACCTGACCTATTTCACTATTCTCCTCTCTGACCACCATTTTATTAGGTCTCTCATTGACTCCCATTCAATTTTTTTGTTTGTCTTAGAAGAACTACTCCTTTAGTTAATGCTAACCCTTCCAGCATTATTTTTGCCAGCACCTTCAAGTACAACCTGTGATTAAGGCCACCTCTGACTCTAAGCCTCTTGAAGGCAGAGTCCATGGCTTATTCATTCATTTTTGTATTCCACATCAGCTATTATGCTGCTTAGAATAATGTGGATATTAAACCAATGTTTGTCTGATTGAATGGATGAATGAATCACGAGGATTTGGGTTTTGGTAGGTCAGAGTATCAAAAGTGTTGAAAGTATAGTGTAGTGGAACCTCAGAGACTTGGGAGTGGAAGAGGATATTGAGAATTGTGGCCAAAGATATATTTGTCAGACATGAATTGAATTCTGCAAAAAATAACCTGGCTATGGAAACTGGACTCAGACCTGCCAACCCCATAAACTCTAATCCTTTTTTCTTTTTCTTTTTTGTAGGGCTGGGGATGGAATGCAGGGCCTTGTGCATGTTAGGCAATACTCAGCCACTGAGCTACACCCCCAGCTCTAACTTTTCCCAGAAAGGCTCAAATGAGAATTTTGCAAACCAGCTTTCCCCGCTCCTACATGTCACTGCCCACTCCCCACCTATTGCTTTACTCTACTGTTTTTCTTCAATGAACCAGCCACGTTTTTCCTTATCTTTTTTTTTTTACTTTATAATGTGCTATATTTCCTGATAGTATATAAACTGTGCAAAAATAGTCTTTTTTGTCTTGTTTACTGAAATGATCCCAGCTCCTAAAACAGTGTCTAACCCTATTCAAGGCTTTGAATAGTTGGATCAATGAATGCTCAGTTTCCCCTCAGTATAGAGGGGGGATTGGTTCCAAGACCGCCTCAAATACCCAAATCTGCAAATACTCCAGACCCTTATATAACATGGTGTTGTATTTGCATATAACCTGAGCACAACCACCTGTATATTTTAAATCATTTCCAGGTTGCTTATAATACCTGTTACAGTGGTAAATGCTACATAAATAGTTGTCATACTGTACTGTTCTGGAATAGTAGAAAAAAAAGCCTGTATATCTTCAGTACACCTGCAATTCTTTTTTTCTCTTTTTCATCTGCAGTTGGTTGAATCCAGGGATATGGGCTGAGGACACAGGGGACTGGATGTTCTGGAATCCACTTAGAAAAGAAAGAGGGACAAATGGGGCAAATTAGGTGGTGGCTGAAAATTTGGGGATGAGTAGAAGAGAATGGTAGTCAATGTACTCTTGGTCTTAGGCACAGGGAGGAGAACCGGAAGTAAGACTTTAAGTAATTAAGAGGAAGTAATTAAGTGAAAACCTGCCTGTTCTAGACTTCGGGGAGGTGGCGGTGTGGAGTGTTGTGAAGGGATGGCAGAATGGGAGAGAGAATGTGGTGGTAAGTAGCCGTGTGGGGCTGGGGCTGCTCCAGATGTACTGACCTGGATCACAAGCAATCTAGCAGAATTGCAGGGATGGATTCAGCACTGGCAGGGTGACTTGGTTTAAAACTTGTGACTTGGTTTAAAACTTGTGAGATTGATGAGGGAACTTTGAAGTGAGTGAGTCTGTTCGATATGTCTCGATATTGTAGGTTTAAATCAGAACTCGGGAGAAGCTGGTGTCCACAAAGAGAGTCACGTACTCTTTAGCTTATGGATTGGGTGAGGCTAAGGAAAGAGAGAAACAGAGAAGGGTCAAGGTTCAGAGAAGGGTACTCGTGGCTATTGAAATCCTGTCTATCATGTGCCGGTCTCTGTAGCTGGTTACTTACATATACCATCCCACTTAATCCTGCTCAGTCCTATAAGGTAGATACAATCAATTCCACTGTCTATGTGAAGAGAGAGGCCTCAACACAATGGAGGAACTAACCCAAGGTTACAGACGTAACAGAAAACCAAGGGTTACCCCCAGGTTTGGAGGACTCCCGGTTCCATGCACACTCCCACTTGGCCATAGTCATTTAATCTAGCTATCCCCACTTCTTTTTGTTTCATGATACATGTGATGGGCAATGACACAAATGACATGCTCTGACACCAATATCAATACTTTTGAGGTGTCACCTCATACTCTTTGTCTGAGTCACTTCCATTGTTTCTGGGACAAGACACTCAACACCTAAACCCTAAAGGAGAAAAGGTTTATTTTGGCTGGCAGTTGGTAAAAATTTCAGTCCATACTTGGCTCTGAGGCAGGGTGGCAGACAGGAGAGAAGCCGCTCAGGGCGTGGATGTGGAGAGGCAGAGAGCATCCAGGGAGGAGAGAAGGAAGGAGACAAGCCCTGCCAGGTCACATACCCCGTGATGCACCTCTTCCAACCAGACCCCACCTAACAGTGAGCCAGCTCTGGCACCCCCATAATCTAATCATCTTTTCAAAGCCCCAACTATGAGCAAATGAAGCTCTTGGGGGAAACCTGTATATACTCCTTAACACTCTCCTTCTCACTCAGTAAGTTTCTCCAAAACGTAGATTATGGTGTCATCAGGAGATAACCTTAAATCTGTATTACAGTGATTACTCGATTTCCAACTTGGAATAAAAGCTGGTTGTGGGACACCAAGATATGACCGGACTCAGGCTCAAATCTTGGTTCACCACACTTAGTGTGAAGATAAATTTCGGGAGCTGGGAAGAATGTATGCTTCTATCATTGAAATCTATTAAGAAAGGCACAGTGAACGGGGAAATTCATCTGAGTTTGGAACTCAGACTGATAAAATTGTTGCCCTGGATCAATACACGGGAAATTGCCTGGACTGAATGCACAGTTTGGGAGATTAGTGAGTGAAAGTTCCTTTCTGTTATATTGGCAAATATTGTGAATGTTGAACAAAAGTCAGAATTAGTTTTGATATAAAAATGTAAAAGAAAAGACTGGCCTGGACTCTCTAAATGTAAAGAGAGCAACTCTAGCTTATTTGAATTGATTTCTGAGTTTTGCACAGAAAACTCTAGCGATTTGTTCATTTCATAACGAATAAAAAATTTGGTCATTTCATTAGTTTTCTAGAATCACCATAACAATTCTCACAAATGTATTCCCTTATGGTTTGGAGGCCAGTCATCCAAAATCAAGCTGTTAGCAAGCCCGTTGCTCCCTCTAATGACTCTAGGAGAATTCTTCATAGCTTCTAGCTTCTGTCGGTTCCAGACATTCCTAGGCTCGTGGCTAATTCTTCTCTGCCTCCATCTTCATATGACATTCTCCTTTGTTTCTGTCTTCTGTCTTTTTAAGAATATTTATCATTAGATTTAGGGAACACTTGATAGTCTAACAGGATTCCATCTCAAGATTTTGAGGTAATTACATGTGCAGAAAGCTTTTTTTTTTTTTCTTCCCTAAATAGCACTATATTCACTGATTCTACTGGTGAGAGGGGAACATATTTTCTGAGGAGCCATCATTCAGGCCACTCTGTTTAGGCTATGATGGCTTTCCTCATGATACTCTCTCCTGCTTCCTCCAGGGTGTACTTTTATCTTGCTTTTTTTTCCTCATTTACTCATCCCGAGCTCACTCTGCAGAGCCAGTTTATCCATCACTCTTCACTTTTACTTTTTCAAATAAACTTTGTTACTGCTAAATAAAACAGAACAGAACAGAACAGAACAAACCACTCTGTTTATATTTACCATGTAGAGGACATCAGAATACAGGTGAAAATGAGAGAGGACAAACTCATGAGATGGAATTGAACACGAAGCATCTGCTTTCTTTTTGTAATACGGAGTGTCCTAGCAGAAAGAAGTATCACAAATGGGCATCAAGACAAATAAGGAGACTGCAGATATCCAGAAGTGTCGGTCCGCCTGGAGCAAGATGATGAGGTATCTTCTACTGGAGAAGTTCTTGTTGAAAGACTCAGCTTCTAGGGAAAGAGCAACTGAATTAAGTGGTCAGTATAGCAGATAATATTTATTCCTAACATAGTAAAACACCCTCCCTATCCCTGCTGACTCCACATAGCAGCTGGAAAAACCAGGGCTTTCCTTTCTCAGTCATCTGCGCAATGGAGGTTGCTGTGTGGCTCAGTTCTGGCCAGTGATACGTTGCATGTTTGAGCCAGTGCTTGTCAGAGATTCTGACACTTGTAGTTGAGAACATTCATTATTGGCATGATGCTTTGCTAGAAGAAGCCAGTCCTTCTTCCTAACAAGATGTTTAATTCACAGGCTGTAGGTTTGAAAGATGAGAAACCAAAGAATGGAAGTGTTTCCACTCTGACTTAGGATGATGTTGAGGTCACCAAGGTGCTGGCCTCTCATAATGCTTCTCATCTCCAAATTGCTGGTCAGTTGTTCATCGTGGGTGGTCTTATGGTTGCCTGCTGGTAATAAAGGGCAGGCTGGTCGTACTGAGCTTGGTAAAGGAAGGTTTATCAGAGAACTCTGCTTATGGCATCTTCTGTCATCATCTAACTAACAGTAACCAGCAGTTTAAGGAAAGTGCCAATTTAGTATGATGTTGACTTTTGGTTTGTCATGGATGGCTTTTATCAGACTGAGATATAGACATTGTATTACAATTTTCCTTAGGATTTTTATCAGGAATGGATGTTAGATTTTGCCAAATGCTTTTTTTTGTGTGTCTACTGATATTATCATGTGGTTTTTGTACTTACTTCTGTTAATGTGGTATATCACATTTATTGATTTGCATATGTTGAAGCATCCCTGAATCCCTACTTTATCATGGTGTATAATCTTTTTGATGATTTGCTGTACTCTGTTTGCCAGTATCTTCTTGAGGATCTTTGCATTTATATTCATTAAAGAGATTGGCCTGTAATTCTCCTTTTTGGTTGGGTCCTTTTTTGGTTTTGGTATCAGGGTAATGCTTGCTTCCAAGAATGACTGAGAATACTGCTTCCCTTTCAATTTCATTAAAGAGTTTGAGGAGTTTTGGCATTAGATCTTTAAAGTTCTTGCAGAATTCTGCAGTGAATCCATTGGGACCTGGGCTTTTCTTGGTAGTTCTGTTACTTCTTCAATTTATTTGACTGATAACGGATTATTCAGGATTTTTATAGCTTCTCGATTCAGCTTTGGTAATTCATATGTATCTAGAAATCTATCCATTTCTTCTGAATTTTCCATTTTATTAGAGTACAGCTTCTCAAAGTAGTTACCAATGATCTTTTGGATTTCTGCAGAATCCATTGTGATTTTGCCCTTTTTATTTCTAATTCCATTTTAGGAAGTAGGAAGAACTTATTCAGATGGAAAGGAGAACAAGCGATGGGGGAAGAAAGGAAGGGAAAAGTGATTTAAAGGAAAAAAAAAACTGAAGAGAAAAAATGGAAATATATCTTTTGTAAATGGAAGAAGGGTTGGAGGGAGGGGAGAGGAAGGCAACAAAACAAAAGAATTAAGATGTGTTGTGTACATGTACATATTCTCCATGATGAATGTAATCATTATGTACTACAAACAGGTACTAATAATAAAATATTAAAAAAAGAAAATGACCAAGATGGAAAGATACATCTGATGAGAATACCGGGATTCATTATGGCTCTGTGAGTGGCCCCAAAGTGTTGTGATTATATCTGTTTCTCAAGGTGCAATTATATTTGCCCAATTTATATGGAAACCTATATACAAGTCTTGTCCTCCAGATCTGCCTTCCATTTTTTTGTGTTCACACACACAAGTTTATGTATATTGAGTTTTTAATTGTATAAGTAATACACACTCTCTCATCCCGTAACAAAACTATGCATAGATAAATTTCAGAACACTTGACTATTCTTCTCATTCCCAGAAATCAGAGAAAAAGACTCATGAGTCTTTGGGGACTCTCCTAGGTTTGCATTTATGTATTTGTGAAATATACATAATGAGAAATTTATAGTTTTATTTTTGTTTATATATTCATAAAATGTACATCATGAGAAATTTATAGTTTGCATGTGTACATTTAGCATAAAAGATGTCATGCTGCATTATTGTATAATATTATGTTTTTAAAAACTAATGTATTATGCACCTTTCCATATCCATACGTATTAATCCTTATTATTCTATTTTACAACTATTACACTATTAGCGAATGTGGTGGTTTTAAAATTTGTCCACAAGTTCTTCTATAGTCCTCCTTTAAAAAGTGGGGCTTAATTCCTCTCCTGTTCATTGTGGGTTGGATTTGATACTTTTCTCATGAATGGAGGAAAGTAGAATAGAGACATTTAACATCTAAGATTAGGTGAAAAACGAAATTGGGACTTCCTTTTTGCTCTTCTCTCTAGCATTCTGTTCTTTGGGAGAAGCCAGTTGCCCTGTCACAAGGACCCTGAACAGTCCCGGGCAGATGTTCACCTGGAGAGGAATGTGGGCCTCCTCCAGCAGCCACGCGTGTGAGGAGGCCCTCTGACCCCATCAAGCCTTCCAGTGCCTGCCGCTCTGGACGTGCTTTACCATAACCCCACGAGCTCGTGCACCAGAACCACTCTATCGCCCAGGTCTGCCAGCCCCAGACTTCTGACCCACAATATTATAATATGATAAATGTCTATTGGTTTATTTAATTTTAAATTAAATTAAAATTTAGGGTAGTTTTCAAATGATAATGGATACAACCTATTGTGGTTTTTTAAAAAATAGATTTTATTAAAATGTATCCAAAATTACACAAACTTACAGACCATTACACAAGCTTACAGACCACAATACATTGTGCCTTTTGCTTACGACAGCGAGCAATGTAAACAACCACATAGATGGAGCATTAAGTCACCACTACATAAAGTTACTGTAGTACCTTGTGCTTATGTCACTGTTTTAAGTTTGGGTTATTAGGTTCTTGTTTTTAAGACATCATTATTCCTCTGGATTCCCACCCCCCCGCCCTCTTTTATTGAACCATTCCTTTATTGATACGCATTTATATTTTTGTATTGCAAGAGTTGTAGCTACTTTTCTTTGCTTGTTTCTGATTATAAAAGTGTTTCTAATTTATCAATTTTAGGTGTGATAAATGTTGCTGGTTTTGTTTGAGACATCTTACCAAGTTAATAAAATATCATCATAATTCGAGTTTGCTATGTGTGGTGGACTGATAATGGTCAGCTTGAGCAGGGACACCCACGTGAACTGAGTTGGTGGGTTCCGGGTGTGTAAGACCCACCTGAGGGTTCTTGCCGACGCAGCATAAAGGAGAACGGGAGCAGACAATGGCAGGCGGCTGACTTCCCAGAAGAAGCTCTGTTGAAACTGGTTTTCCTGAAGTAAACGCGGCTATTCTCATTGAAGAAGGAGCTTGCTATCATCTGGAATGGCTGCTGTTTGCTTCAGGGGAGCTCTGGTCTTCATTTCCGCTGCAAGCATCGTATCCTGGTTCCGTATAGATTCTTCAGCTAAACGCAGACCTGGATTTACATGGGCAATGTAGGCGCTCCCAGCCCTTGATTGGATCTTTCGGGTCTCCAGGGCTCAGAGAGATGTTTTGCACTCTCTTGCTTTTGGCTTGTGGGTGAATATTGTAATTTGTAGATGTAAATGTGCTGTATTAAAGCTGCTGTCTTGCAAACCATTGACTCTCTAAACCACTGACTAATACACTATGACTTTTCCAAAACAGTACATGAGTGTTAAATTTTATTGACTATTTTTGGTAAAATGATCAAATTTTTTCTTCTACAATCTTATTTCATTATATACATTAATAGATTATTCAAATTTAAGGATATTTGTGTTTCTAGGCTTTATCCAACTTGTATTGATGGTTTTGAATGATTATAGGTTGGTTTGCTTTATAGCTGGATTGATTTATAATTTTTCAAACCTATGGTTATAAGTAAGATTGGCCATTAATTTTATTTTTTTACTACATAAGACAGATTTAGGTATTAAGATAATAACCATGAGTTTGGGATAATTTCTTCTTTATTCTCTAGAAATTTCCTTTTAAATTGGGAATATATATTCATTGTTGGTTTGGAAAATAATTTTCCTAAGTTTTACCATCTGTACTCATGATTTTTGTTAGCAAATTCTTTATCTTGGAATTATTTTGAACTGCTGAAAACTTACAAAAATAATACAGAATTCTCCTATACCCCTCACTATTTCTATATCGTTAACATTTTATATAATTATGGTACACTTGCCAAAATCAGAAACCAGCATCGGTACATTACTATTAACTAAACTTTATATTATATTTGCGATTCCTGATTTTTTCTTTTAGGTACTTTTCATGATGTCTCCTTAGTCTCTGCTGATCTGCGAAAATTTCTCAGTTATTCTTTGTTTATCATGATTGTGACAATTTTGAGAAGTACTGGTAAAGTATTTAGTAGATGTGGTGGACTTAATGTAGTCAACTTGAACCAGAACACCCAGCTGGACGGAGTTGGGGTGATGCTGGGCGTAGAAGATCCACCTGAGGGTTGTTGCTGATGCAACATAAGGCAGAGTGGGAGCCGAAGCTAGTTGGCGGTCTGTTTCCCAGGAGAAGCTCTGCTGCAGCTGGTTCTCCCGAAAGGAACTTGAATATTCTTGTCAAGGAAGGAGCTCGGGGCCTTGCTGTCGTCGAGGATGGCTGCTGTTGCTTCGGAGGAGCTCTGGTTGTCATCTCTGCTGTGAGCATTGTATCCTGGTTCCAGTGAAGATTTCTTCAGCCATCATCTGCAGACACAGATGTACATGGGACAGTGCTGTGGGCTCCCAGCCCTTGATTGGATCTTTCGGGTCTCCAGTGCCTAGATGGATATTAGGCACTTCCTGCATTTGGCTTCTGGGTGAATATTGTAACTTATAAATGTCCTTTCTGTTAAATCTGCTCTCTTACAACCATTGGCTCTAGAAAATCTAACTAAGACAACAGAAAATCCCCTAAATTGGTCATCTGGTATCTTCTCATGATTACATTGGGCTGAGGGTTTTTGAGAAAACTGCCGCAGAGATATACCTTTTTCATTCCATACCACATTGTATCCATGTGGTATCAGTGCCAGTGTTCACTCATGGCTCAGGTTTCTGTCCTGTGAAGTCACTAAGTTTCTCTTTTTATTCTCTTTTTTAGAAGCAAGTTACTAAGTCCAGCCCATGCATCGTGGGAAGTGGATTAAGCTCTACCTCCTGGAGAGGGAGACCATATCTATGCATATTATTTGGAATTCTTCTGAGAGGAAGTTTAGTTCTTCTCCCTCATTTGTTTGCTCGTTCATTGCTTTATTCAACCATTTATTTATATCAGCATGGACTCTGGCATGTTTATTTTACACTTTGGGCTATAGTCCAATAATACATTATTTATTTTGTTACTCAGATTGTTTCAGTTTAGGCTATGGGGAGCTCTTTTAAGTTGGTTCCTCAGTCTCCTTGTCCTTTCCCTGATCTTTTATTTTTTTGGGTCACTTCATTACCTTTTATTAGCATAAAATGCCCCAGTTTCATCTTGTAATTTTGCCCCGGTCTTAGAAACATTTTCTCCAAAGAATCTTGGGTCCCTTTGTTGGAGAACGGTATTTAGAAGGCAAAATCTGCTTGTTGGATGTGCTCATAGCTACTGAGGTATTATTTCTGGTCTGTGTTCTTTTTTAACAGTGTTATTGAAATGGAATTTACATACCATACAACTCATTCATTAAAATTCATACCTTAATGGTTTTTAATGCATTCACAGAATTGTGCAGACCCTGGGGCAATTTTAGAACACTTTCAACACCTGAGAAGAAATCCTTTATAAGTTGACTCTCATTCCCCTGTCTTGCCTTTCTCCCAACTTTAAGGACCACTCATTGAGTTTTTATCTCTATGGATTTTCCTCTTCTCAACTTTCGTATGTATAGAATTGTGTAACATATGGCCTTCTGTGACTAGCTTCTTTCATTTACCATAATGTTTTCAAGGTTTATCTATGTCACAGCACGAATCAGGACTTAGTTTCTATTTTTGGTTGGCTAACATTCCACTGTGTGAATTTACCACATTTTGTCTATCCATTCATCCACTGATAGACATTTGGGTTGTTTTCACTTTTTGACACTTATGAATAATGCTGCCATAAACATTTGTATAAGTTTCTGGGTGTATATGTATTTTCATTTCTTTTGGATATAGGAGTGCATTTGCTGGGTCATATAGTAATCATGTTTAATCTATGTTTAATTATTTGATCAACTGTCAGCTTGTTTTTCGAATTGAGTAGGTGTTTTATATGCCCAGGAGAACTGTATGCGGGATCCAACTTGTCCACATTCATGCCAATGCTTGTTATCTGATGTCTTGATTTTATTCATCCTAGTGGACGTGAAGTGGTATCTATTATGTTTTTTGATTTTCATTTCCCTGATGACTAATATTGCTGAGCATCTTTTCATGTGGTTATTTGGCCATTTGTGTATCTCCTTTGAAGAACTATCTATTCAGATCCTTTGCGCATATTTTATGCATCCAAGAAATTTAAAAGTAAGAACATTCTCAAAAGCAGGGGTGATTGTGGTATAGGAAACTGGGGAGAGATGCATAGATCTAAAAGAAGGACATCCTAGACATTAGGCTGGGTAGTTTTCAAGAAAGAATAGAGAAATAAAAGACAGCTGGGAAGGACCTTCTAGGGGTTAGAATAAATATAGATTTAAACATTAAGCAACAGTTATCTTGATTTGTATTTATACAATCAATTTCTTTGCCACTTTTCTCTCCAGTATCCTGGCACTAGTATTTTTCTGAAAAATAATGTGACTTTTTAAAAATAAATTTTTTATAGTTATTTTAAACTTTGACAATCACTCCTATTTCAGTGAACATTATCAATTTTTAAATGATGTGTATCAAAAGTATTAAGTACATTTCTCTTTCTAAATTTCTTAACTTAGTAGAAGCATTATTTATATGTACTACTTTTCTCCATCATGGTGTATATCCCTATAATCAAAGCAAGCTAAATTGTTTTATATTAAAATTTTAATTTGAAAATTCAATTTGTAATATAATTCACAAATAACATTAAACCATCTTTCTAGTCCTGAGTATATCCAAAGCAATCCCCTAGAGTAATACACAATATTAGATTTCCATAAAGATGAGATGTATAATCTTTGGTAAATTGCTGCTGAGGTGGGTACAGAAGGAATATCTGATCTTTGATCCCTCCTGGAGAGGGTGAGGAAATATTAACTCATGTATTCTGTTGGGAGTGAAATATTGAACAATCTCTATGGATAGCAATAAGGAAATATCTGTCAGAATTACGAATACAGTCACCATTGCCTAAACCAATTTTGTTTAGTCAAAATTTTAAATTTATCCTGTAGACATTCTCACATGCCTAATGTGACACATATACAAGTTTATTTTAGCATAATTAGTAACAGCAAAAGGTCATACAATATACTACATATCCATCAACATGAGATGGGGTAAATACATTAACATTCAGGCAAGTAACTAAAGTATAAGCATAAGAATCATCAGAAGAAACCTTTTCTTTTGCTCAAGTATAGTGATTGCCAAGATATATTATGATACAAAAAAGACAGTGTTAGAACAGCATCTGTAAATTAAAAAAGGATGCAGAGGACATGCATACATTTAGTCTACCTTCAAAAGATATCTGGAATTCAGTTTATTCTTACCACCCTCCTTGACACACCACCCAGGTGCAAAACAGCGTCACCCCTCCCAGGGGTCACTGCCACAGGCTCAGGACGGGTCGCTGCTTCTGTCTTCGTCCCTCAGCTGTCTGCTGTCATCACGGTGAGTCAGATTGTCACCCTTCTTTGTCAGAGGACAAGCTGGCATCCTTGGGTGATTCAGGATGCCTCCTCTTCCCCTACTCCGATGCAGCCACCTAGCATCCACAGTGTTCCTCAGGCACGCGGGGCACACTCTGTCTTATGGTGTTTGTTGTTTTCTGAAGGAAATCCGTTACTTTCTTTGTGGATGGTTCCTCCCAGGAAACCCACAGTATCAGCTCCCCCAGAGCCTTCAAATCTTGACTCAAAAGCCATTTCTCTGCAAGGCCTACCTTGACTTCCATTTGTAATGTTTGAAACCACTTTCAATATTCAACATTTTAAATATCCAAATAACAAAATTTCGTATTCATTGAGATCAATATATTGATTCCAAATGGAAATATTTTATATCATCTTTTCTTTTTTCCTTCTTTGTAACATTTGCCATTATTTCTTGATCTCACATTTATTTTTCTCCTTTTAAAAAATTCCTGTCTCCTTCAGTTGGGAATGTAGCATCATGGCCAACCACTTGTCTAACAAGGATGAGAACGAGGTTAAAGCCCCAGCAGAAAACAAGCAAAAAGTAAATTTGTATCTGCTTCTATTCTAAAATGAAAACCAAGGATTAAGTTACTTTGAGGAGACTTCTTTGTTTACTACTGAATCTTCAGTGCCTGGATCATACTTGGAGCCCCCAAAATGTTTTCAGAATGACAACTGAACAAGGATGAATATGATTAAAATATTTCTGAAAGTCTACATGGTAGACTAATAACATAGCTGCCTCAGAGGCTACAATTAGGGGGAGGACTTCTGACTGTACACCCTTTTTCAAGATATTACAAAATTGAATAGCTCACCAATTAAAGTATACTTTTATAAATTAATTCAAAAGTATAAAATATCCCTTTAATAGGTGATCACTATTGCTTAAGCAGCCAGCCTGATTTATGAAATTGTATTGTCAATCCAATTATGCATAATGTTCTTTGAGTCTAGTTTTAATATACTTTTGTATAAGGAAGGAGGTTAAGAACGTATAAATGTATTTCAGAAGTATGTATATTTTTTGTGAACTGTGTGCACATACTTTGCCCATTTTCTATTATGTTGTTTTTCTTTATTGGAATAAGTCTTAAACATCAGTGATAATAATTATAAATGTATTTTTCCATTTGTGATTTGTCTTTTGCCTTTGCCTGCAGTAGTGGTATGCATAAACTAAAGGTTATATGCAGTTCAATTTATCTTTTTTTTTCCTGGAGATAGTTTTTTCTCCTGGAAAAGTTTAAGTAAAATTGCAGTTTTTGTGTCCATTAAAGATTTGGAAGCTTTCCTTGAGTATTAAAACTGGGAGAGCTCAATCTAGGGGTAACTTGGTATTCCATAGCTAACAGTTCTTGGGTATTTAATGGGGGACAGTGCATGACAATTTTTTCCCACAATAATTAGTATGTTTACACTTTTAAAATCTTCTGGTGGCAATTTTGGTAATTGTAGGTATTTTTATTTTAAAATATTTTATTGGAATTTTCAACTTTATAAAGTAGAGCAAAGTAGTTGCATGTCCTTCTTTAATTCTCTCTGATTGTGGTTATTTCCCCTTGTTTCTCATTTTATTACTTGACTTTACTTTTGAATTTTAAGTTAGATGAAGGTTAATGTGTTTTAATTTATTTTTCAGAAAAGCAGATCTTGAAATTATTTATGGATCTTTCCATTTTCTGTTTTCTCATGTATTATTTCTAAATCTCAATTAACTTCTTTCTTTTTATTTTTCTTTTTAAAATTTTTTCTTACTTTTTAAATTATTATTTTTCTAATTAGTTGTATTTCTAATTTCTTTATCATCATTATTTAAAATTAATTGAACATTATAAATTTTCTCCTGAGGATCGTTTTAACCATGCTTTGTAGCATTTTCACTGTTACTTTTCAGAAGTTCTTCAGATTGAGTTGGGTTGCACCTTTGACCGATGAATTGATTAGGAAAGGTTTTAGAATTTCTAGATGGTATTTTTTGCTTTTTGACACTAATTTATGCTTTTCTTCTCTTTGAAGTGTATTGATATTTCCTAATTCCTGAATAAATGGCCAAATCTGAAAAGTATTCATTTCATATCAAAAGATGGTCTACTTTTTGTTTTTATAGTATATGTGTTGGTGTGTATTGATAACTCTACCTTTTTACACTATTTGTTCTTTTCTATTCTTATTTACTGTTCATCTGTTTTTTTGCTTATGGATTGAAATAAGTACTTTGAAACCTTCTCATAATAGTTTTCTATTTCTCACAATATCACCAGTAGTTTTGTTTTCTAAACATTGATGCTATGTTGGGAAGTGTTATTCCAAAGTGCTTTGTTTTAGTATTAATTGCAAAATTCTCTTTTTATATTCTCCTAACTAATACTTTTGGTACTAATGCTTGTGGGTTTTTTTTTTTTTTTTTTTTTTTTTTTTTTTTTTTTTTTTTTTTTTTTTTTTTTTTTTTTTTTTTTTTTTTTTTTTTTTTTTTTTTTTTTTTTTTTTTTTTTTTTTTTTTTTTTTTTTTTTTTTTTTTTTTTTTTTTTTTTTTTTTTTTTTTTTTTTTTTTTTTTTTTTTTTTTTTTGCTTGTGGCATTTTTTAAAGATCCCAATTCCTTCTTTTTCTTTCATTGGTATTTGTCAGTCTATGATAATCAGTCTTTCCAGGTCGTGCTTTAATTGTGTTTTACATATGGCACATTAGTGATCCAGTCCAAATGTCTTTTCTCTATGGATGAAT
Source organism: Hystrix cristata (assembly GCA_004026905.1). Taxonomy (NCBI): domain Eukaryota; kingdom Metazoa; phylum Chordata; class Mammalia; order Rodentia; family Hystricidae; genus Hystrix; species Hystrix cristata. The sequence goes on along the minus strand of PVJO010000478.1, from coordinate 42,979 downwards.
AAATTAAATCCAATTTTATGTAATGATAAAACACAAATTTAGCCTTAATTATGTCATGTACTTCATATTATGTTTTCTGGCTTTGTAGTTTTAAAAATTTACCATTATGCAATCTATTTCTTTTGTTTAATGACTCAGATTTCAGTCCATATTTGGCTGTGGGCCTGAGGTGGGGAGAAGGGCATGATGTGCCAAAGCTGCTCTCCTTGGGACATATAGGAGACAGAGCGGGGCCAGCAGGAGTGGAGGGGCACAGGAGCACAGGTAGTTCAATGTCACGCTCCCTTGGTCGACTCCTTTCAACCAGGCCCCAGCTTTTCCATCACCTCCCAGTAATGCCATCAAACTATGGTCTCACCAGTAGATGAATCCACTGATGAGGCTGAAGCCCTCACAAGCTAGTCACTTCCCCTAAAACCCATCAGCTGGCAACCAATCTTCAGCATTGAGTTTTGAGAGACATTTCAAATCCAAACCATAAGTTCTGGGTGCGGCAGAGTAGACAGTTTTTACAATGGGACTGAGGTAGGGACAGAAAAATAGCATAATAGAAAAGTGGATTGTGAACATCAGGTTATTTTAAATTACCTTACTCATAAGGATTAAACCAGAGGGGAACTTTCTTATATCTAAAACCAATCTCTTTGTTCAAGTCTTTGAGACTTGGCTATCTTTCCTAATTTCTTGGAAGGAAGGCAAGATAAACAATTTGGTTTCAGTTTGGTGCCATGGATATTTAGTACGAGTGACTCCATTTTGATTCGGTCTGTTGGGAGGTAGTGCAGGAATTCAGTCCAAATCCGTGGCCTCCTGTAGAGTTACCGAACACTTTTCAAATGTTCATATCAACAAGAGAGTGGATAAACCATGATGCATTCATACAAAGAACTATTGATGCTCAATAGCATGGATGAGGCTCAGAGTGCGAGAAGCCAGGCAAAGAACTGTATACATTGTATAAAATTAAAAGGTGCACAACTGATCCTTGGAAACCAAAATGAGAATAGTGGTTAGTTCTTGGGGAGAACTGACTGCAAAGAAGACAGATACAGTTTTTTTTTTATTGTCAATGTAAAAAATAAAAAAGACCAAAGGAGAAAAGAAAATAAAGTATTAAGTACACATTCTGAGCTCCTGGGGCAACCTCAAGATCCTGGGGTCCTGCTCAGTTCTCTTTGGCTGTAGACTCAGTCCTTTCCTCCTAGAGCACGTAGCCCAGGGGTCTCCTTCAGACTCTCAGCATTTGTCCCCTGGCATCGCTGGGGTATCGTGTCATCATAAATCCATCTCACATAGCCGCGCATCACGGCTTTTTGGTCCTTAGGAGGATTACCACTCCGTGAGGGATGCCATCCAACCATGTCACTGCCTGAAGAGCTGCCCTGCTTCGCAGGCAGGGGGACAGGGTTGCTCATCAAAAAGTCACTGCACTGCACTTTGCCTAAAATTAAGTGCTAAGGAGTAATAATGGATCTTTCATGCTACATGCCTGTTTTCCTTTCCATTAAATCTCAGATATGCTGTTTGCTTTTGTATCCTTCGTTCAGGCTGCTTTGAAATCCATAGGGGGAAAGAAACCCTTCGTTAAATTCAGCAGCCCAGCCCGGCGATGCAGCAGCGCTCCTATTTGGTTTTCCTTCTGTAAATATTTGTGCTCTCTCAGGCTAAGGAGTGGCTTGTGCTAAAGACTAAAATATCCCCATTTATATCCTCCAGGTGCGGCAGGAAATGCCTGACCCCTCACCCTGGCCCTACGACGACCTCAACCCCTTTCCCCAGGACCACCCTCCAGGCTGCCCTAACGTGGAGCCATGATCACCTCTCCAGGTTGACGGCTGAATAGCAGGAGAAGATGGACCTGAAATTGAATGGTTATTGCAACCCAGTTTTTTCACTGGAAAGGTGAAGGTTATTTTGCTTTCATTATTGCCTTCAAGCTTGTTAATGAAAAGATGGAAAAACAATATTGACAACATTGAAGTTCAATTTGTCCAGATAGTGAGTCTGATTTATGATAGAAATGAGACCAAAGTCAAATGAAAAAATAAGACACGTAACATGACCAATAATAGGCAGAAAATTGCCAAAGTCTTAAAGAAATATTATTTCTTTTTTCTACTGGGTTTGGGTTTTTAACTTTCTGCTTTTCACAGAGAGTCATATTAAGAATGTTAATCCAAATTAAAAGGTCCTACTTTTGCTGTGGGATCTGTTTGCTTAATTATCTCTCAGTGCTAACTCAATTTATAGCTGAGGGAATTTTGCTCATTCACTCCATAAACATTTGCTGAACTGTATACTAGTCCAGGTGTTTGGTTTATACACTTAGCTTTTAAAATTTCACTTTTACATCTCTATAAATTCACTTCCTTTTTCAATTTCCTAAATTTTATTTTCCTAGTCCTCGTCCAAGCTGTGATGCTCCTTGCATTTCTAAGTTTCCTCTTATGTAAATGGCCCTCTTTGAGTCACAAGACTGTGAGAACGAGCAAAGCAAGTAATCTTGGTAAAAGTGTATGAAATTTTCTTTTTATTTTGAATACATTCTAAAATTTAATTGAAGTCTTTGGCTCTTTTTCTTTTTTCTTTTTTTTTTTTTTTGGTGCTGGGGATTGAACTCAGGGTCTTGTGCTTGTGAGGCAAGCACTCTAACCACTGAGCTAAATCCCCAACCCTGAAGTCTTTGACTCTTAATGGGAAAGAAAATATCAGAGAAGTTAATTTATCTTTATAGCTGTAACAATAATTTGATAAACATTGAAATAAAAAATACAAAAAATAGAACAAAAATAGAGAAACTAATGTGAGACCAGAACTTTTTCTAGAAGGAATAAATGTGGTTGCTTAATTTAAAAATGCAATAAAGTCAATAAAATTGGGCAAAACTTGTAAACTGAAAATAGAGCTTGAAAATATCTTGACATATTCTTGAACCCAAAAGAATTCTTCACAAAAAACCCAGAGAGAAATATTGTATGCCACAATTTCTCACCACTTTGTAACAAAATTAGAAATCAATTACAAAAGGATATGACAAAAATACTGCAAAACCGAACTACAGAGAAATTTAAAAATATTTTGTGAAATAGCTTATGGAATGAGCAAATCAGAGCTGTAATGGCAGCGTGTTTATAAATAAGGGTTTATCTACTGCCCCTCTTTCTCTGAGTGAGGTCTTGGGAGCAGAAATGCGTGATATACCAAGGGCACTTCTCATCATTTCTCTGTAGTTCTTTCAGTGCCTGAAAAAGGATAATCTAGAGAGACAGTGTGTAGACCCTGAAGCTCATCATTTCACACGATTACAAAGGAGAAAGAGAAATTAGACAATATTTCTCAAGACAAAATGTGACTTGCTACAATATCCTACTCTTCAGTGGCAGAGGGGAAATTTCCATCCATTGCTTCAGTCTTTTCATTTCAATTCTTTTTGCAATAATTCCTAGTGACCTCTTAGACAGGTAAGATGCGTCAGGGGAACTGGAGTAAATGATCTGTTTTAGCAGGGTAAAATAGCAATCCCTGTGAAGAAATTTGCAAACATCACTACTATCATACTGTATCACTAAACAAGAAGAGTGAAAATAAACATTCAACAAAAGAAACTAGAAACAACAACAACAATAATGAAAGAACTGAATGAACTGAAGAAAGAGGAGGGAATAAGAAAATAAAAATATAGGGGCCATCGTAGTCCCTGACCTGAAATTATATTACAAAACTACTATAATAAAAACAGCATGGTACTTGCAAAAAACCAGACCCAAGGACCAATGGAACAGATTAGAAGATGCAGAAACACGTCCAAACATGTCCAACCTCTCAGTCACCTTATCTTTGACAAAGGGGACAAACACCCTCACTGGAAGAAAGATAGCCTCTTTAATAAATGGTGCTGGAAAAACTGGCTCTCCACATGCTGAAGATTAAAACTATACCCATATCTTTCCCCATGTAAAGAGCTAAAATCAAAATGGATCAAAGATATAACTATTAAAACAGAAACACTGAATCTGCTGGAAGATAGAATAGGTAGAACTCTTGAAGACATAGGTATAGGCAAAGACTTTATGTACAGAATGCCAATTGCCCAGAAAATATTCCAAAGAATCAACAACTGGGATCTAATCTTATTAAAAAGCTTTTGCACAGCAACAGAAACTACCAACAGAGCAAAGAGACAACCCACAGAGTGGGAAAAAGTTTTTGCCAGCTGTTACTCCAACAAAAGACTAATATCTAGAATATACAAAGAACCAAAAAAAAATTAGACCCCCAAATTTAAAGACCCAATCCAAAAATGGGCATCTGACATGAATAGACACTTCTCAGGTGAAGAAATAGAAATGGCAAATAAACATATGAAAAAATGTTCAACAGCACTGGTCATTCGAGAGATGCAAATTAAAACAACACTGAGATTCCATCTCACTCCAGAAAGAATGGCTGTTGTCAATAAATCAGCCAATAACAAATGTTGTAGGGGCTGCAGCGAAAAAGGAACCCTTCTCCACTGTTAGTGGGAATGTAGACTGGGGCAACCACCATGGAAATCAGTGTGGAGATTCCTCAAAAAACTAAGACTAGAGGTTCCATTTGACCCAACAATTCCCCTTCTTGGTATCTTCCCAAAAGAATTAAAAGCATCATACCACAGTGCACAGCCATGTTTATAGTGGCACAGTTTGTAATAGCTAAATCTTGGAAACAGCCTAAATGCCCATCAACCAATGAATGGATAAAGAAGATGTTTTTTCATACAGTGGAGTACTACTCTGCCATAAGGAATGATAAACCTGAGACATTTCTAGGTAAATGGATGCGTCTTGGGACCATAATCTTAAGTGAAATAAATCAGACACACATGTTTAAATTCTGCATTGTTTCTCTGGTGTGAGAAACTGAAAGTGTAAATAAGGACTAAAATGTGTTATATTGGGAAAGGGAAGAAATTGTTCAAATGGGATGGGGAGCAAGGGAGGAGGAGGGAGAAATCAAGGGATGAGGAGGGAGAAAGGAATGGCGGGACAAGAGAAAAGAGACTAGAAGGAAAAAAATGGGAACAAGTCTTTTTTAAATGAGGAGGGAGGAGGGGCTTAAGGGAGAGGAGGAGAATGGGAATAAAGCAGCAGTTATTCAATGTACAGCTACAAATTCCCTATGATGAATATTATCACTATATATATCTAAAATGTACCACTAAAGTAAAATTAAAAAAAGAAAAGCAGAAAATAATAAAATGTAAAGCGCAATTTAAAAATTAGTGAAATAGCTAGTTCTTTGAGAGGAATAATAAAATGGGTAATAATAGGATAGTATTAGTGAAAAAATTAGAAAAATAAGTAATAGTAAAAGCATAAGGGATAAATAATACATATAAAAACTTATTTAAGCTACATAAATTGTTCAAAATAACACCTTATGTTAATAAACTTTAGCATTTATGAAATATCCAAGTTTCTAGGAAAATATAAATTGCTAAATTAAAAAAATCAAATTAATAATGATAAAATCCAGATATCCATGAAAAACAAGAATATTTTTGAAAAAAATTCATCTGGGTGTGATAGTACATGTTTGTACTATCTCTGGGAGGCTGGATAGGAAGATTGAAAATTTGATCCCAGTCTGGGAGACTTAGCCACTTAGCGCAATCATGTCTCAAAATTAAAAAATAGAAAAAGGGCTGGTGTGTCACTCAGTGTGAAGGCCACAGGCTAACAAACAAATGAAAATAACCTCTATCCACTTTAAAACATGTCTAAATACAGTTCTGTGACCAGTTCTTCTGGATTTTTATAGAAGTTCTTATGTGATAACATTCACAAAATCTTCAGAAAAATAAAAATGTTTCTTATTGTTCTGAGGTCCAGCAAACACAGGCTAAAAATATAACACAGGGACCAATCTGCTTGAAGATCACAAATTTTGTACAAAATCATCAACAAATTAATTAAATCTGTGGGTTAACTAGGGTTATCCAGAGGAATAAATCAATGGAACATGTACACAAAATTATGGAAGGGGATTTATTAGGCTTATGGAATCAAGAATGAGGGAGTCCACAGTGTCCTTCTGTTTACTGGAGAGCTGGAGAATGTAGTGGCTCCTGAGCCCAAGATGAGGGAAGCCACAAAACAAGAGGGAATGAGGATGCAGCAGCAGTCCAAGGTGAAAGGCCTGTGAGCTCACTGCGAGGTCAGTGCAAGGTGCAAGTCTGCATTGGAAATCTGAAGAAATTGGAGACTGATGTCCAAAGGTGATGGTGAAGACTGGAGCTCTTCAGAAATGGGCATATTCCCTTCTTCTCCCCTTTATTCCACCAGGCTACAAGCCAACCCATATCCAGGTGAGTCTTTTCCCCTCAGTTTGCTGTTGACATGTCAGTCATGCACAGATGCATGCAGAACTGTGATTAATCTGTAAGGTGTTTCTTTATCCATTCAAGTTGACATATCATGATGAACGACCATACTTTTTTTGTTAACATACCAATAAATTAAATATAGCAGTATGTTAGAAGAAGAATTATACATAGAAAAATCAGATTCATCATGAGACTAGTAAGATACATATGTAACAGAAAATTTTTAAGGTAGATGATTACAATGCAAATGAAAGGATTTCATGATCCTCTGTACCAATGTCTGTATGTTGCAGATAAAATTCAACATGTACTACTGATAAAAACTTCATACATTAAGGAGACTTTCATAATGTCATAAGGAACATGTATCCTAAACTATCATATATGGCGGTGAAGGGCTAGAGAAGGACCCTCAAGTCAGAAGTCAGATAACGATTCCTGATGTGATCAATTTTCCTTAATTATTCCTGGAATTTTTTATATCAACTCAATTTAGTAAGAAAATGGCAACAGAAGAAGGTATAACTATTAGAAATAAGGACAAAACTTATTATCAGTTGACAACAGGATAGCATATCTAAAATAATGATGCTAAAATCACCTGGAGGTCATTAGTAAATTCAGACAATGCTGTATACAAATTAAGAATTATACACACACACACACACACACACACACACACACATACACACACACGCACACACACATATATATAAAATGGTGACAAGCAAGAAAAATACAACTATAGAAGGTGACAAAATGAGGGAGCAAATGCTTTCAAGAAGGATCAAGGAACCTACTGCTGAGAGGTTGGGAGAGAGGAGGCCTGAGAGGGCGGCGAATCGTGCATTAAAGATGGAAGCGTTTGGCGTACTGAGGAGAGTCCTTTGGGCAGAGAACAGAGAAATCACATCTCCGTAGGTTGAAGAGAGAAGGGGAGGTGAGCAGGTACAGCGGAGACTGAAGATGGCATTTCAGAAAAGTTTTAATGTGGAGGCAAAGTCAGGAATGAGGTTGTGAGATTTGGGACAATTTTTTTTTTTTCCAAAGAAGATAAAAATTAAGTAGTGCTTATTTACTGTTGACAATGGCCCAGGAAGGAACTGACTAATTATGCTGGAGAGAAGGGATCATTGCAGAAGGAAAATATTTGAGACTAGGAAGAAGAGGGTCCTCTATAAATGGCTGAAAAAAATGATTCTTGGATACCATGATATGCAGATTTACTTTGTTATTGCCCAATGAACCTTTCCAGTGAAAAAGTAGTTTTTTATTAAAATCTTAACATTTGAAATATTTAATTTGGTAAAATTAAAGCCTGAGAATAGTTAGTGTGATTTGGAAAAATGAAAGTTATGAGGATAAATTTGCTCTATTTTATATTAATATAGCTTATAAAGTTTAATAATGTTCTGTGGTGAGGAATAAACAAATTGGTCAGTGGAACAAACAGGGTCTCTAGAAATAAGATCAAATAATAAATAAGCAGTATGTGTCAAGACATGGAAAAAACATCATTTATTAAATATCTCAATACTTGTTGACTCACATCTGTTGACTCATCAAAAAACAAAAACGAGGTTAGATTACACATCAGATAGCACACTAAAATATATTCCAGGTAGACTTACACTAAAACAGAGCTATAAGCATACTAAAAAATGTAATGGGCTTCTAAACACACTTTCAAAGGCAGCTACAGTGGCAAATGGTCTAATAGGTGGAGGATAGAAAAATTAAAGCATTAATTGTGTGATCTAAAAATGATAGACTCTTCATGGACATGTAGAAGAGTATTTTATGAAAAGGGAAAAATCATAAAAATAATATATTTAAACTTCAAATCAAAACATTATAGAAGAGTTTTATCGTACTTTCCTTATTTTGCAATAAGAATATTTGTATATGAACAGAACAAAATTCAGAAGAAAATACTCTAACTGATTACATGTTTACCTCAGGGCAAGGAAGCATCTACTATATAATGTCAGTTTTCCTTTTAGAAGTATTCCATAATTCCCCAAACATGTGCTGCTTTTGCAATAATCATTATTATTATTTTTTGTATAATGTATATGCCAGTGGCTACTATTTTACAGTATATGAAGGACAAAGTCTTAAGTACCAAATAGCCTTAGAAAAATTATTATTTAATATATATTTGAAAGGCACTTTGAGTAATATAAATGATGAATTTCTCTTTCGACCTAGTTATGAGGTTCTTAACTACTAATCTCCGGAACAAATGCTGGAGAAATACCAACATGCTGACAGCCTCATCATCGTGATAGTGGATTTGCGTTCTTAAGTGTTTCAAATACTGAATGTTTTCTAATATGCGTGCATTTCCGTGGCTGGGAGTGAAGAACTCTGCCCTCAGGAGATGTACAAATGGTGGGGAATTCTGTACTTGTTCTGCTGTACGCATGAGTTGGGAAGAGGATAGCCACCGAGCAGTGTAGATGTTACTTTTGTCAGTCATTGTCTGAGTTTCCTTTGGTTGCTTTGCCAAACTACCACAATTTAGTAGCTTAAAGCAATAAAAATTTATTTTCTTATAGTTCTAGAGGTCAGAAGTCCAAAATTAAATCACTGCATTGAAATTAAGCGGTTGGAAGGACTACACTGTCTACAGAGGCTTTAGGGAAAAAAATTATTCCCTGACTTTTCCAGCTTTCCGTGGCCCTTGGCGTTTCATGGCTTGTGGCTGCATCCCCCCAGTGTCTGCCCCTGTAGTTACACTGCCTTCTCTACTTCGGTGAGTGTGTGTACAGTCTCCTCCTGTCTTTCTTTTACAAGGACGCCAGGGGCTGCATTGAGAGCACACCTAGATAACCCAAGACAGTCTTTCCATCTCATATAAACTTCATTACATCTGCCAAGTCTTTCTTTTTTTTTTTTTTTTTCTTCTTTCGCTATTAGGTAACATACACAGGTCCTTGAGATTAGGATGTGAATTGTGAATATCGTATGGAGGAGTTGTTATCCAATCCCCATCCCCAGGCATCAGTCCTGGGGCAAGTCATGAGGTTGGCCTTGGAAAAGGAGTGCTTCCTTCCTCTCTACCTTCCCTCCTTCTTCTTTCCCTACCTTACTCTTGTCTTCCTTCTCTTCCTTATCCCCTTCCCTTTCTTCTCTTCAATCTCCTCACTTTGGCTCTCCTCTCTTCCTTTCCCCTTTTCCCTCCCTTCTTCCTCCCCACTCTTCCTTTTTGCCTGTCTTCCTTCCTTCTTTCCTCCCTCTCTCAGTCTCTCTCTCTCTTTCTTTCTTTCTTTCTTTCTTTCTTTCTTTCTTTCTTTCTTTCTTTCATTCGTTCTTCTGTTTGTCCTGGGCCCGAATCCAGGGCCTTCACACTGAGTACATCCTCCCCAGCCCCCTTCTTGTTATCTTGAGATAGGGTCTTGCTGAATTGCAGGGTTGGCCGGGGTGTGCTCAGACTTGAGATTCTTCTGCCTTAGCCTCCAGGAGTGCCATCAACATGCCTGGCTAAGGGGTTATTTCATACCCCGAGTTAAGGAAACTCAAATTTCCTTCTGAAATTTCAATATAGAAGTCTGCTGAAATAAGCTGACAATGGGCAGGTTAGCAGTAAAAAGAAGCACACAAATTTACAAGTACAACAACATCACATGAAGGTGAAAAATCTAAAATCTATTAAGATCTAAAAGCTTGTATACTCTTTTCAGAGTGGGGAGGGAAGGTGGTCTACAGGCCACTCAGGGAGAGTAAATGATTGTGAAAAGAAGAAATGGGTCATCAGAAGAATGGTTTCTTTCAGGGAGCTGGTTATAATAAAGTTGAAGATAAAGATAATAATAATTTAATGCTGAAGAGGCAGAGTCATTAAAAAAAGAGTTTGAAGAAAGAAAATATGAAAAACAGATGTTTTGTTATTCACAATTTTAAATGCTAATTATAAATTCTGAACCCTTACTATTCATTTAACAAATATGTGATGAGATGCATATTATGTGTCCAGCTTTTTTGGGGGAGGGGGGCTGTAAATAGAGAAATAACATAAACAGACAAGACTTTACTTTCTTGAAATTTATATTCTGTTAAAAAATACAGTAAGTGGAGGGACAAATTAATAAGCACACGAGCTAAGTCAACATAGTGGTACTTTATATGAAGAAATAAAATAGAGTGCTGTCATACTGGTTAGAAGTAGGTACTCGCTGGGCTGGATCATCAAGGAAGAGCTCTTGGTGCAGCTTATTTTTGAGCTGAGACTTACATGAGAGGAAGATACCATCTGTAGAAGGACTTGAGATAAGAGTATTCAGAGAGAGAGAGAGAGAAAGGGAAAGAGAGAGAGAGAGAGAGACAGAGAGAGAGATCACCTTTCAGTGGACCAAAGATAGGAAAGATCTCACTGTATCCAAAGAACAGAAGAAAAGCCAGTGTGACAGTGGAGTGAGGGAGATAAGGTCAAATGAAAGCACGAAGAGTTTCAAAGGTAAGAGTCTTATGTTTGCATATTATTTTAAATGAGTTGGGAATTCCCTTTAAAGAGTTGCTTTAGTGGGAACTCATAAAAATGCCCGGAGTGTGAATGTAGTGTAAGGTGACATACTTTGAAGATACCTGTGGCACTTGGGGTAGAGTTTCAAATTAACTGGCTTAGGGATCCACCCTGGGAATTGGTTTCGCATTCTTCCAGATGAGGCTGGGTAGGTCATGGAGACACGGCCCTGGGGTCTATTTTGTACTCTCCAACCCTTCCTCTGTGGCAGTCTTCCCCCGCTCTGCTTCCTGGATGCCATAAGGTGAGCAGCTTTTCTCCACTATGCACTTCTGCCATGCTGTTCCTGCTCTGGAGCCAGCTGATCATGGACTGAACTCTTTGAAACATGAGCCAAAGCAAACCTCTCTTTCTTTAAATTGTAGGTTTTGGGTGTTCTAACCTAGTAATAGGAATGTGATTAACACAGAAAACAGGTACCAGAAAAGTAGGGTAATTCCTGTGACTATCCCGGACCGTATGTTTTAGAAGCCTTTGGAACAGGTTCATGGGAGGAGTTCAGAAAGGGCAGGGTTTCTGGCTAGAGAAACTCTTGAATGGTGCTGGATTTTGATCTGGCTTTGGTCGGATTCCTTTCTGTTTCCTTATTTCTCCTGTTGGGAATGGGAATGTTTTCCATGTACCATTTGTTTCTTGGGACTGTGTCACTAGTTTTTGATTTTTATGGGGGTTCGCAGTTAAGAATTTGCCTTCAGTCTAAAAAGAGAGTCAGACTTTTGAAAAATGCTAGAACTGGTGAGATTTGGGGAAGAGATTATTGTGATTTGGGTTGTATGCAGGACAGTTGTATTATGTGAGGCAGAATTATGAACTTTCTCTTGTCTTTATTGGGAGATTAAGTATGATTTAGGGAGATATGTTTAGGTAGCAAGTTGAAAGGGGTGGCATGTTAAGACTGTTGTTCCAAAACAGTCCGATTCATTTTGGAATCTTTGCTAGAGGATTGGTGAAACACCTCTTTAGGTTTATCTGGGTGGGTCATGGAGGCATGACCTTGGGGTCTGTGGCTGACTGCTTGACCTTCCTCTCTGGTATTCTTCTTCTGCTCTGCTTCGTGACTTCCATGAGGTGAGTAGCTTTTCTCACCATGCACCTCTGCCATGTTGCTCCTGCCCTAGAGCTAAGCAACCATGACTGAGTCCTCTAAAACATGCCCCAAATAACGTCTTCTCTTTTAAGATTTGAATGTCGGATGTTGTGCTCAAGTAACAGGAAAGGTACTAACATGATGCCTCTTGAGCTACTGTGTGGGAAATGGATTATGGAGAGAACGATGGCTAGCACTAAGTATGCTCTCAAAGGAATCTAAACAAGAGAGGGTAAGTCCTTGGGCTGGAATTGTATGAGTAGATGTGGTTGATTGGTTTTAGGATATAATTTGGATTTGGGTATTATTTCCACTGGATTAAATCCTGGTTGAGACACGAAGAGTAGTCTAGAATGGGTTGAGGTTTTTGCTTGAGTACTTGGGTTACTCATGGTGTTCTACTGAGATAAGAGAGATGGATAGAAATAAGGGAAAATAAAAAATCTCTCTTTGGATATGTGGCAATGCTGGTTTGACTTTGCAGTGGAAATGTGAGATAGGTTGTATATTATATGAGTCTGACCTTTGAAGAGAGATTATGAATATATGAGTTAGAACACTACAACTTATTTTAAATCATTAGATTGGTAAAATTGCCTAAGAAAGTAGTGGAAGAAGGAATATAAAGAGAGACAGAGAGAAAAATAGAGTTCATGATGATACCAGTATTCTGAACATATTCTTTTATTGGGATGTTTCCTGTTTCCTGCCCAAGGATCTCTAAAATCTTCTCCATTTTCCGTAGAATGAACTCATTTTAATGCATGTTTGCGAATGAAAATCCCATATCCTTTTTTTTATTTTAAAATCCACACTGATATTTCTGTTTCTGTACCCTTCTGTATACTGAAAAATTAAGCTTGTTCAAGGAAAGTTTTGACCTCTTGTTTTGTCTTCAGGGAAGTGTTCTCTACACCTTTAGAATGTCCTACCTTATAGTAATGTTTTTTTTCACCTGGTTTCTGATCTAAAAATGTGGTTCAGATTGGGGCTTTTGAGCCATGTGGTATCAGCTCTGGCTCCTAGAGGGACTGGAAAATAATGGTATTAACTTGATCAATAAGAAAGCCTGAGTGCTGAAAGTATGGGATCGAGCCCCAGTAAAAATTCTGGCCACCAAGGGCCTGAGTGAGTTTCATTAGTTGGTGATACTCCATGTCTATCTGTCCAACATAGTAGGCTGATTCAATACTGGTACCCGTGACTCCACAGGAAAAGGATGATCAGAGCTCTGTGTTTATTGAGAATTTCTTAGATTCTGCCCAGTGTGTCTCTTCCCTTAGCCAATTTGAATCCACATCCTTTCCCTGTAGTAAACCATAACCATGAGTATAAGTACCTTTTAATATATTCAATAAATACTTTTAATGATTTATCAAAACCCAGAGTAGATTTAGAGATTCTCTGAATTTGCAGTTGGTGTTAGGAGAGACCTGCCCCTTGTGGGGACTCGTCCCTCTAATCTAGTGGTTGGCCTTAATGCTTCACACCTTTGTTTTGGTGGTTAACACATTCTTGTTTTCTTTTTATTTAGCTATTTCACATATTTGTGTGCTTTTTTCCCTCCAAGAGTGAGTCTCCCAGAGAGCATTTATTTCATTTATATCCTTCTTAACACCCAGCACAATTTGGAATTCCTACTATGTTCTCAATATATGTGTTGAATTTAATAGCTGTGTTGATTCATCTTTCTCTCTCTCTCTCTCTTTTTAATAACTGTTATATTTTTTGAAATATACTTCTGGGGCCATTTAGCCTATTTAATTTATTCTTTAGATTTAATAAAATATGGACATTTTGTATGTGTTTTGTCGGAGTGGCCAGAAGGAGGGCATTGGGGTAAGAAATTTTTATGAATGTGATGTTCTGTTCTGTTTGACCTCCACTCAAAAAATACATAGTTCCTTCTTCCAGATGCATAGGCTATAGATTTAAATGATTCCTGTAACATTAGGAAGAGCCTCAGCCATTCAGGAACTTGTATTGGTGTATCTGAAGGAGAAGATGCTTCAAGGAGAAGCTCTGAATCCCCTAGTTCCTCTGGTGTAGTTGAATTTGTTCTCTAATCCTGTATTCTCCCATATGGCATCCATTAAACAAAAACAGCTGATGGTTGCTTGTATTATGGCTAGTCCACGTTAGATGTACTCTAAGTAGAAAACATAGGCTGGATTTTGAACACATATTACCAAAAAAGTGTGAAATATTTAATTAATGATTTTTATCAACTGATCATGTATTGTAATGGTGCATATTAAATAAACTTTATCTTAAATGCTTGGAATCAGAAATGCTTTTGATTTCCAATTGTTTTTTTTCAGGTTTTGGAATATTTACTTATACACAATGAACCATCCTGAGGCTGAGGTCCAAGAATAAACATGAAATTCATTTATGGAATATTATTTAAAGGTAATTATACAGTATTTTTAGCATGACTACATTTTAACTGTGTCTTGTCACATAAAGGCAGCTGTAGAATTTTCTACTTGTATTATCATGGTGCTGAAAAAGTTTCAAGTTTTGGAGCATTTTGGATTTTGGGATATTTTAGATTAAGAATGTTAAAACTATAATACTTTTGATATCTTGGGGTAAGTAAAGCCTACTATTAAAATTAATTTCTCCAGTTTCTTTTCAAAATAAAATTATGTATGTGCAATTTACTCAGTTTGCATAGTGCACCTTTTGTCTGCTGGATGGCACTGCTCTAAACTCTGGAGTGTTTTCTCCCCTCCAGCTTCCAGGTGACACTAAATGAACATCTGCAGATTGCAGAAGTTACTCTTCCTTGGCTTCAGTGTTGGAGAAAAACAGGTAGCTTTCCTCCATGCTTTTTGTTTGTGATAGTCATTTTCTTTACTTTGTAAGAGGCAGAAAGGATTAAAAAAAAAAGGAATGATATATTTGTCTGTAGTTGTCATCCTGTAAGATGTTCTTGAAAAAAACCTTCAAAACAAAACATTTGGGAAGCATAGCAATAGTTACAATTTGAAAAGTCAGAAGGCATCTTAAACATGTCAGTTCTTCTAATATTTGTTTAAGATGGAAACTTCAAAAATGTGGATTTTTTTTCTCCCTTTTAAGTTGTCCAAAAAAACTTTCCAAAGTTGAGCAGAGATCAAATATGCCAAGATTTTGTGAAAAGAACCTTTTATTGCAATGTTACTAGCTCTGAAAATTTGGTATTCATAAAAAGTCCGCATAACCTTCCACGAAATGTCAGGCATATGCTATTTGGGTAATAATCTCACCTGTGTTCTAGAGCACAAGTAGTGAGAATCTCCTTAACAAGGGAAAGAAAATGAGAATTGACAGGTTAAATCTAGTATCAGTCACTTCTTCAAAGCTGGCTCCTAGTCTTATCAGAAACTCATTGAACAACTGTCAATTTTTCAAAGCACCTGTCTTATTTCTCTCATAGCCTATAATGATTTGTAAGATGACACCTCCTTTCACCCCTACAACTGTAGTGGCCCTCTCTGCACCTAACACTGATTACCAGATAACCAGAAAATAGCATGCTTGACCAACCAGGGCTGGGATGGCTTGCACAAGGCCCTTGTGGTGTACAAATCATTGCCCTTTTCTGGTGGTTATCAAGTGTGAGTGGCCCTGACCCTCACAAATGCAGCTTGTTTAATTATATCCCCTTTTAAAGGCAGTCGAGTCATTCAAAATTCATTTTTAAAGGCTTCCAGTGGAAAGCATAAAAGGGAAAAAAATCTTTTAACCATAATTTAGTAATTCTCCAGCCTTGATTTTTGGCTTTCTTTGCGCCTAAGTGGTCATATATTTTATAAGCCTTGCTAATTTGCTGTTAAATTTGCTATTTATATGATCCTAGATGATTTGTTGGACTTCATTGAACAGAAAAGATTTTTTTATTAGCAGCCAGTGCTTTCAAAGTGGTGGTTTTTTTCACACCATCAAGGCCACTTTCTCAACTTATTGACAGCTTTATGAGTGTAGCTGGATAAAGAACAGTTTCCTGTATCCAAAAGCGTTTTGCATTCCATGGGGCAAAAACTTGGACTTTTAATTAGGATATAAGAGCCTTCCTTTCTCTCCCAGCATTCCCTGGGGGCGCAGAGCAGTAACACTCGCATTTAGATAGTTAATCACTTTTCCAGACTTCAGCCCACTAAAATTAGGAAGGGTTTAAGGTCAAATGCTTACCTGGCTTCGGGCCAGCACAGGATGGTATTTATTTCTGCACATCTGCATTTTGTGTACACACACACACCATTTTGCCTTTCTAATTAATTGAGGGTATTTTGCCTACTGCAAAAGCTGTCATGTGAGTACTGTTTGGAACCTTATTTGAACCCGTATTTGACATTTTTTTTTTTCACAAAAGGATGAAATATACCTCTGCTTTTCCTAGATGAGTTTGCTTTCTGCAGGAAGCACTGGGCAAATTTTCCTCATTGTTTCATTCTTGCCCTGATCTCACTATCCAATGTGTTTATAGGACTTTTAAGGTTTTATGTTCCTATTAAATGATTCTTTATTGTTCTAAATCTACTCAGTAGATTCTTTCTCTTTTCAAAATGGCGATAGGGCTTTGCTTATGAAAACAATGAGGCATTCAATCCTAAGTGAACATGTTGGGGGTCAGAGCAACGCCTGGCAGCTATAACTTGCTAGCGTCTGTGCGTTTTCTTCTCCTCTGGGGAAAGCACGTGCCTCCAGAATGTGCCAGTTGGCTGCCGCTGGTCCCTTGCACGGCTTTTGCAGAAATTTGCTGTCAACAGTCGCACTAAATGGGCTTCTTCCTAGAGTGAGGACAAGCAGCATCTTTGATGTCCTGCCCGGGTGGTATTATGCTGCCAGTAAGACACTAGGACCACCTGAAACCTTATTGACTTACTGAAGTATCAGGCAGGGCTTTGGTATAAAAGATGCCCCTTAGCAATTTTTTTTTAATTGTCCATTTTTTAATTTGGAGTTATTTTGAGAAAACTTATTTCTTGATTCAAAAATGAGCAACGGTAAAGGGAGGACCGCCAAACGTGGACGCTTATCCACGGGTCAAAATCTGGCGGTTTACAGGGCTGCCGGTCCCTGTCAGTTGCAGCTTGCTGTGTGTGCGAATCTGAGAGGTCTAACCATCGAGCTCAAGTTGAAGGTTGGTCTGTGTCTGGGCCCCTTCATTCTCTTTTTACCTCTATCTGATGCTCAGTGAACACACTCTACTCCCCCACTTTCACACACAATATTTGCAAACATTCAGGCAATTTCCAAGTAACAACATCATCCAAAGTAATTCTGAATATATTGCTCTGTGATCTGTTTGCTTAGAGTGGGCTAACCAGTTCCTTGAAATAATGGGTACAGCACACCCTGAGGCGTGTTCAGAGCCACGGCTTTGCTGTATCAATCATTGGACACAGCTTTCTAAATGAACACTGATATTTGTAACTAAGGGCAACTAATGCCGAGTTTTCCTCTATTTGCTTTTTCCACAGACTGCAGTGAAAATTCTCTTCTAATCAGTGAGAAATAAATATTTTCTCAGTGAGCCACTTTGCACTCATAACCATATAATCTGAACAACTCCAGCATCTCTGCTTCTACAGTTATTCATAACATCGATAAGACGGTGAAAGTGAGTTTGAGTATCTTCCATTTCTACCAGCACCATTCTGACAATCACATTTTTCTTTTTGGTCTGAGCAATGACTGGCCTAACTCTGTCATTACCCGTTAGTCTCTCCTGAGGTTTTCTTTTCTGCTAAAATTTCTTTTACTGGAGTTAGTGACCTTGATCCTGTGGGAAGTAAGTCTGGGGAGTCTTTGACTAAGTCTGCCCTGATTAGCTGTGATGACTTGGGGATATCACTTCATCTAGGCCACAAATGTTTTATGCACCCATGAGTGAGACCAAATGTCCTCCTGGGCCAGTGGTGGTGAACCTATGACATGTGTGCTGCAGCAGGCTGTTTGTGTGATTGGAAGCACTAAAAGATTCACCATCACTGCAGGCCGAGGCACTTCCCAACTGCTGTATTTTGCTGTCTTCAAAATGTAGCTTCATTCATTGGAATTTTTGGTGCAGAGATGTGACCCGAAGCAATGACACAATTACACTGGTTTTAGACCTTCATTTTCTATCTTTTTGGTGACAATACCCTAGAATATTGTTGTAGCAAATTTAAAGCATTTGATGTATGGAATATTTTGGAAAATGTTGACGTTTTCATTTATACATTTGACCTTAACTCTCAGGTTTTATGGTCTTTATAATCAAGCAGGGCTCGGCTAAATTACTACCTCTCTTTGTTCTATTTCTGTCTCTCTTTTCTGTCTTTTCCTTTTTTCTTTCTCACCCTCTTTTCTCTTCCCTCCTTCTCCTGTCCTCACCTCCCTTCCCTTTTCCCCCACCATTTCTTTCTCTCTCTTCCTTCCATTGCTGACAGGATAGGCTACACTCCTTTATTTGTTCAATAATAAGATGCTCCTTGAATCATTGTTCCCTGACTGTGCCCATATATCCAGTAATACTTTCCAACACACCTACACAGTCCCTGGATTGTATGGACAGGAAAATGTTGCTACCTTTGTGGCTACGTGGACATATACACAAGGACATTTCTGTGTACACCTGTGTGCATAGTGAGGAAGGGACACAGCAGAATTTGCTCTTCACCTTTATCTCCATTTTCTGCTGCATACTTTAATGTTGGGTGCACCAAAAGAAAAAAACCATCATTTATTTCTAGATATCTATACTGGTTATCTATTGCTATGTAACAAATTACTCCTAAATTTAGAGATTTAAAACAACCAATAGGGGTCAGGAATCGGAGGATATCCTAGCTGGTATCTCTGCTCAAGCTTGTCCGTGAGGCTATAGCCACAGTATTAGAGGGACGGGACTGTGGTCTCATCAGATAGTCTGATGGGTGGCATCTTATTCAAAACTCACTTGGTGTTGTCATGCCTTTGCCCCTCACAACATGACTCTCTTTGCAGAACTTCCTCTGACATGGTACAGCCCCAGAGAGATAGATGAGAGAGATAATTTTGCCATATTACATTTGTCAGATATGAATTGGCAAACACAGCCTATACTCAGTGGGAGGAGTTTACACAAAACTTTACAGGCAGAGATCCTTGGCGTCTGTTTTAGGCTTCTGGTATCCAGTGGTTTCTATTTCTACCACATTCATTCCTCCTCACATCCTGAAATATTTAATCTCCTTAGAATATCAGATTAAAGTCCAAGACATCATTGTCTAGAGCAGGTCCAGGTATAGAAGAGGCCTCTTAAGAGAGAGGGTCTTATCTTCAGTATTACTCCTTGAGTGAAGTTGATCTTGGTCTGTAAACCCGTGAAAATGGAGAAACAATTTCTGTGCCTTCCCATGACCAACACACAATGGTGGCCTGGGGATGGCTCATTCCAGTAGGTATATCCTACCGAAAAGGGAGGAAATGGGTACATTATGGTCATAGCATTCTGAAACTTGGCCAGGCAAAGGTTGGAAATGCTTTAATTGGATCTCTTGCCGTGGGAATCTTTTCCTTTGCTCTTGGCTCTGCCTTTTGGCCTCTTGGCTTTGAGTCATTTGAGGCCAAATGTAACTGAATGATTCTTTTAGTTTGTTTCTTACCAGGAGAATTCTGGGTGCCTATGAAACTCTGTTCATCCCTCACTATCTCTGTCCCCTTCAGTCTTTCCCCACCTCTCCCTTCTTCTCCCCTCCCCTCCCTTCTTCCTCTCCTCTTCTTTCCCCTCCCTCCTTCATTGTATATATCCTTTAAAAGGTATGTAGATCTTTTGTGAATCTTCCTGAGGTACACGCTAGTTCATAAATCTCTTTGACATGAACTAAATCTTACTGTTTGATTGCATTTGTGAGGTGCACTTTAATCTCTTTAGAGGGTTCTCTCTGGCTCCATGATGCTCGGGGACATTGCTTCTAATCTTTCCAAGTCTTCAACACATTTCTCAATCGTACCCTAAACATCATCAATGGCCCACATTTCCTGATGGTGCTCTGCATTTGGTCTTTTTTTTTTTTTTTTTTTTTTTTTTGGTGGTGCTGGGGATCGAACTCAGGCCCTTGTGCTTACAAGGCAAGCACTCTAATCACTGAGCTAAATCCCCAGCCCCTGCATTTGGTCTTTGTTCAGTAAAGTTTCTTAACTTTAAAATCATCAGTAGCTGTGGGGAAGTGATAATAATTTTCAAAATGATCAAGTATTAGCTCTTTTTTTCCTTAATTGTTCTTTCCTCACTTTATTGAGCTCACGTTTTAATGCAAGCAGCAAGAAAGAAACAAATGATGCCTTCAAGAATTTCCTCAGGAGTTTCTTTTGTTGTATTACCATTGATCAGAATGTTGTCTACTCTCGAAGTAACTTTATTTTTTTTTATTTTTATTTTAAACCAAGAACATGTATTGGTACATTTTACATACAATGGTCACATTCATCACATTTATTTTGTACCTGTACGTGATGCATCTTGGTTCTCCCCCCTCTTGCCCACCCCTCCCCTCTGTTCCCTCCCTCCCTATTTACAGCAGGTTTATTCATAATTTTCCATAGTTTCCCTTTCCCTTTTCTTTCCTTTGTTGCCTTTCTGCTTTTCCCCCTTCTTTCTTTCTAGTACTCCTCTCCTTTGTATATTATCTTCTTTTTATATAATATTTATTACACCTCTTTTTCCTTATTTACAGTTATGGTTTCTCATATCAGAGAAACAATTCAATGTGTACTCACAAGTGTCTGATTTATTTCACTTAAAAGTATGTTCTCAAGGAACGTCCATTTACATACGAATGACTCTAGTTTATCCTTTTTTATGGCTGTGTAGTACTCCATTGTGTAGAAAAAACACATTTTCTTTAGCCATTCATTGGTTGTTGGTCATTTAGGTTGTTTCCAAGACTTAGCTATTACAAATTGTGTTGCTATGAATATGGTTGTGTATACATCCCTGTGGTATGATGATTTTAATTCTTCTGGGAAGATCCCCAGTAGAGGAATAGCTGGATCAAATGGAACCTGTAGTTGTAGTTTTTTGAGGAATCTCCATATTGATTTCCACAGTGGCTGGACCAGTCTACACTCCCACCAACAGTGGAGGAGAGTTCCTTTTTTGCTGCAGCCCCTCCAGCATTTGTTATTGGTTGATTTTTCCATAGACACGGTTCTTTCTGGAGTGAGGTGGAATCTTAACGTTGTTTTGATTTGCATCTCTCGGATGACTAGTGATGTTGAACATTTTTTCATATACTTATTTGCCATTTTTATTTCTTCATCTGAGAAATGTTTATTCATTTCAGTTGCCCATTTTTGGATTGGGTCTTTAAATTTGAGAGGTTTAATTTTTTTGAGTTCTTTGTGTATTCTAGATGTTAGACCTTTGTCTGATGGATAGCTAGCAAAAATTTTTTCCCAGTCTGTGGGTTTTCACCCTGCTCTATTGATGATTTCTTTTGCTGTGCAAAAGCTTTTTAATAGCATGTGGTCCCAAGAACTGATTCTTTGTATTGTTTTCGAGGTAACTTTAGATAACGGTGTTTCAAAACTTTCTGCCCAAGTTTCTGCCAAAGTTTCTTAAACTTTGTTGTAAATAAAGACTTTCTCTTCCTCTGGTTTCTAGTGAGATTTTCTTCACTTTTCTTTAAGCCTCCAACTGCACTATCCTTAAAAATTAACTCTTTGCAAGAATTTTCATTAATACCCACAAAGTCCAGTGCTTGGTTCCAAAGCCATTCCCACATTTTAATATTTTTAAGCATAAAAGCAATCATAGCATTAAAAGTTGAGTGAAATAAAGATAAATAATGCCCTAATGATCCTTGATTAAAATGCTCAGCAAGACTGCATGAACTCTTCTGGATGTCAGTAAGAGCTGAGACTAATTTCTCAAATATATAGGAATGCTCCATCTTCTACTATTTGAAGAAAGGAAAATAAAATGAATAGCTTCTTATGGTCCTCTACACACAAGGATTCAAGACTTTTAGAATGGCAGCAGGTTGTTCTTTTTAGATTTGGGGATTTGGAGTGTTTTCTGAGAATGATTTGACTATAGGTAGTGATTGATGTAGACCACATCTATTTAAGCTTTTGGCCATGTCAAAGATTCAGCCTGTAGGGTGGGTGACCACCTGAGGATTTTCCTAAGGCTCTGGAATAAATTATAGACTCAAAACTGGAATTTTTCTATGGTCAACAGATAGCATACTGTAGTTAAGTCTAGAATGTTCCCTAAAGGCCCGCATTTAAGGCCTTCATCCCCAGCTTGGTGAAACTAAGAGGTGGGGACTTGGGGGAGGTGTTTAGGTCCCTGGGCCGAGCCCTTGAAGGGAATACTGGGACCCAAGCCCCTTCCACTTTTTCCTTTCCACTTCCCATCCATGATCCAAGCAGCTTCACATGCACTCGCTCCATAAGGTACTGCTGCACCACAGGCCCAAAGCGATGGCACCAACCTACCATGGACCAAAACCTCCAAAACTGTGAGCCAAAACAAATCTTTGCTCCACAGAAGTTGATTACCTCAGGTACTTGTTACAGTGGTAGAAAGTGGACCAATATACAGTGGTACACTTTTTATATGGCCCATATTTTTCTTCTTTGTGGTTTTATATAAATCACACCCACTTGTATATATTTACCCATGTATGTGCCTATGTGATCCATGTGGTAATGTGAATGTGTGTCAGTGTGTGTGGATAGGTGCCTCTGGTGGTCAGAAATCCACACAGTCTATAATTCAGAAATACGGAATTTTACTTCAGTCACTATCTACCTACATTTTCTTATTTTCTATAATATCCTTTATAAAAGTATATATACAGGCCTAAGATGTTTGCCGATTAATATATACCTTGGCACATGGCTATTTCTATCCAATAGTGTAAATGTTATTTTCTTAAGCATTTCTTTAAGACTAGAATGCTAGTGAGGAATAATAACTGTGATAACTGTTTGCCCCAGTAGTTATTCAGGCCACTGATCTTCAGCTGGTTAATCACCACTGTTCAGCAACTTCTGAGATAAACCTCATGTGGTGTCAGATCTTTGTACAGTTTCTTTCTTATAGTCACAATTTTATCTTTTATTCATTCCATAAATATTTAGTGAGCATCTACTATGCGCTAGGTATAAACACTAAACAAGAGAGTTGTAATCCCTGGCCTTGGAGAGTTTAGAGTCTGCTGAGAAAAACCTGAAACATGAACATGAAAATAAACACATGTAAGTATAAAGTTGACAAATGTGATAAATATTTTCATGGATAAAGGGGATGTGTTGTGAGAAAGAATGTTGAGAAAAGTGGTGCTTACATATTGGTTAATCAGAAAAGAGCTTTCAATCCACTATGTACATCTAAAACGTACCATTAAAATAAAATTTTAAAAAAAGAGCCAAATGAAGAGAAAAGGATGAAGGAAAACAGTGTCAAGCAGAACATGACCAGTGTACAGACACAGGCATCAAAGGTTTGCTGTATTTTGCTGACCTATCAACTTAATATGTCTGGGAAGTGATTCTGCCTGAGGAAGTGGTGGAGTTAAAACTAGAATACTTGATGTAGTATGACCACAACATTCTTACATCAGAAAGTTTAAATTTTGTCCTGCAGGTAAGAGGGGTGACTTAAGCAAAGTTGTATTTGGAAATGATCACTTAGCTATTAGCAGTTGTGGGGGGACCAGATGCATATACAATTTGGGGGCTGTCTTTAAGAAAAAAATAGTATTAATTTGTGTTAGTTAGATTTTCAGAGCCAATGTCTTAAAAGAGCAAATTTAATGAAGGACATTTATAATATTACAATGTTCATCCAGAAGCCAAATACAGAAGGTGCCAAATGTCCATCTAGGCACTGGAGACCCAAAAGATCCACTTGAGGGCTGGGAGCCCACAACACTGTCCCATGTACGTCCATGTCTGCACATGATGGCTGGAGCCAGGACACGATGCTCACAGCAGAAATGACAACCAGAGTTCCTCCAAAGCAGCAGCAGCCATCCTCGACGACAGCAAGGCCCTGAGCTACTTCCTCGACAAGGACAGCCAAGTTCCTTTCAGGAGAACCAGCCGCTGCAGAGCTTCTCCTGGGAAACAGCCTGCCAACTAGCTACGGCTCCCACTCTGCTTTATGTTGCATCAGCAATGACCCTCAGGTGGATCTCGTACGCCCAGCATCACACCAACTCAGTCCAGCTGGGCGTTCTGGCTCAAGTTGACCACATTAGGTCCACCACAGAATTTAAAAAAAAAAAAATTGCTGCAAAAGTGACAATTTAGGGGCTGGGGATTTAACTCAGTGGTTAGAGTGCTTGCCTTGCAAGCACAAGGCCCTGAGTTTGATCCCCAGTACCCCCCCCAAACCCAAAAAAACCCCAAATTGACAATTTATTTAGAGTTAGAAAACACAACAAATTACAAATTTTGCAAAATTGAGGAAGATCACAAAATCAAAAGAATAACATGTTTTATGAATTTATTGTCAGAATGCTTCTGTGAAAGATTATCCATCATGTTTGTAGACCTGAAATCCTTTTATTCACATCTTCATATGACAGTGATTTTGTTACAATGCTTCCAACTGATAGAATGGGAAGATAATTTAGTTCTCCCTCAAGCGTGGCTGATGGAAATTTTATTACTTATTAGCAATTTATAGAAGTTTATTTATTTTCACATTTTCTTGGTTTTTATGTAAATTTTTAAAGTTGGTTTGTCTAATTTGAGAAAACTGCTAAAAGGTGATTTCACATACAAAACATAGGATTTTGACACAGCATATCACATTTTCTCATTCAATTACAAATATAAATACTCTTTAATTGTTGAGTCTATTTATAATATTTAGGTTTTTTTGAATGGCTTACGACAGGATGCTGGGAGAGCAGGCACAGTGAGCAATAGGTATATTCCTGGAAGTCTCCTTCCTCTAGAGCAATAATGAGGAGAACAATAACTGAACTAGAATCATATACATCACGGTGAGGTTTTGGTTAACAGCAGACTACACATGCGATGGTGGGTCCATAGATTAGAGCAGAGCTGAAGAGTTCTTATCACCCAGGGCCACAGTAGCTGTGGCGATGTCAGAGTTCATTTGCATTCTCATATTTGTGGTGCTGCTGTAAACAAACCTACCGCACTGCCAGCTGAATGGAATACATACACACATACAGCATTTAAGACTTGATACTGATGGTAAATGGTTAGGCTACCTGTTTATGTATTTACTATGCTGTACTCTTTAGACTTATTTTAGAGGGACTCTTTCTGTCTGAGGAAAAGAAGGAGGAGCTGGTGAAATTGAGGACCATGAAATTTAAGCTTTCTTAGCTGCAGAGTGTGTCTGTTGCTAGAGTCAAAGAGAAAATGCACCGAGGGATCGACCTTGCCTCGGTCGGAGAAGCACCACAGTTACTGAAAGCAGGCTAATGTTCCTGGCCGGCCCAGAGAGGCTGGCCTGGGGCCCCTCTAATGTCTCCACGCCACCACCAGGGCCTCTTGTTCAACCTTATTGAGCAGGTCCCATGGCAAAAGTTCCTGGGCCCAAAGCTCATGGACTGTTAGTGAGACTGTTAGATTATAAACCTCTCGGTTTATAATCAAATAGTCAGGATATATTTTTCCTACTTCTGTGGGTTTTAGTGGTCTTTTTAAAAAAATACATTTCTCTGGCTATTGTTATTTGTCTTTTATTTTTTATTCATACATTTTAATTCCCATTTTATTTCTGCAATCATTCTAAACATGCTTATTAATATTTTGTATGTAATAAAAAACAAGCTCTGAAATCTTTTCACGTCTACATCTGCTCTTTGTTTTATACTGGCTTGTTCTCACTGATGATGTCATTTTTTCTTATAGGCATTGCCTTTGTTTTTACGATTATTTTGTTTTGTTTTAATTTTGATGTACTATTCCTTGCAAATTATCAGTAGAATGGTAGGAATTTTTGAGGTCTGGCCTAAGAGCAGTTTCTCTGAAACAGATTATGTTGGATTCTGCCTGGAGGTATTGCTAGTTCCTATAATTCCTTCAGATGAATGTCTCGGTTTATTAATTATTTACTTTGCTAGTGTTGAGAATATGCTCGAAGAATGAATGCAGACCTCAGAAGACACATAGTTGTAGATTATGAAGGAAGTGTTTACTTTCCACCTAAAGACAAGGTAGAGATGGGAATTTTTATTTTATTCTACTTTTGCTATGCCTCTTCCTAAGATAGATTCTAGTCTTTTTTCCTGATACTCTATTTCATGAAGGATTTTCAGATTCATGGCAAGTTTTGTATCCAGCTTTTCACTTTGTCAGGTATAAGGAATGTTTTCTGGGGAAGGAGACACATTCCTAGACTTAGCCTCCTTTCCCAGGGCAGTTGCTAACAGTAAAGATTTGGGTAACAGTTACGCAGATGCCCCCAGGCTAGTTAGCAGCCTCAGCTCTCACTTTGCTAGATTCATGAATTAGCTCTGTAACCGGCCTCGAAGGATTTCCCTTATTTCATTGCCAGCTCAGCCACATGTAAAATGATCAGTTTTAGGTGTTTGGTTACCAGAGGGTTATTCAGATTATTGCTGGGCCTGGAAATCAACTATGCTTTGCTTATACAGTTCCCAGCCCTGGACACCATTTCTAATTGCCTTTCTTTTCTCTTGTTGACAAGAGAATGGTGTGTCTTTTCCATGTTCTCCAATTAGCTGGCCTATCTGTACGGAATCTGCTTCCTTCTTAATCAGTCCTAACACACCCGAAATCGTCTCCTCCACCAGGGCCCAGGGACTGCCCAGCTGCCACCCTGAGAGCTCTCTTCTCTGCAGGCTAGAGTGAGCCTACTATTTCCTGAATCCAGTGACTTCCAATATTTTGTTTGTTTCTGAATTTTCTCCATTATTTCATTAAAGACTTTTTTCAATTATTAAAAATTTCTAAGCCAATTCACATTTAAAAGTGTCTTTATTTTGCTCTTCAACTTGATAGTGGATTGCCTGCTTATTTAGTATAGGTTTACAGTAAACCACCTGGTGTTCTGGTTTCAGCTCCAGCATCTGAATAGCTTGGAGGTCATCACTCTTGTCCTTACAACAAGAAAAAAGCCAAATGCACTAACCAATGACTTTCCTTAGGCTCATTAGAAAATGGTGGTACCAAGGCAAATTTCTAATCCAAATCTGGAGACACTAGAAAATCCAGAGTGTCACAGCCGACACGTCAACTGGCGTAGAAACTGCAGGGCCTTGAACTGGTAGGAATATACCAATAGTAATTTTGATGAATTGCTGGAGGTTGAGTGTGGACTAGTGTGAAAGTGACAATCTCCAAGGGGCTGTACGCTCATGAGTGTTACTTCCTGGAACCCACCCCGTTCTTGTAAAAGAACCAGAACTAATCTCCTGGTGATTTTGTTGGGCGAAGGGAAAATCAATCTTTTGGAAATGTCCAGAGTATTCGATATAACAAAGGACTACTCTCTAAAGGAAATTACTTTAGCAGTTCCTTATGACACCCACAGGAAAGAGCATTTGCCCAAATTTAGCCCTCTGTAGACTTCCTGTTTTGGAAAGAAGAGAAAGGAGCGCTAAGAAACATTTGTGATGGACACAACCCAGAAACGCACACCCACTGAAAGACTGTGATTTAATAATGAACAAGCATCACAACCAGATTCTTATATTAACCATGTTTTAGAATTATCAGGCCGGGAATTTAAAGTAATTATGTTAGGATCTCAATGGAAAACACTTCCCATGTGCAAGAATAGATTAGTAAACAGATGAAAACTCTTAAGAGTGAAAATAAAATGCTAGAAATCAAACCATAGTAGCAGGAATGAAGAACAGCTTTGATAGGATCATCAGGAGACTGGACATGGCTGAGGAAAAAATCAGCAAGCCTGGTAATATCAGCTTCCTGAATGGAAATGCAAAGAAAAATAATAAAAAAAAAACTAAAAAAACTTCAGGGATAGACATAATTGGAATATCAGATCAGGAGTGAGAACGGAGCAGAAAAAAGTACTTGAAATAATAATAGCTGAAGTTTTTCCATGATTAATAAGATGCAAAATTACCGATAGAAGAAATTCAGTGAATACCAAATAAGACAAATACCAACAAAACAAAGCAAAACAAAACTCCATATGCCAAGACATATCATCTTTAAACTGAAGCAAACTAAAGACAAAGAGATAAGTCTTGAAAAAAAAGTGGGGCATGTGGTGCGAATTTACCTATACAAGGTAAGTCATATAAACAAGAACAGAACAGAGTGAAATATTTAAAATAAAAAAACCCACAAACCTTGAGACTATACCTTTAAATGATTTTTCTTTAAAGATTAAGGAGAAAGAAAACCTTTCTTAGTCAAATAACTATATCATTAGTGGAATTTTACTATAGAAAATGTTAAAAGAAGCAATTTAGGCATAAGAAAACCATAATGAGTGAGAAACTTTGATGTATATAAAGAAACAGCACCAGAGAAGGGATAGTGACAGTAAAATATCATCCTTTCTTTTGAAATTCTAAATTGAACAAAAATAATTTCATTTCAAGCAATGATATTGGGTATTTACAGCACATGGATAAATAAAATGAATAATAGCATGTCATAAGAAAAGGAGGATGGAGTTGAAAATACCTTCTTATAAGGTATCTGCACTGCATAAGAAGTGGTATAAGGTTATTTAAAGGTGGATTTAAGCTAGTTATAAATATATGTTTCAAACTCTAGGGCAAGCACTATGAAACCACATTTTTCTTTAAAAGGAATACAATTTATATTCCCAAGAAAAGATAAAATGATTATGCAAAACATCCCATTAAAACTAGTGAGGAAGTAAAAGAAGAAAGGAAGGACAAATGCAATGAAAAGAAAACTGATAAAAATTTGGTAGACATTAATTCATGCATTTCAATAATGACTCTATGTGGTTTAAATACATCAGTTGAAAGAGACTGGCAAAAACAAGATTTAACTGTATGTAAAATATAAAGTCTCAGATGAATTAAAAGGATGGAAAGAGATAAACTGTGGTGATACTAAAGAAAAGAAAACAGATTTATCTATGTTAATTTCAAACAAAGCAGATTTCGAAAAAAAAAAAAGAAAAATTGTCAGGGTGAAAAAGGAATAGTATGGAATACCAAAGGGGTTATTTCTCTCAGGTGACAACAATCCTTAACCTAACAACAGAGCATCAAAATGAAGCAAAAACTGATGGATGTGGAATGAGAAGATAGGTAACTCCACTGTTACACTCAACACCTCTCTTTCAGTAGTTTGTTGATGAAGAAGTGGGAAAATAAAAAATCAGTCAGGGGCTGGGGATTTAGCTCAGTGATTAGAGTGCTTGCCTTGCAAGCACAAGGGCCTGAGTTCGATCCCCAGCACCACAAAAAAAAAAAAAAAATTAAAATATCAGTCAACTTGATCTAATGGACATTTACCAAGCACTCCACCGAATAACAACAGAACACAAATTCTTTTCAAGCTTACATGGAATATTCACCAAGATAGACCAAATTCTGGGCCACAAAACACAGTTTAACAAACAAAATAATAGAAATCATGCAGAGTATTTTTTCAGACTATAATGGTCTGAAAGTCAATTAACAGAAAGATACTGGAAATAACTCTAAATATTTGAACATTAAACACTCTTTTTTATTTTTTAATTTGAGACAGGGTCTCACTAAGTTGCTAAATTCCCAGGCAGGGCTTGAATTTGCAATCTTTTATCTTCTTGCCTCAACCTCTGTGGTGGACCGGTATGGTCAATTTGAGCAGTAACACCCAGGTGAACTGAGTTATCATGGTTCTGGGTGTAGAGGATCCATCTGAGGATAATTGTGGACACAATATGAAGGAAACGGGAGCAGAAGATGGGAAGCAGCTGTTTCCCAGGAGAAGTTTTTGTTGTGGCTGGTTCTCCTGAAGGGAACTCAGGTGTCCTCATTGCAGAAGGAGCTCGGGGCCTTGCTGACATGGAGGAAGGCTGCTGTTTGCATAGGGGAGTTCTGGTCTTCATTCCTGGGTAAGCGTCATATCCTGGCTCCAGTATAGGTTCTTCAGCCTTTTCGTGCAGACATGGATGTATATGAGACATTGCTGTGGGCTCCCAGCACTTGATTGGATATTTTGGGTCTCTAGTACATAGATAGATGTTCTGCACTCTTCCTGCATTTGGTTCTTATGTGAATGTTGTAATGCATAAATGTCCTGTATTGAATCTGCTGTCTTGCAAACCACTGACTCTAGAAAAGTAACTAATACAGAAATATCTCCCAGAGTGCTGGGATTAATTCTTCGTACTCCTGTCTCAGCTTTCCAGAGTGCTAGGATTACAGGCATGCATCACCACACTAAGCCAAACAATATATTCCTAAATAACATGTGAATCAAAGAAAAATTTCTAAGCAAAATTTTAAATTAGTTTGAAATAACTGGGCTTACTGGTGGCATCCCAGCTACTAAGGAGGCTGAGGCAAGAAGATTGCTTGAGCCAGGAACTCAAGACTTGCTGGGGCAACATAGTGAGATCCTATCTAAAAATAGTTTCTAATAAACAACTGAGTACAAATTCATCAAAATTTGTGGAATGCAATGAAAGCATTTCTTTAAGAAAAATTTATACTAATAGATGCATGACTAGAAATTAAGGAAGATGTAGAGTCGATAAGTCTAAGCCTCTTTAATAAACAAGAGTGAAGAACAACAAGATCAAGGCAAAGAAAGAAAGAAAATTAAAGCTAGAGTAAAAATTGAAATTGAGAGCAAGAAAGTAATAATGATAATCAACAAAACAAAATCTAGTTCTTTGGTGAGATTAAAAATGATAAGCTATTTGCCAAGATGGCCAAGGGAAAAATATTAAAAAGTACAAATTACCAATAACAGACATGAAAGTATTATTTCTACTGATTGAATGGATTCTAAAAGAGTAACAGTAAGATAACACAAACAACTCTATGTCCACAAATTTAATAACTTAGAAGAAATGGATCCTTAAAAAAGCCATAAGCTATCAAAATTCATACAAGGAGAGACAATTTCAATAGGGCTATATCTACTTAAGATAAATCAGTAGTTAATGATCTTACAAAAAAGAAAGCACTACTCTCAGATAATTTCACTGGCAAATTCTACTAAACATTAAGAAAGAGATAATACCCATTTTCTAGAATCTCTTTCAGAAAAAGAAGGTAATATAACACTTCCTAACTTATTCTATGAGTTCAGCATTATCATGATATTAAGATAAGATAAAGACATAAAAAAGGAAACTGACAAATATTTCTGATAAACAAAACTATGATAGACATGATAGACAAAACTATACACCCTCTGTCCCCAATAATGTTCACACCGTAATATGCCACCTTACATGGTTAAAGGCACTTAGCAGATATTACTAATTTAAGAACTTGGAGATGCAGTGATTATCATGGATCAACTAGGTGGGTTCAATGTAATCATAAAAAGGTCTTTATAAGAGAAGTCAGGAATGTTAAAGTCAGAGAAGTGTGTTGACAGAAGTAGATGTAGGGGTGGGGGGCCTGTAGGTAGGGAAAAGAAAGGATGAAGGCCTCATTGAGATTTATTAAAAATCAATAGGGAAACTTACTGAAAGCAGTTTCTGCCTCTCAGAGAGACTTTTCAGTTAGAACAACTGGACAAAGGAGGTAGAGGCTAGATTGAGAGAGGTGCCAAGTAGCACAATCACCATAAGAACTTATCAAGAAGAGTTAACAGAACACTGAGGAAGCCAGAAACGCAAAGGACCAGGACAACCAGCCCCCGCCCCCCACTTGAAAGAATGCAAGGGAGACAGGTTCAGGCACCTAACGACTCTTATTGAATATGTAAGACATGCACACATACATGCACGCACACCTACACATATACTCATGTATGTATGTTGTCACTTTCACATCACTATATTATTGCACCAGGTACACACGTGTGCAGATATCTCCTTTACTTAAGGAAGTCTAAACTACCTTCCTATAAAGCAACCCCCCTTATCCACCACAAAACGATAGGAAGAAGTCAAACAGCCCAAAGGAGTGTAGGCAGACATGCCTAAGTTAGACTCAAAGACAGCCAAGAGAGCCAACCAGATGGTGACACTTTCCAAGTGCCCACCTGGGGTCTGGGAAAGATACTAGACCTGGATAAAATGAGCCAGGGATGAGCGCTCAGGGGTATTTAGCTCTGATCCCCCCTACAATCCCATAGTAGCTGTCTATCCTCTCTTTCTTTTCCATCTTTTTCCAAATAAATCATTGTCTTTTAACTCTCTCTTCTTTAATTCATTACTGAAGCTGAGAGTTGTATTCCCAGTGATAGTGTGTTTCAGACAAGGACCAGTGTACACAGCCCACCCTCCTGCAACATAGAGATTAGGGTAAGGTGCTCTGAAGAGGGAGGGCCCAGTAGCCAAGGAGGGCAGCACACCTCTAGATGCTGAAAAAGGCCAAGAAGTGGAAAATCTTCTAATGCTTCCGGAAGGAACGGGGCTCCATCTTGATGTTAGCCTGTACAACACCTTTCACATTTCTTCCTTTTTTAAAATTTTTCTTTTAGGTGGTACTGGTTATTAAACCCTGGGCCTCACAAGACCTCTACGCTCAGCTACATTCCCAGCCCTCATTTCATATCTGACCAGCAAAACTGTAAGCTAACAAATTAATTTTAGTTCCATTATATGTGTGGTAATTTTTATAGTAGCAAAAGGAAGTGAATACAATGCAGATGCAAACATCTTCAACAAAATATTAGCAAATAGTCTAAAAATACATAAAAAATTATGCAATATGATCTGGTGGGCTTTATTTCCAGTATACAGCACTGGTTCAATATTTAAAAATCAATTAATATAAACCAGGAATGGTGGTGCACACCTATAATCCCAGGAGTCTGGGATTTGTCATTTGTCATAGCAGATGTGAATTAAGACAATAATGAAATATCACTACACATTAATTGAAATGGGTAAAATAAAAAAGTCAGTACCAAATTCTGGAAAGGCCATAGAGTAACACTGCTAATATAGTTGCAAAATTATACGGCCACTTTGAAAGGTAGTTTGGTACTTTCTTACAAAATTACACAGTTTTAGCACACAACTCAGCAATGCACACGAATATGCATAGCATTTTTATTTGTGACTGTTACAAATAGAAGCAACTAAGATATCTTCTAACGGATGAATGGATAAACAAATTTTAGTACATGCATAAAACAGAATACTAATTATTGTATTTTGTATTAAAAAGATATTGAACCATGAAAACACATTGAGGAATCTTAACCATGTATTGCTGTGTGAAAAAAGTCATTTTGAAGGAGCATGATTACATGATTACAATTGCATGATTACCATTATATGGCTTACTGGAAAATGCAGAGCTTTGGAGATAATAACAAGCTCAGGTGTTGCCAGACGTGGGGGAAGGTGGGAAGGTTTGGCTAGGTAAAACCTGTAGCATAATTCATAGTGTTAAACTATTTTGTGTGATTTTGTAAGGTGGATTCATGACATGAACATTTGTCAAAATCATAGAAATTATGGTGTAAATTAAATTTTCGCATATACATATTTAAAAATTCAACCTTGATGCATTTTAGGAGAGGAAAATGTGCTTGCTGAAGTATCTTTGGAAATGAGTGGTGGATTTTGTAATTCTGAAGGCAAAAAGAAGTGTGTGGAACTACACAGTGGCTGATTAAGTTGTGTCCCCTGGGTGTATCAGTAAACAATTCTGTTACTCTCTCTCTATATGTGAGATTGAAAAATAACTGAATGGCTGATGGCTGGAACTGGGTTTCTCACTGTGGGAATGGTAGTTTACTGATAAGTGAGGGGAGGAGATAACATAATCCAGGTGATTTTGAATTATAGACATAGTATAAATTTGTGTTTAGCATAATATAGGGCCAGATATTTGTGTTAGAAATATTTATACATTTGTGTATATGCATGCATTGCTATACACAGATATATTTCTTGACTCTGTCAGCTCAGAAACTCTAGAACAGTAGCACCCCAGATGCAATGAACACACCTAGCACGTAGATCTGGGTTTTCCTAATGTCATTTTCAGTAACATTGAAATGGCAGGACTTCTTGGAAAAAGGGCTGATTCTATTACTAGGGCAGCATACAAAATTACCCCAGAATATTTTTTTAGTGATAGTAAGTAAGGATATGTTCAAAAATCACATATAAACGAAAACACAGCCGACATACATCGATGAAGCTATGTACCCAGTACAGAGGAACCAACTGAAAAAGCTCCCATAGCCAAAACTGAAACAATTTGAGCAACAAAATACATAAAAACCCTGGATTGTTTGTAACTCAAAGTATAAAATAAATATCCACAAGTGTGTAATAATATGAGGAAATGATTC
The DNA here is from genome assembly GCA_004026905.1 of Hystrix cristata. Classification (NCBI taxonomy): domain Eukaryota; kingdom Metazoa; phylum Chordata; class Mammalia; order Rodentia; family Hystricidae; genus Hystrix; species Hystrix cristata. The sequence continues at coordinate 8,587 of PVJO010000478.1, read as the reverse complement.
GTTAATGGAAAAGAAGCAGCAAATCTCTTATGTAAACATAGTCAAAATAGTTTGTATAGATACTCTACTTCCAGGGGGCTGGACCTTAGTCTACACTCAAAAAATGTGGACTGTGCATAGCCCAGCATAAAATGGGGAAAGTCAGAGTAAAAATACAGTGGAAACTCTGTAAAATCTGACTTAGTGATCAAGGTCAGTATCAATAGAAACAAATCATGTCGACAGTACTTGCCTTTGATGTGATATGATGAGAATGGTACCTTATTTCTGTGATCTTTCTTTTCCAAACCCATCTCCTTTGTCTAATCATGTGAGAAAAATGGACATATCTTAAAAGTTTATATTCTACAACATAGTTGACCAGTACTCCTCAAAACTATCAAGACCATTGAAAACGAGAAGAGTCTGAGAAACTGTCATAGTCAAAAAGAGTATAAAGAGACCTGATAATTAAAAGCAATGAGGGTTTGGGGATTTAGCTCAGCAGTAGAGCACTTGCCTAGCAATCCCCTGAGTTCAATCCCCAGCAGCCCCCCCCCCATAAAAGCAATGAGATATTAGGAAGAACCTAAGGAAATCTAAATGAATATGTATCAGTATTGGTTCATTCATTGTACAAATGTACCATGCTAGTGTAAGATTGTAAAAGAACCTTGTTATAAGGGAAACCTAATGCTAGGTTTATGGCAACTCTCTGTACCCTCAATTTTTTTTGAAATCTACAAATGTTCTAAGATATATAGTCTATATTTAAAACTGACCCTCAGAGTTGAAGACATTGTCTTCTAATAACCAGGGGTCTTCATGAGAAATAATATTTTATTCTTGGTTGGAGACCTCTTTCTCTCTCAGAAAATTTCAGACTTTATTATTTGTTTTTGTAAATCCATGCTGTTCTCATTTCACTACAATCTTTTAGATGTGGTCATCAGTCATTTATCTTAATCATCCATCATTATACTCTAGCCTTTCAATTCTGAGGAATGTGTTTTTTTAAATCTCACTTTCTTTAATTATACATATAGTTGACAACTTTCTCTTTTTGTGATTTCCACATTATTTATTAAAGTAAGAAATTGAACGGCCTGGAACTGACTCTCTCCTGTGTTCCTCAGTCTGCCCACTCCGTTATTCCCATCTGCATTATAGAAGTACCTGACTTTATCTTCCAGTCACTCCACGGACATTTTATTTAGGCAATCTTACTTAAATTTCCAAGGACTCTTTGATATTCTCTCACTTTCCACTTGTCAGCTGCTATGTTTTAATAGATACGTTTTTCTCATAATTTATTGAGGCTAAGGTACATAATGATCATATTCATTATTACTTCCTTGATCTTTGAGTATTATTTCTGTTCATTTATGTGATCTTTCTTTTTTTCCACTCCACTATTTTTATAATTCTGTTATTTTTATTTTTTTATTTTATTTTTTAAAATTTTATTTTACTGATACATTTTAGATATACATAGTGATAACATTCATCATAGGGGATTCATACCCAAAAGAATTAAAAGCATCATACTGCAGCGATATATGCACACCCATGTTTATAGCAGCACAGTTTGTAATAGCTAAATCTTGGAAGCAGCCCAAATGCCCATCAACAGCAGAATGGATAAAGAAAATGTGGGGTTTTTTTATACAATGGAGTGTTATTTTTATTTTTTAAAGATTTTTTTTGTGTGTGTGTGGTTCTGAGGGTAGAACCCTGTGCCCTGTGCATGCTATGCAAGCGCTCTACCACCGAGAACTACATCCGCAGTTTCTTTAACATATAATTTTCGATTGTCTCATGCTACACAATGTTGAAGAAGCATGCTGATGGCTGCATGGAATTGACGTGAAGGTCCTGGGTATCTGTTAGTAGGTCTGTCTTGCTGCTAGGGTACAGGGAACTGTGAGCTGGTTTCCTTTCACAGTGGCCTGGAAGGGAGTTGACTGCCTGTACCATTAAGGTCACCCAAATGCACTCTGTATGGAGAAACCCAGAAATATGAAGTCTTCTAGATAATCTGCCAATTATATTGTCACTTTCCATACCTTTGACAGAGAAAGGAAGTCAAGGCATGTGACAGAATTGTCTTGAGCTAAAAGCTTCAAACTACATTTTAAACAAAATGCTTCATAAACAAGCAGCAGATAAACTGTAAATATTTACAACACACATTAAGTTGTTTTTATTTTCTGATTCATAACTAGAAGCAGAGCCTCCTGAGGGCCTCATTGTACAGTTCTTAGTCGATTAGCATTATATATACATAAAGTGGGTTTTTTGAGATCATTTTGTCTACCCAGAAAGAGACCAAGGCTTTGAGCAGAGAGCTCTTATAGATTCCATGGAGAAGCATTTGAATTTTGGAGTAAGATCCATCCATTTTAGATTTAAACTTTCACACCGTGAGATTGTGAACAAGTACCGACTCTCTCTAATCCCCAGTTCTCCCACTGTTAAAATAAAATTTTATTAGTTTTCTATTACCATTTAGATTTAAAATGTCCTTCAAAGTCTCATGTTCAGTGGGGAGGCTTTTGGAAGGTGATTGGTTCACAGGGGCACATTCATGGTTGAATATGCTTTTAGGAGGTCAGGGCCAGGTTGGAGGCAGGTAACTGTCTATGTGACCTGGAAAAGTGCATTCTTGTCCCTGGCTTTTACCTTCTCCCTGTTTTCTGGCTTGAATGCGGTGAGAATTTCTACTCTGCCATGTCCCTCCTCTATACTGTTTCTGCCTTGAAAACAGCCATCCTTGGACTGAATCATCTAAAACAGTGATGCTAAAACAACCTCTCCTCCTTCAATTTGTAAGTGTTGGATATTCTGTTCCAGCAACTATAAAGTGGCTAATACACTTTCCATTACTGCAATAAAAATACTTGAGATAATCAATTTATAAATAGAAAACCTAGGTTTTAGTTCACAATTTTAGAGATTTCAGTCCATAATTAGTTGGACCTGTTGCTTTTGGTCCTGTAGTGAGGGAGCACATCATATCAAGAGCACATTGTGAAACCATTAGTATTACGGCTGAGACACATAAGAGTAGAGAGAAGATGCTAGCATTTGGATATCCCCTTTAAAAAACACTGCTAATGATTGGAGGACTTCCCAGTGGGCTCCATCTCTTAAAGATTCTACCACCTCCAAATAGTGACATAGGCTAGAGAACAAGCCTTTAGCGTACAGGCCTGTGGGGAACATTTGCCTATAGTGTGGCAGGTATAATGATGGAAAGTGCTCAGTACAGTTGTTACCAGGCTAGAACAAGATTGTTCAGTAGAGTGCAGGATCTGCTCATAACCTAATAAATATTGCTATAATAATAATTACTATTATTATGAAGCATGACTTAATATGTAAATACTGCTATAATAATAATTATTATCACAAACTGGGTTTAAACTACTTGTGTGTCCAACCTTTGATTTTATAGTAAATAATCATTTAGTTGGATACACATGTGTTTTGTGACATTGAAAGTGATAAATGTTGTATAGTGAAAGGACAAAGAAGTATAATTTCATTAGGAAGAAAGTATAAGAGAGAAAATTACTGCTACAATGAGGCAAATATAAAAAAGAAAATATCAGGAGAGTCCATGTAAGCCACCCTCATGATACAGATGTATTTTGTTTGTCTTGACTGAGGAGTTTGTTCCCTTTGTAATGGCAATTATGAAGAACAATATTCAAACATTTGACTATTGCAGAACTTGGGCTTGGAAAGGTTTGCACAGAACCAAATACACAGAGTTTTGTAACAGTTGGTGGGGAGGAAGAGAAGTATAAGGAGGCTTTTTTCCTTTGCAGCATGGGACTCAATAATAATGGAATTATACAAACAGCCTTTTGAACACAGAAAACAAAACAAACAAAAGTTTTGAGTGGGAAAGTAAAAGAAGCTTTTGGGCAAGTATAAATTAAATAATCCCATGGAAGGAGAGCAGATGCCATCAGGGCCAGGACAGTCAGTGGGATCATGGGAATGGACATGTTTAACCTCAGTATCCAGCCTAGAGATTAATTCTGTAGCTATGATTCAGGGGTGGCCGGAGTGGTTATGGGGAAGACACTGGATCCCCTCTTCTTGGTGTTATATTATTTTTATGAGCTCTGTCTGTTGAGTGTGTGCTTTTCCCATTTGTTTGGCCAACACAGAGAGTGAGTAAGCTCCTTCTGGCATACATTTTCCCATTTACTAGGGTCAGTGTTTACATTAATAACACACCACCCTATATGAGGTGCTCTTTCTGTTAACCCCGCACAGCTGCTAATTAGCAGGTCACTTGCGGGTTAGAGGTGCGCTTGTGTTGTGCTTCTCTGCTGGCTGTTGTGTTATTACAACAACTGTAAATGCCATATGCAGCTGCCATACGGGTTGTGCTCAGAAGGCTGTTTGTATAATTACAGGCATTAGCCAGAGATGGAGCCTGCCAGCTGACATTCAAGAGGCAATAATAACTTAATTTCCCTCATAACAAATTGGCTTTCTGATGGGGAATTCAGTTATTCTCCAGACTTAGGAATGGCTTGAGAATTCCAGCAAGCACATTTCAGTCCAGTTATTATTATCAGGGTAGGTTAAGCACACCCACAACTAAATCATTTTCCAGCCCTAAGATCTACAAAGAGGTGATACTGCTTTGCATTGTACCACAACTCTTTATCTCCAAAGGTAAAAGAATATACACCTGTATCTGTGGGTCTATGTGTATTATATACATGTTTTGAATAATACATATAAATCCCAAAGATATTTAAATGTGTGTATATATATTCATACATGCACACACTCTCTTTCACACACACATACATATATTTAGAGAGAGAAAGAAACAGTTCAACTTCAACTGTTTTCAATAGGGGATTTGTCGTAATTTGTACTGTCTCAAATGTGTCAGGAAAGGTGGGTGTCTACCTAGTGCCTCAGTACTGTGCACAGTTTAGGAAATTCTCGGTTTTGTCTGGGAACTTAATCACTGACTCTACCTGTATCATTGCTCATGCCTTCCCTCAGACACACACAGCCTTTCTTCTTCCATTCCCCCTCCAACAAATGCTGGTAGAAATGCCATTTCCTCTGTGGTAGCTATTAAGCTCCTCCTCTTTTATTGTTTGAGAGTAGGATCTTTTTCTTCATGGTGCTTTTATAGCTTGGGAAATGATGATTACAGCATTATGTCTCTGGAATTATACATGATTATTTGTGTCCAGACCTCTCTCTAAGAGTGGGCTGTGAATCTAACAGCATCCGTGTCTTATTCATCTTATAACACCTACAATGTCTTTTCCTCACTAGGTGTTCAAGGTAGTCACTAAACCGATTAACATATACGTGTGTCGATAAATAGGTAAATATACAAGCAACTGTAATTTTTCTACATTTAGGGCTGGGGATTTAGCTCAGTGATTAAAGTGCTTGCCTTGCAAGCACAAGGGCCTGAGTTCGATCCCCGGCACCACCAAAAAAAGAAAAAAAAAAAAAAAGGATCTACATTTAAAATTTTGAATGGAACTTTAACTACAATGCCAAAGGCAGGAGTTCTTTCTTTTTTTGTTATTACTGTGAACTGAACCGAGGACCTAATGCATACTAAGCACTTTGCCACTGGGCTCACTCCTCAGCCTAAGAGAGAGCTTAAAGAAGAAAATATTTATGGATTTGAATATTTGAAAATAAAAGCCTATTTTTAATACAAGATGTATAAATACACTATATATGTACATGTTAGATAATATTTATATTTTATGTGTAATTTGTATATTTATGCACATTTATTTATATATATCCATAACTATATCTCTATTTATAGTTATATCTATTGATTTGGTATTGTTTGCCATTTGAATGGGGTCATAAAACTTTTAATGCTAGAAAGATGTGGTATCCTCTGAAATGATAAGAGAAAATTATAAAGAATTAGAAATACTGGGCTGGGGATTTAGCTCAGTGATTAGAGTGTGAGTTCGATCCCCAGTACCAAAAAAAAAAAAAAAAAAGAATTAGAAATACTATGAACACAGCTTTGTATTAAAATTATCTCGTGATAAATATTAATGCACTTAAAGTCCAGAAAGATGTGTATAAACAATAATATTGAGAGCTTACACATGACAGGATTTGGAATTTCTTTTTATTTTGCTAATTTGTAAAACATTTGTAATTTGTATAAAGCTTTTGTATTCAGGAACAAATTGCTATTCATATATAATTTTACTTATATGTTTTAAAAAATTTATCAGAAGAGGGATTTTAGTATTTCTGTTTTCTTTTAAATTTTGTCCGGGCTATAAATGCTATATGTATGTAACAGGGGCTTGTGTGCTTAATCAATAGGCTTCCCATATTTCGTATACATTAAACGTCTTGGGGTTGAGGGAGATAATGTTTCAGAGTTCACGTGTGAAGCAGAGAATAGAGGCAGGAAGTCAAGACATTTTAAAGGTAGTATACTAGTGTTGGAGCAATGTTGAGTACTTTGTTTAGCTATTTGTTTATTTTTGTAAAAGGGACAAAAGGACTAGAACATAGCAAAAGAATCAGTAGCTAAAGCTTGCTGAGCTTGTACTGCATTCCAGATAGTATTCTCATTGATACATCATTTCTGCTAATCCTTATAGCTATCCTGTAAGGTAAGCTTTAAAACACAGTTGTATTGACTGTACAGAAGAGGAAATTAGGGCTTAGAGAGTTTTTTCACATCGCAATGGATGAACTGGAACTCAAAATCTGTCTATGTGACTCCACAGCCCAGGTTATAAATACCTTCCAAAAGGCAAATGTGTGAACAGTGTTTACAGGTGTTTTGGTGGTCTAGTTCTTTATGTTTTGTTCTTGGGTTTCATTTTATATGTTATGTGATGAGCAAAGAATGTGCTTAGTGTGGTGGATTCATGATTGGTGCCCCACCCATCTCTCCTCCTCAGAACCGGTGCTTCCCCGTCTTCAGACCCCTTCAGCAGGTCATTTATGGCCTGCACCAGCTCCTTCTCCAGGCTGGGTCCCTCAGCACAGAGGAGCAGCTTTGTTTAGGAGATTATATTCTTCCTCATCCTGGGTGGTGAAGGGAGGCAGCCAGGGGCAAAAGACAGGTGACCTGGGGTAATGAAGGATTACCCCTTTACCTTGAGGGGGTTTCTAACCTGTGGTGTAGCTTGTGCTCCAGAGTCCTCCGTGGGATCAGACAGAAGGCAGCTGAGACTGAATCCTGGTTCGGCTTTCCTCCTTTGCCCCATCCTTCTTCCCTCCCTGTCTTGGTCCTGAGAGAATGTCTTTAACAAATCACTTTCATGAGAACCTTCCCATCTCAGCTCTGCTTGTAGAGGCCCTACCTGAAATATTTAGATATTTAAATAATTCAATGGAAATATTTTATGGTGTTTGAAATTTCACTTAAATAAATAAGGTTGAATCTTTTCATTTGTTTGTTTTACTTTACTGTGAATAATCTGCAAAATATACTTTATGTAAAATACTGTTCTAAATATCAAAGCTTCAAACATGTTTTATTATCTACTAGGACCACTTCTCCCTTCTATTATCTGACTGATGTCATTTTTCTTTTTCAGAATTTTGTTATTTTTGCCTTTTAAATTTGAAAATATTAACTTCGGAATCAGATTTCTAATACTCTTTTAAGATTCTGTTGATGCTTTTAATAGAATTACGTTAAAATATAGTTTAAGCAGGATGAATAAAGAATTATGATTTTGATTCTATCTAGCTGAAACATGAGATGATATTTCATTTGTAAAAGACTTCCACTGTATATTTTAAGAGTGTGTTAAGATTTTTTCATGGAGCAATTGCATTTCCTTAAGTCATTCGTAGGATTTATTTTTTTGGTAAAGGGAGTAATTTACTCCATTATTTGTTCTAATTGATTACTGTTTTCCTATAGGTGGTGCTTTTGATTTCTGTGTATTAAATATTAACCTGTTTACTTACAAGTTCTTATATTACTTTAATAGTGTTTTGAGTTGATTCTCTAGTATGTTTCAAGAGTACAGTCATATTACATATTACAAGTGATGATTTTTCCTCCTGTTTCTAATGTTTACACCTCAAATTTCTTGTTCCTATTTAATCATATTGACTAGTATCTCCAGAAAGAGAACAAACAAATGTTTGTTATTACCAATGATGTGTATTTATTTATTTTTCTTGTACTAGTTATTGAACCCAGAACTTTTGCAGTGAGCTATATCCCTAGCGATTTTTAAAAAGTGTTTTTTGTTTGTTTGTTTGTTTTAAATTGAAACAGAGTCTTCCTAAATTGCCCAGACCGGGCTTGAATTTGCAATCCTCCTGTATCCACCTTTCAGAGTACTAGATTATAGTTGTGTACCACAACATACAGCTGACATTCTTTTATTGTCCATGATTTTCGTAGGAATCCTAGTACCTTTCCATTAATTATAATGCTGGTTTTTTGACTGAGATTTTAGAATCTGTGCATCTCTGTTTTATTAATGTACTAAAAAGATAGTTAAATTTTCATAATGAAAAAGAGGTAGCTGATTAATTCACCTTTTAAACTGGTGAGTAAATGGAATCAATTATTCTTTCTCCTATTTGATCTGTA